>JASVEL010003467.1:0-473523 GCA_032618575.1 Nicotiana noctiflora
TATGGAAGTTTATATAGATGATATGCTCGTTAAGCATTTGAATGTAGGTGATCGCCGTAAGCATTTGCAAAAAATGTTTGACATCCTAAGGAATCATAGTATGAAGCTTAACACCGAGAAATATGTGTTCGGGGTCAGCTCATGCAATTTTTGGGGATTTCTGTATCGCAAAGGGTAATTGAGGTAAACCCTGATAAGATCAAGGTCATCGAAGACATCCTAGACCATTTATCGAGCGTAAAGGAAGTCCATAGGCTCGGGAGGAGATTGAGCTTTGAGCAGGTTCATTTATCGATCATCGACAGATGTCACCATTTCTTCGCACTGCTAAGAAAGAAAAAAACTTCTAATGGACCCCCCCAGAGTGCCAACAGGCTTTGACATATTTGAAAAGGTACTTGTCGATCCCTCCATTAGTTTCCAAAACCAAAGGAATGTGAAACACTATTAGTGTACCTCGCTATCTCGAATGTAGCGATAAGTGTGGTTTTAGTCCGTAAGGACGAAGGTGCACAATCTCCCATCTATTACGTCAGTGAAATTTTAATAGGAGCATAAACTCGATACCCTTATTTGGAGAACTGGCATTAGCTCTTGTATTTGACGCTCGGAAGCTGATGCCTTACTTTCAATATCACTTGATAGCCGTGGTGACTACCTTCCCTCTACGGAACATCCTTCCCAAAAATGAGATCTTTGGTAGGTTGGCCAAATGGGCCACTGAAATGAGTGAGTTCGACATATATAAACCAAGGACTGCAATTAAGTCACAAGTCTAGGCTGACTTTATGGTAGATTTTTGTTCGGGATTGTTGCCTCTAGCAACTAAAAAGCCAGTAATAGTGTTAAAATCGACATTGGGGGTTTGGACCTCATTTATGAATGGAGTTTCTAACGTAATTTTGTCCGAGCCTTGTATGGTATTAATCATGCCTTCGAGGGAAACCCTGAGGCAACATCAAAATGGTCCCTTTAACTAACAAGGAAGTAAAGTGTGAAGCTTTGATTGCAGGGCTCGAACTGTCCTAAGGTGGTCATAGAAATCAAATGCGACTCACAGTAGGTGGTAAATCAGGTCTACGTGATCTTCGAAACCAAATAGGAACTCATGCAAAAATAGGCGATAAAGGTCAAAGATTCGTTGACTTTATTTGAGGAGTGGTCGATTACTCATATCCCGAGGGACTAAAATACAGAAGTAGAAGCATTGGTAACCTCGATTCATCGACGAAAATGAAAGGATCAGAGTTCAGAATGGTAGTACAACTGATTCATTTGGTCCTGGATGCAGACAACTGCTATGAGGTAAATATGACTAATTTGTTTTGCGATTGGAGGAATGAAATCATCGATTACCTCAAACATGGGAAGTTGCATGGAGACCCCAATACATCCTGGGCATTGCGTGCCAAAGTAGCACGACATAGCTTAATGAGTGGCCAATTGCACAAAAATCTTTCCAAGGCTTGTCGGCCCGATGCTTGGGGGCATCTTAGCTAACTATGTTATGCGAGAAGTCCACAATGGGCTATGTGGTGACCGTTTGGGCGCAGATTTCCTAGTACTAAAATTGGTAAGAGCAGGGTATTATGGCTCACATGGAACAAGACGATAAAGCCTTCATACAAAAAAGTGATAAGTGTCAAAGCTACGCACCACAGGTACATCAACTGGAAGAACCATTACGTTCGGTTCTATCCCCTTGAACGTTAATGAAATGGGGGACGGACATCGTCGTACCACTGCCGCCATCTCCCAGTAATGTAATATTTCTTTTGATTTTGACTGACTATTTTTCTAAGTTGGTGGAAGCCGTTCCATATCAGAAGATCGGCGAGCACAAAGTGGTGGAATTCTTGTGGGAAAATGTAATTTGCAGGTTCGGAATACCAAAGGAGATAATGATATGCCAAAATTTATCGGTGTAAAAGTCACAGAGTTCCTTGGAATTTGAAAATTCCTATCGGGAAGTTAAGTTTGTTATTGACCAAAGGTTACTAGACCATTCGCAAGTGCAAACCATTAGAGGATTGTTGAATAGTCCTTACTCGATAGCATAAACTCATAAGTGGAAGTAAAGTATGTTATCGAGTTAAGAATTATCTAACAATTCACTATTGGGATCCTCAAAGGTGCAAGATTTCCAGTGTTCCAATTTATATTCTCCGCATTAGAACACTTGGGGGGGGGGAATGACATAAGGATACAACAAGAACATAGTTGTATCATCGGGACTAGGACTGCGCGGCCAGCCTTGTAGAAACAAGTTGTAAAAGTTAGCCACAAGTAATCGTAATTGCTTTTTTGAACCTAAAAAATACTTATGTACTTTTTGAAAAATAAAGGAATAAAATGAAGTCCTTTTGTTTTTATCTTGTTTCTTGTTTGAAAGATGAATAAACTTTGTCATTTGAAAGTAAACAAGTACTTCAAATGTTAGTGCAATATGAAAATGAGATGTCCTCTTTAGGAGGATCGTAAATATAAGAGGGCCATCTACTATGAAAATCATGTTAAATGGTTGGTCACAGAAGAATTTATGCCCGGAATCAAAATGCCTTCCGGGAAAAATACACTCGAAGCCTTACACGAAAAGACGTAAGAAAACTATCACAAGTACTTATAAAAACCCTCACGTTAAAGGGTTGGTTTCGAAAGAACTCATGCCGGGAATCAAATTCATTTGGGAAAAATTCACCCAAGGCCTTGCATAATCAAACGCAAACAGTAGAACTTGCACAAATATTTTATTTATAATAAACATGCCAAAAATAGCACAAGTACAAAAATTGGTAAAAGAATGGAAAGGCTAAACTGCTGCATCTCAGGAACTTGGAGGATGAGAAGTGTCCTCTCCCCCAGGGGGAGTAGATAGATCCCCCGACGGATCAACATTTTAGCCTTTATCATTCGGGCCCTTAGCATCATCTTCTAGTTCCTGAGAACTCGAAACCAGAAACAGAAAACTCGAAGCATCAAGCCCTACTGGTAAACCTATTTTAGCAGCTAACTCAAGCTCATAGGCCTTAGCAATTTCAGCATCAAAGTCAATGATACTAGATTTAGCCTCTTCCAAGATTTTCTCCTCATGATGTACAATGAGGGAAGCCGCTTGATGCTTAAGTTCTTCTTTAAGTTGGGTTACCTGGACAGAAAGGTCTTCCTGCACGGATCTAACAAACCGGAGGCTAACATCAATGTCACATACATTTGAGATAAATTGCATGTTATGCTTGATAGTCTTCTTGTACTTCTCCTCCAAATCAGCATATTTTATCTCCACATCAACAAGCTCTTTAGTATTGTAATTCAAGGCCGCCTTTAGTAGCAAGAACGATATTAAGGACTTCGACCCATTTGGCCTAGCCTCTTTAAACTAGCCCTCAACGGGACAATCACTTGGCCAAGGGTCTCCACTTCCTGCTCACTTTACTACAATCGAGTTTCCAACATAATAGCCTTAGCAACTTTGGTTTCCAATTCCGAGAGTCAAATAATGACTTGATCCCGTTCAACCAAAAGTTGATCATGTTTAGAGGTCATTTACTCCCTTTATTGAATCAACCTTTGAAGCCCTGAGAAGAAAGAAATTTGGCATACAAAGAAATAAAGGAAAACTTAAGACATGTTTATGCAAAAATAGAAGAAGCAACAACGAAGTAAAGAACCGTTATGGCATTGCGCATAGCGTTATTCAACAATCATTCTCCCAAGAGAGCTTGTATTTTATTCCAATCTTTATTTGAAGCTAAAGGCTTCTGGTAATTAGCAAGTTCCACCGGCTAGGATAGCAAGTTGCATCCGGTGGAGACCGAAAGAGTAACATTCCTCCTCAATTGCGGATATTCAGAAGGGCCACATAATTTTCCCTAAATTTCCATGAACTGGGGACTAGGGAATAGGAACACCTTCATCTTGGCCAAATGCGACCGATGGAGATGATATAGCAGTTGCTGATGGAAGAGCTAGGGAAGATGGGGATGAAGCTGATGTCGATGATGAATGAGAAGCAGCTGTGAGAATTATAGTGCTGGTTATTGGATACTCGCTAACCCAAGACAACAGGGATCCGATACTCAGCTCTACAGTACTAGACACAACAACTGGGGCGCGAAAATGAGTGTTGGCATTTCTACCATATAAAATTCCATCCAAAAGTTCTAAGACATCATCCTCGGTTAGTGTAACTAACTCAATATATTCAGCATTATTTTGAGTTGATGAGGATTATCACCTTATATGTAGAGAAGCTCCCTCATCATAAGCTTCTCTATCATCGTCAGTTATCATGGTGTCTATGATCGGACCGGGATGAGGGCTAGTCACCGCAACTTCCAGAGATGACTCAGGGATAATAGCCTTTTCCCTCTCATTTTTTACCCGACCAAAAGGAATGCCTTATTTTTGGTTGCTTGTTCTGCAGCATGGGACTCCGTAATGAAACACTTGTACTGGAAGCAGGCCCGGAGAATCCTGTTTGAGTAAGCGTCTCATGAAGCAGTCGTGCTGCATCAGCAGGGTCAGTAAAACATCCTCCTCTGGATGATAATCAATCCCATGGGTAGACCTGATTTAAAAAATGGTAAATGAATCAATCAATTTCACCAAAATAGCTAAAATAAGGTGAGTCTAAGTTGCAATTATTTTTGGCCTTCCACCATATTTGAGGGCCAGTTCTTTCCCAAGACAAATTTCGGGCATACGTCCAAGATTTTATGTACTCACCGGCTCAAGCATTCAATCCTAGGTGGAACCCATCGAGTTGATGAAATGGACGAAGAACGAAGAGCAATATGAGTATGAAAAAATCTCGAACGAAAGAAATATAGGACAAAGAACTAACGAGTGTATTTCCATATCCTTAGAAAGGATGAAGTCATTACCGTAATGATGTTATCAGTGGAAACTGTAATGAACCGTTCTATCCACCCACGGCTGTTGTCATCATCCATGCTAGATAATAGAGTATGGTGGCCACGTTTGCTGAAGTTTTTTCATTCACATGCGAAAGATTTTAGGGGAATAGAGATTCATCACATGAGCTAAAGATAGCTCCTCTCGTGTTTCTTGGCACAAGCTCCGAAGACAGGAAATTGTCCTCCACGCAAAAGGACTTAGTTGTGCATACTTGATAGCGAAGGCAGAACTCCGCAATAACAGAGTGAAGCTCTCCGCTGTGCCAAACATAGTTGATAGCATATGCAGAACACTGCAATAATGGAGTCAAGCTCTCACTCAAAAAGACTTCACCCAAAGTAAAATGGATATGTGTGAAAATACGTCAAACCCTCCCTAAGTAGGGTTACTCACTTTGCTAGATCAGGAGCAGCAATATCCAAATTAGGACAACGCCACTCTTCCTTCACAACAACAATGTTGGAAAGGTGGATGGAAAAAAGGTATCATCCAATAGCCCATATGCAAGGGAGTGCCGAAGAAAATTTCTCTTTGAAGTCTTTTGCTATAACAAGACTTGTAGGAACGATATAATTCACTGTTGGAGGAGCACCCCGCTTTTACTCTTGCCCTTTGAAAAGTTGAGGTTCTTTGAAGAAAAAGATATTTGGATGAAAGAAAAGCTTTTCCGTTTGAAGGAAACTAGATAATGGTTAATTAATAGAATGAAAGATTTTATAATTATGGAGTATAAGGAAGAAGATTGATGTGTATAAGTAAAAGTATTAGCAGCTAAATTTATGAAAATGATTACCTCAATAATCAATAAAAGCTATGCTGAATCGTGGGATGACGCATGTTCGGGGCATTAAATATGGAGATACGTGTGTCTAATCAACCGTGAGAAGCCTTTACAGAGAATCATAGTAATTTCTGCCAAAAGGGTATTTCTACCAACTTTTCGATGGCCGTTTAAAATAATGACACGTAGAACGGAAGACTATTATCCCATTTGATCCTAAAAGGAATGACATTCATAGAGAAGCGTTAAATACCCTTTGCCCGGTCGTATTAATGAAGAATATTCCACAGCATTAGTGCGCTGTCCCTCACAAGGAATTTGGCATTTATGCTCACCATTATATTTTCATCAATGATCCTCATAATTGACATTAAAGAAGGCATGATCCTAGGACCTTATTTCCTAGACATAACTATAAATATCAAGCTATGTTATCATTGTAAGGAAGGCGAATTTTCTAGAAAACTAATACTACAATCTACTAAAAGCTCTATACAGTTTTACCTTCTTATTTTCTATTTGTATTATTGTTCTTATTACTGTTGCGCCCGGAGGCTTCGCTACCGGAACCTTCACTTCTGTCATTTTTTGTTCATACCAAGGCTAAGTGTTATATATTTCTTCAATTATCGTATTATTCAGGATCGAATTAATGCACTTATCTAGAAACTACGTATAAATTGAAAGGTACCATTTTACTACCAGACAACCCCCCACCTACAATCTTAGGCAGGGGCGAAGCTACAGTGTAGCAAGGGTGGTCAACTGATCACCTTTCATCAAAAAATTACACTGTATATATAGGTAAAAATTTTAAAATTATATATATATATATATATATATATAATACATATTGAACCCCCTTGCAACATTGAAGAGGTATAGCCTAGTGGCAAAGGGTGGTCAAGAAGGCCTCACGATCGCGTTTTCGATCTCCACCCAACACAATTTTTGTTGTGTTGTAATTTATTTTAAGACTTAACGACGTTGTTAGATCTATTTGATTTACTTTATAAAATAAAAAATGGAACAAATAAATCTTTATAAAATAATAGTTTGGAATAAACAAATCAAAATCCCTAAATAATTAAATGGTCAAAATCGATCCCTCTAGTCTCAATTGCTCATTCCTCACGCAGACAAAAGAAAAAACCTAGAAATTTTGGTCTCCATCTTCTCTAATCTCTGTGTCTCTCTGCATAAATCACTGAAGTTTGGGTTTGGAACTTGGAAGTTCTGGTTGCTCTCTCTCTTTTCTCTGCGCTATTCACAACAGCTCCATTATTCCATTGCAATGGTTAGAACTTAGAAGCACTTGTCTAATTGTTTGTTTTCTCTATTTTTGCTTCAAAGTTTTAGTTTTGGTATTAAAGTTCTCTAATTTTTTGTTTGGTACTATGGTTAAAAAGGGTTTACTTAAGAGATTTGAGCACAAATAGAAAGAAATGCAAACTCTTGAGTTATAGTTAAAGTTTACCGATTTTATGTGTCTCCTAATGAGTTAGGAATAATATGTTTTAACTAATTTATACATTCAGGGAATTGAAGTTGCAATGAATTTGTTGAAATTTTACAACAAAGTACCAAAAATAACTTTGGCTTCTCAAAATCAATCTAACAGAGAAGAAAATGCCAATCAATCAGATTTTCCCTCGCATTCTACTCTAAGACAAGAAATTGATACAATAGCTCCATAGTCTAATCCAGCTTAAACATCTCCAATATAGGAGTATCATCCAAATCATCACAATGAAATAAGGAGAGCATACGTTCAAGGTGGTCTTTGCCAACCTCGGTATCATGACTTCCCTATATTTGACTTTTCTGGATTTAAGCGTTGTTTTAATTCTATATATATGGTTTGATGAATTTAATTGGTTGGAGTATAGTGTAAGTACCGATGCTACATATTGTTTACCTTGTTATTTATTTAAGGGCAAAAGTATTCATCAAGGTGGTGGTAATATTTTTTCGAGTAAAGGATTTAGGAATTGGAACAGAAAAGAATATTTTAAGAAACATGTTAGTTTGCCAAATAGTACTCACAATAAAGCAAGTAGAAATTGTGACGATCTAATGCAGCAAAAATAATATATTATTACTACATTTGAAAAATATTCTCATCAAACTAAGCGTGAGTATTGGGTTTGCTTAAATGCTTCAGTTGAGGTGGTAAGGATTCTCTTGAATCAAGGTTTTGCATTTCGCGGTCATAACGAAAGTGAAACGTCACTGAACAAGGGTAATTTTATTGAAATTCTTTTATGGTTTGCTGATAAATACGATAAATTAAATCTTTGTGTTGAAAAACGTGCTCCAAAAAATAATAAGATGACTTCTTCAGATATTCAAAAAGAAATTATGACCGCATGTAAGATAGAAACTATTAAGGCTATAATAGAAGATCTAAATGGTGACTACTTTGATTTATTAGTTGATGAATCTTTAGACTTGTCATGCAAAAAGCAAAAGGCTATTATTTTACATTATGTCGATAAGAAAGGAAGTGTGATGGAGAGGTTTATTGGTATTGTTCATGTTCGAGATACTAGTGCTTTATCTCTAAAGAAAGCAGTTATCAATGTACTTCTTCATCATTCTTTAAGTTTATCTTCTTTATGTGGACAATGTTATGATGGGGCAACCAATAGCAAGGTGATATTAATGGTCTTAAAATTTTGGTTAAACAAGAAAGTAGATCGGCTCATTCTATTCATTGTTTTGCATACCAACTTCAATTGACTCTTGTTGGGATTTCTATTCTATTCATTGTTTTGCATACCAACTTCAATTGACTCTTGTTGGGATTTCTAAGCAGTGTGTTCAAATAGGTATTGTATTATTGGTTTCAAATATTTTTAATGTGTTGGGAGCTTCTTTTAAACGTGTGGATGAATTTCAAGATTCTCAAAACGAAAAACTCCAAAAGGCATTAGATATGGGTGAACAAAAAACAAGTAAATGCTTGAATCAAGAACTTGGTCTTGTTAGAGCTGGTTACACTCGTTAGGGATCTCACTTCAAGTCATTTGAAAATTTTATCTGTATGTTTGGCTCTATTGTTGATGTTCTTGATACTCTTGTTGAAGATGCAAGTACTTTAGATGATAGAGCTAAGACATCGGGGTATCTTGAAGCTTGGCAAACATACAAGGTTGCTTTCTTGTTGCATTTAATCACAGATATTTTGAGAATCACAAATGAGTTGAATGTATCCTTACAAAAAAGAGCAAGATATTGCAAATGCCATGCTAATAGTTCAAGTAGCAATGAAAAGATTGCAAAATTTAAGGAGGAATGATGAATGGAATTTATTTGTTGATAAAGTATCTATATTTTGTATCAAGCACGATATTTTGGTGCCTAATTTTGATGATCTATATGTTAACTCTGGAAGATCACGACGAAAATATGCTGATCAAACTGTCTTTCATCTTTATCGTGTTGATGTGTTTTGTAAAGATCTTGATTGGCAACTTCAAGGACTCAATAAAAGCAACAATAACAACAGCTGCCCAGTATAGTGTCCCATATGGTGGGGTCTGGGGAGGGTAATATGTACGCATGCCTTACCCCTACCCGATAGGGCAGAGAGACTGTTTCCAATCAATCCTCGGCGAAAGATCGAGGGCCAACTTATTATATTTTTATTTATTTACTAAACCAGTTGCTCGTATACATGTCACGGTGCTCACATCCATAACACAAAAAGTTAGCTAGTCTGTACTTTTGACTCTTGTTTACGTCTATGTCTACCATCTTATCTTGTTTTCGGATGTCATGCCGCTGTTCTCGTCTCCTCTATTTATCTATTCTCATTTTACCGTCAACTCATGGCGATTCTTAATAGGACCACTGTGGCATATATACGAGTTACAACCTAAACCAATCTCCCAAAAAAAAAAAAAAAAAAAAAGATAAGTGGACTGAAATAACACAAGCAAAAGTTAGCCAAAACCAGATTAAAAAACCATAATCTGTTTCTATTTTTCCTTTTTCGGAGAATTACTACAACTATGAAGGTACCGACAGAAAAAAATTAAAAATGGTAGTGGTTAAAATCGATACTGAAAATGTATGCATATTGAGAAGCTAAGGATTGTATGTGACAATAACTTAGTACCCCTTGCTCATGCTTGGTTTAGTTATTTAGTCTCACTGAATTTTTAACTGTTAAGAGTCTTTTTAATAATTGGACCACAAATCCTCAACGTCAGCAGTTTTTTATAGGTGAAATAATCAGTGCACTGTCCCTCCATTTTTATATTAGGCAATTTCATTTCATGAGTAAATTTCTTTCTCCATCCCAGCATGTGAGCTGACTCATGCAAGGACCACCATACTGCAGTACTACTTCAGCATTTTTAAACATTCACAGTCAGCACCTCGGGCAGCATCTAATTCTTGTTTTCTCTAACCTCTGTTTTGTTATTTTTTTAAAGCTATATATATATATATATATATATATATATATATATATATATATATATATATATATATATATATATATATATATATATATATATATATATTAAATTGAAGGAAAATCTTGAGCAGTCATATGAGAGAACATAGGTCTATAAGTATTATGTTCATTGGTTGGTCTACATAAAGCCATGTGGGTTCTGAATTTCTTGATTGAGTCATATGTTATCTAGGGTTTAGCGTTCCACTACTTTTAATAGTCCTCGAATTTTGGATATTAACTAAGAAGTCAAACAATATTAATAGAGATCTGAAAACTATTAAGTAGTAGCAATTGAACTTTCAAAATCACACACAAAGGACAATTCAATGTAGTGCTAAACGACATATGAGTCCCACACCCACCCCACGCATTTCCATTGTGAGGTTGCTTTGCCTCAAAACTCCACAGCTTTCATTGTCGAGGTGAATGTTGTGGCCAGAATGTCTGACCAATAATTAGCTAAGCATGGGACATATCACATATGCCAATGTTCTCCTAATCTCTTCGACTTACTATCATCCAGAGAGATAGAGCGTGAACGTTACCTCTTATTTAGTTCTCTCTGCAGAATTTAAGGTTCCCCACTATTTTAAAGAATTGACCGCCATTAATTAATGAGTGCTGAATAACCACAAAATATTGCTACTATCTGTTATCTGTGGAGAGATATTCAATGCTCAAGAGTAACACTAGGCAAGAAATTGTTGCATGTCAGATTTCGTCCAATGTTCCGACGAAATTATGTTAATGAGCTTAGGCAAATCAGGGTCATGAAAACGCCTTATTACAATAGTTGTGATCCGATACCACTCTTTCGAAGAAATTTACTAAATATTCGTGTAAATAATATTTTCTTAAATAAATAAATAAATATATATATATATATAATATGTTGATGCTGCATGAGAGTATGGTGCCTTTTCTAATTAAATAACGTAGTATGGCCACTCTATATAGAGCTTCCTTTTTTATTTAGAACCAACGATGGATATATAACGTATAACGGGAGCTTTCCAAAGCATCATGAAATGTGGTATTAAGAAGAAGCAAGTTCTTGACATGGCAAGAACATTCTTGTAATCCAATGGCCAGAAGGACTTCCATGTTTGTACCTGTTTACGAATATGCTTATCAAAGTAAAGTCACTTTAAAAGAGATCGAATACCACAAAATTAATAAGCATCCCATACTCTTCCTCTTCCACTTCGTCTTTGCTAATCAGTAATCACTATCAGCATATCCTCTAAGGGAATTTGTGTTCCTCCAAATAGGGATATATTTATCTTTTATCACACTTCACTTTGGTTTTGTGGTCTTCCTTCATCTTCCATGCACTTGGTTTTGTTGGAAAAGCGAGCTTAATTATGCCTACTTTGAATTGTGTCATCGTTGCTTTTATATGACCAGTGTTCTAGACTAAACCAGCTTTTCCACCCAATCTTCTCAATTTCATCAGCTTGTTTCGATGATTGTTACATGTTGTACTGTAGCTTATTGTTACTTGAAATATAAAGTTTAATTTTATTGCTTATTTAAATCTTATTATATTACATCGTACCCTTAAATCCATCGTTACTGATGATGAAATGTTACGACCCGGATTTTCCACCCTCGGGAGTCGTGATGATGCCTACAAGTGAAAGCTAGGCTAGCCAACTAATTGAACTATTTAACTTGTTGTCCATTTTCATTTTATTTAATGACCTAGCATCAACAACAACATAACTTAACATGCGGAAAAAATAATTTTCAAGTTTAACAATACTACTAATACCATCCCATAACAAAACCACCCAAAATGTGGTGTCACAACTTCACAGACAGTCTAAGAGTACTACAGATAAGGGTTTGAAAGAAATAACAAAATATTGTCTCACCACATAACAGAAGCAGGAAAATAGATAGAGGGAGACGCCAAGGCTCGCGGATGCCTGCAGGACTACCTCGAGTCGCCTGGTAAGTAGGAAGCTGAAACCTCACTACGATCCGAAATCTTCAGCACTGGGATATGCACAAAATAGTGCAGAGTGTATTATCGGCACAACCGACCCCATGTGCTGGTAAGTGCCTAGCCTAACCTCGGCGATATAGTGATGAGGCAAAGACCAGACTACCAAATAAATCTGTGCAGTTATACAATATACAACGGAATATAAACAGAAATAAATAAGTAAAGATGAGAAAGGGTACAAGTTGTGGGGTATATCGATTTCAATAGTAAATCAAGAACAAGGCACAAAGACAACTTAGAATTTACAACGAAACAACAACGCGTTGAAATATAAAACTCTCCCTAATAGGACGTAATCTATCGAACATCGCCACTCAATCCGTGGCATTTTTTGGCATAGCCAACAACGCTGCCTTATCGCAATAGACCACAATAATACAACACGGATACAACCAGTCTGAACCTAATATCACATCCAAGATCCAATATACCAAGCAACAAAAGGTCTGCTCGGGTCTCTAAACCCCGATAGTCACTAAACAATGCTGATATACACGATCTACAACCACAACATAGTCTGATTATGCGAACTTTAGATCTCCAACTCCATGCGGTACATGGATCACCATATCCAATCCCAATGTAGCTGTCCGAATACCCGCTACACCTTTAATACCGAATCATTTCACGAGGGGTACTCTAAAATTATTCTGTGCCACCAGGCAAACTCGAATATCAGCAGTCGATCTAGCTAGAAAGTGACGCAATACTATCAAAGTGCCATAAACTTAATCACATTGCCCTTTTATGAAACATATACTCTCGTCAAATGACTTCTAATTAGTAGTACCTTTCTCTAACTATCTGACGCTATCTGCTGCCTAAGAGTTTTATGAACTTCCTTGCAGAACTAAACTGTAACTTTACACACGCAAGTCCCTATCTTCCACAACATACCACATATACCATACCATCCTAGTATAACATGAGAACTTCATCTCCCTTCCGAGCCACAGACACTTACCTACTCAACTAGTCAAACACTTTCCATTGGTCCCATCTAGAAGAAAAATCACTATGCATCCCATGCTCTACATGCCCATAGAAAATATACATCTCTAAACCGCAGTAAAAACCATCAAGAACTCTCCAAGTTGCCTTTGCACAAATCTGACCTGCTAGGACCGAATCATTCTAACTCGACCAAGTTAAGCTAGCCATCAAAACGTAGGAGGATTATTGAAAAATACTTGCAAGAACTCATTACCTCGAACACACAAATGGAATTAATCATATCCTTACCATACCGGTCTGGTCTACTATCAAAATTCCCTCTCGATGTAGCACCACAATGCCTCTACCCAGGCTTACCACACGAGGCCCGAGCATAGGACCACACCATCTAAGACCCATAAGACAGTGAAAACTTTTTCAGAAATTCCTAGAAACACCACATTCAAGAATACTTTACTCTGAAAAACTTCCTGTGAATCCAAATCTATTACCTTTACTTTCCTGATACTGATACATAGAATCCTATAATTAATATAGACATACCACAATTCTTGACCTCTTCCAACGAAAACTCAGTTTCTAACCACATATACAACTTTAAATTACTCAATTATCCCCTGTAGAATTTTGAACACATTAAAGCCATTCTCGAGAGTCATTCACTCTTATTCAAACTGCAATTTACCTAACCAAACGAACTGTGAGCACGTGATTTTTGCCCTAAGCAAATAAATTTCAATATAAATATAAAATTAAGATTTTTTATGTGTAATTATGTGTTTTAATTGAAATAATTGTGTGTTTGTTGTTAAAATAAGTTTGAAATTAAAACTACAAAAATAATCAATTGGAAAATGTCACAGAAAATATGGAAAATTAGAAAAAATCAACAAAAATATAAAATACCGGAAAAACAAAAGAAAATGGCAAAAATATCATAAAATACCAGGAAAATAAGTAAAAATAGGGAAATAAAAGAAATATAACAATTCAAAATAAATACAAAAAGACAAAAATGAAATACAAAAGAAAATACCAAGAAAATAATTAAAATACAAGAAAAATACAAAAATACAATAATAATTTGGGCTGAAGCACAAAAGATACAGGCCCAAACATGTAAAAGCCCAAAAGATCAGCTGGCTAGTCTGAGCCTATAACCAAACGACGATGTACGAGGCTAAATCAATCTTGGCCGTTGATAAAATTAATCCAACAGATCACATAAGGCGGTTAAATTAAAAAAACAAACGACGCCATATTTGAAGTTAATCCTGGCTGTCCAAAAGAATGATCAAATGGATGATTTTGAGTCTCGTAAAGAATTAAACGACGTAGCATTGTGAAATAATCCTGGCCGTCCATGTTTAAACATCTAACGGACGCAAGGCCATCTCTTACTAAATTAAACGACGCCGCTTTAAAGGAGAAATCCTAGCCATTGATCTCAGTTGATCCAAAGGCCAGGATCACACGAGACTAAGGGAGTATATAAGGGGCAGTCTCTCGTTCATTACATACACATATACACTCATATACACACCCATGAAACCCTAGCCGTCTTCTTCGTCTTCTTTATCCTTCGTCTCTCATGGAGACTGGCCGGACATGCCATGAACTTTCGCCGTCTCCGGCTCAAACCACCGCTCAATACCTTACCCTAGCTCCCATACACCATAACCACCGTGAAACCCCAGAAAACCAAAAATTCCCTTCTTTCTTGAAAGTCCGATCGGCGGAACCCAAGCCGGCGACCTCAAACCTATGAACCAGTCCTCCATCTTTACACCATAAGACTACCTCAAAGAGACCTTTCACCTCATCTTGGTGGCTGGTCTCAAATCAGGTCATAAGCGTTCGAATAAAGCAAAAGAGCTCGTCGGAACCCTACTCTAGCAAGCACCTAAAACAAACCCCACCCCCAAAACCTCTCAAACAACACCCAGACCACCCCTTACCCATCAAAACTTCAAAAGAGAAGCCCCATCGAAAAAGATCTATAGTGAGAAGACTTTAAGTATTCAAGATTTTCTGAGGTCTGAAAATAACGAAAGAAAGAGAAAGAAGAAATAAATAGGAAAGAAAGAAAGAAAAGAAAGAAAGAGAAGAAAAGAAAAAGAAAAACACTGAAAGCTAAGTTCTCACTACCCTTCTTCTTCTTTGACTGTTTGTCTTCTGAAAATGTTTTGTTGATTTGTTCTTGATTTTCTTATTATCTTGTGTTCGTTGCATGCTTAAGATCTATTCTATTTCATTACACATGCCTAGTCTGTTATAGCATTTTTAGGGTTTTAATGACTATTACACATGAATCATGGTTAAATAGGCTTCTTTATGCGATTTGTTCATAATGCCTTGTTTGAAATTATGCTTTGATTAATTGGGATTCAACCATTATCAAAATGTCTCTCTGAGTTCTAGTTGATTGGAAATTGATTTTACGATTAAGGCTATGTGTGCAATATAACATGAATTGGCTATATTTGTAATCTGATTCGTTTGATAGACTATTTTTGAATCCTATAATGCTTTTATGATTTGGTTATAGTTGTAAAGATCTAGGGTTAGTTTTGAAAGCTAAAGTAGATATGGCTATTCCTGAAATGATTAAATCTGTTTGTTAAGGTGGCTATTCCCAAAATGATATGAATTGGTTATATTGTTAAGTGGTTAGTTTTGCAACATATTTCTGATTAGTTACTTAGTGTTAATAAGGGGTTACATTTAAATAAGATTGGGTCTGTTAAAAATGGTTAAAATTGAAAGGGATTTGGGCCTGAATCAGGCTAAGTCTTAAATAGTTATAAGATAGTGGCCGTTAGTCAAATAAAGCATTAAACCTAGTCTGCCCAGACCTTAGTAGGTCGGATAAATAAAGAGAAACAATAAGGGTATAATAGAGAACAATAAATGGCTTTATTGATGATTTAATAGAGCTTATAGGGATAGAAAAGACTTTATTGCCTGGTATTCTTGTGATTAACTACAAAATAAAGGATAAAATAGGCATAATTAAAAGGCAGTATTGCAATAACACTTAGCAAGTGAGGCAGCCTAGTAAAGTACCCCCAATAGAACATAAAAGAATTACCTAGAACCTTCCAGCAAGGGCTGGAAGGCAATTCGATACACAATTCAGGGAATCAAATTGTAAATAATTGAAAAATAAAGGGGAGGGAATTATAAATAAGTTATTTGAATCCCCCCCCCCCCAAATTTCACCCCAAATTAGTCTATAAATATGCTTCAAATGAGCATGAAAAGGGGGTTAGGATTCGAATATCTGAATAAAGGTTCTAAGGGTTAGAATCTGGTTCTAAGGTTGAATATTCTACATTCTACAAAAAGGGTTCTAAGTTTAGATACTAATTGACTGCCTTGGGTATTAATCTGGAGTTCTGTTAGAGTCTGTTGTTCTTCAATTTTGCTGGATTCTACTTGAGCTCTTCGATTATACTTGTTGATTTGCTGGACAGTTGGATTTGCTGCTCTATTTGCTGTTTTGTCTGCTACTCCATTGTTGCTCTATTGCTGCTACTTTGCTGACTATTCTTCATCCTCAACCTAGACTCATAGACTATTTTGGTGAATCAGGTACACTTTCTTTTCTGGAGATGTAATTACAAATTGATTGAAGAAATGAAAATCGCATGAGCTGTTTGGAAGATTCTCCTGCTGTTTTCTTTTAGCTTTATATTCATCATGTCTTAGAATCCTTATAATTCATTAGGATGTTTGTAATAATTAATACTTGTATGAAGTCGAAACAAAATAAGTAGATAGCATAGTAGTAGTATATGAATAGATATAGTTATCACCTAATCTAAGTTTGAAACAGGCTAAAACACTAAATTAATTCACTTAGTATAAATAGATAAGCCAGTAATCAACTACTTTTCGTTAATTAAGATTGATTAGTTTATAAAAGAAATGAGTAGAGGAGTTTAAATTGTTTTGTCATTCAAACTCGTTTAACGATAATTTACAATAATATAGGTTAGAATCCTCTAATTGATAATAGTTCAAACCTGTTTTGTTAGTATTGTCATTACTATTTAAGTACTTGAAAGATAAGTATTATTACTTAAGTCCTGTTAATGTTTAATTAGTGATTAGAGTTCACAATTGGTATTAATAGACATGTATTCCAGAACTTTATGAAATGAAAAATGAATTTTGTTGATCTATTCTGTTGTCTAATGAATGTCTGTTTAATTTTTGTGAAACTTCAATTCTGCTCTACATTTTATCCGTCTGTTCTGGGCCTGATCGAAAATACAGGCCAAGATTCAATTGAATTCGCTTCTGGGCCTCTGAATAGTGATACTTGTATATACTGGGTTTCAGAAGCCCAGTTACCCATAATAGACTGTAAAATACAGTCCAGAAGTCCAGGCCTAGTAATAAATAGTTGGCCTGGACATAATAACAATGGATTCAAAAAATACCAAAACTATAACACGATTAGGAGAAAAAACAAAAATAGCAAATATAGTATTTGATAGGATTGGACTTATAAAATAACGGGATGAGCCTCGTACAAAATGAAAAAAACACGGGGCCCCATATGAACTTTAATAAAAATGTTAGAATTGGGAAGACCGTTTAGCGAATTTCACGGTCTTTCCTAAAGATAATAAGGAGTAGACGTTATAGGCTCGATTAAAATATACATTCCTAAATACGAGTGCACATTTATGTGACTCAAATCTTAAATCCCGGCGAAGCTGAAACGTATTAAAGTCACAGGCGTACTGGTTGTGGTGTGACTCAAAATACGTTTTTGCAACGTCGCAAGTCATTAAAAATATCAAAAACGGGACATTCACATTTGTAAAAGCATATAAAGAAATTAAATAAGTCAAGAATAATAGTTGAGCGACCGTGCTAAAACCACGGAATCTGGGAGTGCCTAACACCTTCTCCTGGGTTAACAGAATTCCTTATCTGGATTTCTAGTTTCGTAGACTGTAAAAACAGAGGCATATTTCCTAGGATTCGGGATTAAACCGGTGACTTGGGACACCATTATCCTCCTAAGTGGCGACTCTGAAATCTAAATAAATCCTGTTTCGATTGTCCTTAAAGTAAAAAAACTCATTCCCTGTTGTTATTATTATATCCTATCCCGGGATGTATTAGTAATTAACGAGGTATACTTTATTCTTCGGAAAAAGTAGTAAAAAGGGAGTTGTGACACGAACAAAACCACATGTGCCTCAATGGCACTCTGACACCGCAGAATATAATCATAATCTGAATACAAACAAGAAACTTCCTGCTCTATGCACCAAGCATTATTTACCAACAATAATTTAAGACATCTCGTGATTCTCTTTCCCTATGAAGTATAATATAACCTTTGTCAAAATGTTTCCTTTACTCGAGCCATCCTCGATCTCAATTTCCGCAAGCCATAGTTTATTCACCCGCTCGCCTCAAATTGGGACCAACATAGAACCTAACCGTACAATCAACTACTCATAGCAGACTCCCCCAATTGGATCGAAGCCATAGATCAAAATATACTCAACTACTCATAACACTTATACTCTATTGATGCTAAAATACAATAGTGAGATTAAACTCAAATGCTTTGTAAGCTTGTGAAAACACATATCATCTAGTACTTTAAATCTTCGGCAAATCTCGCACTCATTCTTGCAACAATTAATCCCACTCTCTTAAGCGACCCAAAATTCAAATTTCAACACTTACATTTCACTTGTACATGAGATCTTCTAACAGTCACGTAAGGGTCACACAACCCCAGAATACTTCGCAGGAGATAACCCACCTGCTTTGCCTCTGACTAATATTTATTTATACCTTCCACCGTCATAGACTATATGCAGTCACTTAGCATTCTTGAGTCTGAACTCATACCGCAAAAAGAAATTTACTTCACTCTCAATAGGAAAACATGAAAAGATCTTTCACACGCCCATACTCGAGTCTATAACTCAAATCAAGATGGAATTCCAACACCTAATAATTCTTCTATCATCTAGCGGGCCTTCTTCGTCACTTCCAAGTCATATAGATACATCTGGCAGTACTAATATACGCATCACATAGTTATCCAATCATCATTGCTACTAATAGGGGCACTACCGAACATATAAGTTCAAAAACACTGGCTCACAAAATCAGCATTTCGGTGCTCAAGCCATAGGAAAAGATCATGCCTCAAGTCCTCCAGATTAGCCCAACATCAAACTCACAGAGATCATATCTCGCCCCTCGATCAGAGAATCACAAGACATCAAGGCACATCTGATACTAAGCGCTCATGCGCGCATACAAACGCGTGGAAGGAATTCAAAGATTTACATTTCAGGCTGAATCAAAGGACACGATAAGAATTCAAGAATGTGAAGTTTTCCTAACAGTTTTGCAGCCTCTCGAGGATAAATACAGATGTCTCTGTACCGATCTGCGAGACTCTACTAAACCTGCTCATGACTTGTAAGACTTATGTAACCTAGGATCTGATACCAACTCGTCATGATCCAAACCCCGATCCGATCGTGATGGCGCCTCTCATGAAGACAAGGCCAGCCAACTAGCTCATTTCACCTTTTCAAAATAGTTAATTATTAATAAACAGTTTTAAGTATGAATAGATAACCACAAACTGAGCAAAAATTTTTTATAATGCACAGAAAATAGCCCAAAACAATGCTCGATACTAGGGTGTCACAAGTTACGAGCATCTATTGGAGTATGAATACAACTACAAGGTCTGAAATATACAAAACAAGACTGATGAACGAAAAGGAAGAAAAGTGGTAATGCGAAGGCTGACATCCAACTCGCTAAACACTGATAACCTTGCCTCCAATCAGCCAAAACCCACTACCGGGTGTATAAATACCTGCATCTACACACAAGGTACAGGGAGTAAAGTGAGTATTCCAACTCACTGAGTAATAAAGGTACATAACAATTGAGCAGTAAGAAATCACGTAAAGCAAATCAATATGATGTATAAAAACGGTGTAAAACATTTTGAGCAAAAAAAAAACAATGAAGGTGTGAAATCTTTAGAACATCTTAGCTCATTTTAAACCTCTTTTGAAAATGACTTTTTCAACAGTTACGCAAATGAATGCCAAAACAATTAGTGTCGATAAGCACAGAAAATCTTCCCCTTGGGTAAAAATACCACAGCATGATAGGTAAATGATAAGTAAATATGAAAAATGAACATATAAAGGTTCGCTCCTCGGGCAATATCTCAGAACAGTACCAGCACCTCAGGCTCACTCTCAGAACAATATCGGCCCCTCGGGCTTACTCTCAGAACAATATCAGCCCCTTGGGCTCACTCTCAGCACAATATCAGCCCCTCGAGCTCACTCTAAGATCAGAATGGGTACCCGCACTCACATGGTGTATACAGACTCTAAGAGGCTTACGTCCCAAGCGCAATATCAAGCCATCTTACGGAATCAAATCTCAGATATCGACCTCACATCACTCAAGCCGCCTCGTGGCATATATATTATCTTAGGCCCTTGGCCTCATATCACTCAGTGTATCCACACATCTGGCCCACGGTCGCACCTAGTCCGAAAATCATCACAATCCCCTCAGGCATTAGTAAAATAGTAGTTCTCAGTCCAAAACATCATTTAAAAGTATTATTTAAGTCTCAAAACTAAGTAAAAGTGGCTGAGTTATAAACCAGTGGAAAATAGAATGACTAAGTTCAAGTAATAAGTCAATATAGTGATAAAAATCCCCGAAGTGTTCAAATAGTTGGCACGAAGCCCAAATATGTCAATCAGTCTAAGTCATGATGCTAACAATTAAGTTTCAGTCAAATACGCGGTAAAATCATCAATTGGGGCTGACCAAGTCACAATCCCAAATAGTAAATGACTCGACGCTCATCATCGAGCGCGTCTCTCACCTCAATGTAGCACTACGATGTGAAAATTCGGGGTTTCAAACCTTTAGAGTATCATTTACATCATTACTCACCTCGAACCAGCAAAATCTCTAGCCCGTGATGCCTTTTCCCCTCAAAATGGCCTCCACACGCGTCGAATCTATTCAAAATCAAAATGAATACATCACAATATGCTAAGAGAACAAAGCCCAAGTGAAAATAATCAGTATTGGGCATAAATCTTGAAATTTCCCAAACCCGAGCCCCGTGCCCATTTATTGAAACATGGAAATTTTTACATCATTAGACTTATTATCTCCTTAGGAGTTCATACATATCAAAAGTTCTCAAATCCGATCCTATATGGTCCTTCAAATTCCAAATCAATAGGCCAAGTTCTCAAGCCCTAGTTCTTCAATTTTTGGCTTTGTTTTCATGATTTTCTAGGTGGCATTCACATAATAATCGAGTATTGAGTTCAAAAATCTTACCTCCAGTTGTTTCACCTCGAATCCCTCTTCCATTAGCTCTCCCAAGATCCAAAATCGCTCAACAATTGAGGTTTTTAGCCTCAAAATCGAGGAATAGCCCTTTTAAAATATTTTACCCAGCACTCGAAAAACCTTCTTCGCGATCGCGTAGCACAAATTCTAAATTCCCAAAAGTACTCTATGCGAACGTGACAAAGGCCCTAAGAACATGATGCTTCAGCCCTCTACACTTACACGAACGTGATCTCATCCACGCGAACGTGATGCACAAAAACCCTCACACCCCAAATTCCTCTACGCGATCGCAATTGCTCTCACGCGAACGTGATACACTACATCCTAGCCTTCCATGAATGTGAAGCCCCTATAGTGAATGTGAAGGCTGAATTCCTAGCCTTCCAAAATTCTTCTACATGATCACGAAGGGAAAATTTCTCTGCAACCTGAACCTGCATTTTCTGCAATCTTTTAAGGCACAAAGTGGTCCGATTGACCATCCGAAACTCAACCGAGGCCCTCGGGACCTCAACCAAACACATCAAAATATTCCATAACATTATTCCAACCTATTCCAAATATCAAAATACCTCAAACAACATCAAATTGCCCAATACTCATCGAATTGAAGCCTAAGTTTCCTAAAACATCTGAAATAGACTTTCGATAAAGAACCTAATAAAACCACATCCAAATAAATTGAAATTTTGCACACACATCCCAAATAACATAACAAAGCTACTGCAACTCTCGAAATTCCATTCCGACCCCCGGATCAAAATCTTACCCATCAACCGGAAATCGCCAAAATATCAACTTCGCCAATTCATGTCTAATTCTATTTAGGACCTCAAAAACCAATTTCGATCACTCTCCTAAATCATAAATCATCTCCCGAGGCTAACCGCACCATCGAAACTCACATCCGAGCATTCTAACACATAAGTCAATATCCGGTTGACTTTTTCAACTTAAACCTTCTTAAAAGAGACTAAGTTTCTCATTTCTTACCAAGTCCCTCTCCGAACGCAAACTAATCAACTTGATCACATGAAACACGGATAACGAAGCATAAAGAAGCAAAAATAGACGAAACAGAGCGGTAACTCATGAGAGGACTGACCGGGTCGTCACAACTATATTCTTTTATAGTTAGGATTTAAATGAAATACGTTTTGGTTCTGCTGGGCTAAACTAGCCCAAATACACTCTTAATATGGTGTGATATTGTCCGCTTTGGGCCAAGCCCGCATGGTGTTCCCCAAAAGGACTCACACCATTAAGAGATCCCTACACCTTATATGTAGACTCCCGATCTTTTCAGCTACCAATATGGGACTTTGTTCGCACACCCAACAATCTCCCCCTCGAACTACGTTTCATGTGGCCCACTACCACGATCTTTGAGATTACTGTTACCACCCATATTATTAGAGTATTATGGCACACGAAGCCCGTAACTAGCTTACTCGTGTGTGTGTGTGCAGCCCCATACCATCACTCCGCCATGTCCAAACTCATTCCGCTGAACCTGAGCTCTGATACCAGTTGTTAGGCTAAACTAGCCCAAAGACACTCTTAATGTGGTGTGATATTATCCGTTTTGGCCAAGCCCGCACAGTGTTTCCCAAAAGATCTCAAACGATAATAAATCAGACAACAAAAAAAAATATCAAAAGAAACACAAATATTTAATGAGGTTTGATCAATTGACCTACATCCATGAGCGGAGGTGACAATCCACTATATAAAAGAGAATATAAAATATCAAGAGAAAAACCTCTCAAAAAGACACACACAAGTGGCATGCTCACACTTGTTCCAAAAAGATCTCCCCGAAATATGCTTCTTAAAGGGCAAAGTGCTGGGCAAAAATCTAATTTAGCTGGCCATCAAATAGCTAAAGGACATGGGCAAGTTGACTAACTGAAGTTAACTGAACCAGTTACCTTTGGCTCGACTTTGAATGGTACAATTGCATTGAACATATCTAGTGATCGAAATGCTGCAGTTGAAAAATCAGCAGGTACTTTATATACTCGTGAGCGACCAAAATCTGAGTTTGCTACTGCTACAGCAGTTGCATTGACACCTACTGGTGCATTGACTACAAAGGTGGATTTGGGTATTCTTAAGGCTAGGCTTTCAATGTCTGAAGGTGCTGAGTAGACTACAAATCCCAGCAATTATGCTACAAAGAGTAATGATTGGACAGAGGTAAATCATACACCCGGCCAAAAGAAGTCTCCAAGTCTCCAAAATCAGATTTTATCACCAAAGACTATTGGTTTTTCGAATTTATTTTATGCTTTGGTTAATGAAAAAGATCAAGATGCGATGGAGGCTGGGAACACGAAGTAACACATTGGAGGTCAAACAAGGCCAATAGCTGGAAAACTGGGACAAACGCCGCAGTCCTTGATAAAAGCAGAAGACATTAATGCCATTGTTCCTATGAACGAGCAAAAGGATTGGCCAATACATAATACAGCCACACCAAATCTGCACATAACCAGTTCTTTTGAGTCTTTGTTCAATGAGAGTGAGCAGGATGAGGATAAAAATAAGGAGCAACAGAAGGGAGATGAGACACAATTATTGGATAGAAAACCCAGCTTTACAGGCATTGTAAATCAACAGAAAAGTGCAAAGGACACAGATGCTTGACTTGGGGTTGCAACAAAACTAGCAAAAATAGTAGAGAATGCCCAGGCAACTATGATGATGAATACGACTTCAAAACATGGACAACAACTATCTCCAGGCAGTAACACACAGCAGCAAATCTCTAAGAACACAGGTGATCGACTATATGTTTCGAAGGACATTGTTCCTGTTGATGCGCAAAATGCAGAAGCTCATAGCCCCAATGCACCTACATTGCACTTCTCCAATCCATAGGTTGAACAAATCATTAAAGATGCTCAAAAAGAAATGATGATGAACAATCCCATGGTCAAACAACCTTTGGTCACCTTAAACAAATCTATTTTTGAGGTTCCTTCGCAGTCAATGGAATCTTGTGGAGAGGTTGAAGGTGAAACTGGCAACGAGGAATAACAATAACGCTATACAGGGAAATTTGAGGTTGATGGCTATCAAGTCCAAACTTTGGCTAGAACAACGGGATGATGATGATGAAGAGGATTATGGAGATGGTTTTGCTGGTTATTCATCAGAAGAAACTGATCGTGAGGCTAATCATGATAGTACAAGTGAGGAGATTGATTCCTTAGCGATGGTAATATCTGAACGAGCGCCAGCAGCAAGTCCAATGAGCAATTTGAACTCTAATGCTCCTGCATTCATTCCCAGAAATCCTTCATCTCCAGCTTTTCAAAATGCAGTAGCTGGAACACCTACCACTACTATGCAGCAGCAGCAAATTAATCCCATCACCTCAGACACAATGCCTAATAGTGATAGAACAAAAACAGGAACACCAACATCTGGGCAGTTCCAAACTGCTACAAGAAGTGCTCCTGCAAACAGTCCACTTCAGGCCACTTCAGGTATCCATACAAGTCCTATTGTACAGTGGCAACAAAATGATCCAAACGCTATAGCTAGGACTCCAACTAGTGATTGCAAAACAGTAACAATTTCACAGGTTGCGCAACAATAGCTCGTAACCACTGCTCCAGTTATTTCGTTAGAGGAAAGACAACTTCTGGATGCAATGGTAAGTATTGATCCTATCAAATCTTTAAATCATGCTATTTCTAGCACTGGTCATGGAAATATGAGCATTAACAAATCACAAAAACAACAACAAAGTAAGCCAAGCCAGGTTACTGTACAAGCTGAAAATACATTGATGACTCAAGGTCAAGGTGTTCCTCAAGACATGCCAAATCCAATTTTGGTAGGTAGAGATATATATGAAGAACGGGAGGAAGATGATACCTTAAATCAATGCCGGGCAGAGGCATCAAGAAAAGGTGACCTATCACCTAGTGGAAAAATAAAAAAGCCACATACAAAGAAAATAGTTGGGACGACAAGGTTAGTGATTTTTTAAATGTTAGGCAACCTCAATGAGTGTTGCCAAACAAAAAGAAGGTTTCCCCAACTACATCAGAAAAGGTCCAACCGCTCAAAAAAGAAATGATAAATTTTGAATACTTTTTTAACACGGTTAAGGAAAATAACAAAGAATTACAAATTGAAAATCTTACATGTTTGGATAAAAGGGACAACAACCAAATTGGTACTACATTCTATTATACCACTTTATTAGTATTCTCATTTGTAATATCATTACAGAGTATATTATAAACTCTGTGATGATCATTGAATATTTAATTTTAGCTAGTTCTTTCTTTTTACATGCTTGCTGGTGAGGCCATTTTATGCCTCAATAGGATTAGTAAGGTAAGGTTTAGCCTGATTTGTGTTGCCTTGGTCCTATGCCTTTGGAAATTATCCACATGCCTATGAGATTATATTCCTTCGTGAGATGTTGCCGACAGCTACACCATAAATCCTCTACATGAGACTGTCATCATAAGGCAGTGTGAGGCGCAGAAGAATGATAATATAGCCAAGGCATATGGGTAATAATATCGGTGCTATTGTACCCTTTATTTGTTCTTTTCCTAATTGTTGTATTTTTCTTTTTATTATTAATGAAATTTAACCCTAGGCGCTTGCCTAGCGAATTGCCAAAAAAAAAGCTCCTTATGACTATATTGTGGATGCTACTAAATGAGAAGGAAGATTCCTCAATTTGTGGAAATAAAAACATTTTCCTCCGAGAAAAATAACTAGTCAAATATGGGAGGTTTATAATTTTCTCCCAACAATAAAAAATTCAGGTATGGTAAATATGTTGTGTTTTCTTTTAAAAGATAGGTAAATCAAATATAATTGAAAAAATCATGATAAATAACTAAGAGAAACACCCTCAAGTCCCTCGAGTCCTAACATAAGCCATTCCAACAAGTAAGAGTGTCAATGGATATTCGAAATCCGACTAAACCGACCGAACCACATCGTACCGAACAAATTTTTAGGTTTTTTTAAGAAATCATAGGATTTTATATAAATCTATAATTGCACCGATAATCAGGATAGGTTTTATTTTATAAAAATAAACCTACAAAATACCGAACCGTACCGCATAAATTTTACATGTGAATATATTTATATGGTAAGTTTAAAAATAATAATACGTTAAATTTCTTTTGGCCCTTGGAATTATGAAAATTATTACGAGCGAACAAGTAATTAACTCAAAATACTAATTCTTAAAACCTATTATGCTACTTCTACTTAAACTAAGTTATTTCAAGTATCTTTATTAGCAAGACAGAAAGTATCTAGCGATTATGAGAGCAAACTACAATGTATTGAATTTGTTTCCTTTCTTATAATTCATATTTATCTTTTTGCATAGTTTATCTTCTATAAACTTTATTTTAGAGTTCATCTTAGTATATCTTTTAACTCGTGGGATTTATATTTTCGTCGCCTTTGTTTGATTTCTTTTATGTTGTTGTAGAATAGTTGATGGATCTATACTCTAGCAATCTTTTTTTTTTAATTCATCACCTTTTAAAACAGTAAAAATGCTAAAGTGTTTTGCTAAATCATGTAAAGAACGTATGTTATTGCATTCTACTTCTACTAACGAATTTTACATGATATAAAAAAATACTGAAAATTAATCGAACCGTACCGATACCGAAGAGAAACCGACATGATTGAGACGGTTTCGAAAAGTCTAATTTTAGTTATACATAATAGAATAACCGAAAAATTATATAATATAAATTTTATAAAATAACCGTCTGAACCGAACCATTGACAACCCTACCAACAAGTCCATAACAGTATACTAACCTAAAAAAGTCTCAAATCATGAATGGGACGCTAAACTCCAAAGTAAAGGATTGGTTACAGTATTTTGTTTTTCAATTATTAGTCTAATCTTGAGGAGGATTCGGTAAAAGTTTGATACAAAGGTGGCATGTGGACTTTCTCTTTGAGTGTATTGTGAAATGAGTGTAGTAGCGGCTTGATCAAGCAAATGATGCTTCTGTTAATGGCATTCTTGCAGCCTTGCTACGGGTTGTTGATCTTTGGGCATTTTGTGATGACCCTAAAGGTCATCACATATTTTAAAAGTAAAATTTTGTATTTTGAGGTCTTAAAAATTCCTTTTTTGTCCCAGTTTGATTTGTGCGTGCAGTCCGAATGTATATCCAAAACGCTTTTATGTGAAAATGTGAGGAAAATGCTAATTTTTCTTTTAAAATTGAATTTAAGTTGACTTCGGTCAATATTTTGGGTAAACGGATCCGGACCTGTGATTCAACAGTCCTAGAGGATCCATAGGAAAATATGGGGCTTGAGCGTATGCCCGAAACGAAATTCCGAGGTCCCAAGCCCGAGAAATGAATTTTGAAAGAAATTGTTTAACTAAAATTATAAGAGTTTTTGAAAATTTAAATATCTTTGAATTTGGTGATATCAGGCCCGTATTTGGATTCCGGAGCCCGGTACAGGTTTAACATGATATTTGAATTGTGCATGTAAAATTTTGTAAGAAACGAAATTCATATGACGTGACTCGGACCCTCGGTTGTGAAAATGGAATTTTAAGAGCTCTTGAGATCTCTCTTTGGTTTTGAAGCTAAACTCATAGTTCTAGCTGTTATTTTAGTGATGTGATCGCACGGGTACTCCTATGATGTTTTTGAGTCAATATGCATGATTGGTTTAGAGCCTTGAGGGCTCATGTGTGTTTCCGGGGGTTCAGGATGTTTGAGACTTAGAATTTTTGCTGTCATAGCTGGTACTAGTGCTCATATTAATTGTGCACCGCGTTCGCGTTACCCTTGTCGTGAACGCGTAGAGTTAAATAGTTGAGGGGTTATTTTTCTCTTCGGGAACGCGAAGCTCAGGACGCGAACGCGAAAGTCTGGTGGGTTACCCTTCGCGAATGCGTTCTGGCCCACGCGAACGTATAGAGATAGTGGGCCTAAGGGAGGGAGCTCGATTTGTTCTATGCGAACGTGGCCATTTGACCGGTGAACGCGAAGGACTAAGGACCTGAAGCTCCGTGAACGCAGGACATGGTGTGCGAACTCGGGCATGACCTATCGCGAACGTGGCAGGCCATCGCGTACGCGATGAAGGCCTGCCTAGCTATACAAAAACAGATTTAAAAATGGCAGAACCCATTTCTTCATATTTTTTGAACTACCAAGATCTAGAGGCGATTTTCTTCACACAGATTCATCCCCAAAGTATCGGTAATCAATTCTAAACTCTACTATTTCAATTACCCAACATTTTTCATCACTTCTAAATCAAAGATCAAGAATTTCATGGTAGAAATTTGGAATTTAGGTAGAGTTACGGCTTTTAAATAATTACAATTTAGACCTTGTTTTGGGGTCGGATTTAGAAACTAATTGCATATTTGGGCGCGTGGGTTTATGGGTGATCAGATATTAGTCTGGACCTCGAGTTTTGACCAATCGGGCTCAGGGTTTACTTTTTAGGGAAGATGATAGAAAACCAATAATTTAGCATTGAGGTTGAATTCTTTAACATATATTGATGTTGTTAAATTAATTTGGGTTAGAAACAAGTAAATTGGAGGCAAAATCTAAAGGAAAAGCGGTGCTTGAGGCTTGAGTTTGATCGTGAAAGTTGAGGTATGTGTTTGGTCTAACCTTAGTTTTAGGGAATATGAGTTATGGTCTTATGTGCTATGTGTTAAGTGTTGAGTATGACGTATAGATGTGGGGACGAGTATCTATTTGTTGGTGTCAAACATGCCCGTGAGTCTTCTACTATGGTTGTTGTGGCTCGTTATGTATTGTCCATGCTTAATAGGATGATTATAAATGTTGAACAAGGCTTAAGAAAGTATTCTTAGTAATTGACCATTATGGAATATTGGCTCAAGTTGAGACTTATATTGTGAAGTAATTGCGGAAGATGAGATATATTGTTGATTCTCTTGCCGGGATATTAGTGTCTATGATATTATTTTCCTTGTTGGGATGTTATTGATTATGGTATCATTTCCTTTGCCGGAATGTTATTATTATACTATTGTTTTCTTGTCGGGATTCTTTTGTGATTGGTGTTGATTTGTTTATTGGGACTAGATTGCACGCTACAACAAGGAGTAATAACGAAGGACAGGTGGGGTCGGGTTGCACGCCGCAATATTATTATAAAATTTGGGATTGGGTTTCACGCCACAATAGTATTATATGATTGGGATCGGGTTGCACACCGCAACACTATTATATGATTAGGATCGGGATGCACGCCACAACAAGAAAGAATAAAAATGAATATTGATTCGTTACTATTTTCCTTATTCTTGCTGATACGATATAATGGTGTTCTCTATGCTTCTTTACTAGAAATTCTATTAGTACTTGATATTCAATACAGCATGTTCCCCTTCCCATCTTTAACTGTTAGTTCCCTTTATTATTATTTTCCATATTGACTTTAGTTGCACATATTTATTTGGTAGTCTTGTCCTAGCCTTGTCACTACTTCGCCGAGGTTTGGCTCAACATTTACCAATACATGAGGGTCGGTTGTGCTAATATTATACTCTGCACTGTGTGCAGATCCCAATACTGGAGCTTTTGGACCATAGCGAGGTTGCTGCCTTCAGTCTACTGGAGGCTCGAGGTAGTCCTGGAGACGTCCACAGGCCTTGGCGTCCCACTCTATCATTTCCATTCAGTTTTTTTATCTCTTAGACAGATTTGTATTTTTCTATTCATACCACTATTTGTAGTATTCATAGATGGTCCATGGCATTGTGACACCAGTTTTGGGTAGAGTTGTATTTTGGACTTTCGTACTAGTATTTAGTTAAATTATCATATTTTGTCTTCCGCATTTCTCATACGACAGGGTTCCTAGATAGGTCATATGGAAATGCTTAGAGGTTAAAGGAGTCCCGATTGCCTACATTAGGGCGATTAAAGACATGTACGATGGAGCTAAGGCCCGGGTTAGAACAATAGGAAGCGACTCCGAGCACTTTCCGGTTGTTATGTGGTTACACCAAGGGTCTGCGTTCAGCCCTTTCCTATTTGCGTTTGTGATGGATACACTAACTCATCATAGTATGTGCCATGTTGCATGCTATTTGCTGATGATATAGTTCTAATTGACGAGACACGAGGCGGCGTCAATGAGAGGCTAGAGGTTTGGATACAAGCCTCTTGAGTCTTATGGCTTTCGGTTGAGCACGATGAAGACAGAATACCTCGAGTGCAAATTTGGGTCCAAGCCGACGAAAGCGGGAGTAGAAGTGAGGCTTGATTCTCAAGTCATTCCTAAGAGGAGCAGCTTCAAGTACCTTGGGTCAGTTATTCAGGGGAAAAGGGAAATTGACGACGATGTCACACACCGTATAGGGGTTGGTGGATGAAGTGAAAGTTAGTGTCGGGAGTTCTGTGTGACAAGAAAGTTCCACCGTTACTAAAGGGTAAGTTTTATAGAGCAGTGGTTAGGCCTACCATGTTGTATGTGACCGAGTGTTGTCCGGTTAAGAACGCACACACTCAAAAGATAAAAGTAGCAGAATAAGGATGTTAAGGTGGATGTGCGGGCATACAAGGATGGATATGATTAGAAATGAAGATATTCGAGTGAAGGTGGGTGTGGCTCCCATGGAGGACAAGATACAGGAAGCAAGACTTAGATGGTTGGGGCACATTCAGAGGAGGAGCACTGATGCACCGGTGAGGAGGTGTGAACGGCTGGCGGTGGTGGGCACGAGGAGAGGTAGAGGGAGACCTAAGAAGTATAGGGGAGAGGTTATCAGGCAAGACGTGACACGACTTAGGATTACTGAGGACATGGCCCTTGACAGGGAATTGTGGAGGTCGAGCATTAAGGTTGCAAGTTAGGGGAAGTTATGAATATTTTTACAGGGCACTATCGTGAGACTAGCCAGTTATGAGTGAGTCTTAGGATTTTAGGCCTTGGATGCTACGGGTCCACTACGGATGCAAGGCTTTATTTGCTGGATATTATGGTATATTCCATCCTTTTCGTATGGCATGTATTTCCTTTTGTTGTCATATTTGCTATTTTATGTTATTTTATTGCGAGTTTATCGATACTAATAATATATCGTCTTTTGTTACTTTTTGAGTTGAGACTCTCCTGAAAACAGCCTCTCTATCCTTCGGGGTAGGTGTAAGGCCTGCGTACAAATTACCCTCGCCAAACCCCATTTGTGGGATCACACTAGGCCGTTGTTGTTGTTTGTTGTTGTCTTCCGCATTTCTTTAAGTATTATTATCATTTCGCTATTGATCACATGTTAATTTGAAATTGTTAAAAAGGGTAAAATAATTTTGTAATATTCGGCTTGCCTAGATTTCACGAATAAATAACATTACGACTTCGAGGGTGGAAAAACCACACATGTAAAATCCAATTGGTGGTTGCACCCCTTGAGCTGTAACATGGATAGGCGCCTAGCTAATCTATCTGGATTTCATTCACATGAATAAGTTTTATTTACTATATCTGCGGAATGTACTTATCATTTACGAAGTTTAAGGAGGATTGTAACCCAAATTGTATAACAATTTGTATTTATTCATACATGCAGGAATAAAACTACATCGTAATAATTTATTTTTTCTTACTATATACGCATTGTCAAATCTCAAACACACTGCCACTTTCAGTTAGGCTCGGTTGCACCTCAGGAACACTTTAATCATATTGTAGGGCTCGTAATTAATTGTAATTAATGTTTAAAACATATCTGGCTTCACATTAATTGTTAACATATACAATTTCTTAGATTGATTATAGAAATTAAAGTTTCCAAATAATTTTATATTTTGATATTTTGCTAAGCATCTTTATTATAATTTGTGAAACATGTACATAATCCCCCGCACTAACCTTGTATACTCTTGTTTATATTTTTTAGGATCCTACATTTTGAACTGTTTGGCAAAGAATAAACCTTTAAATGTAAACTTTTTCTATTAATTTTTCCTCTTGTATTTGCATCATTTTTGAAGAAAAAAAGCTAGATATTTATGTACTCCACAATATGGTAACTATGTATAATGGAAGTTGAAATTAAGGAGCACATGACAACTTCGTTTTAGCACATTTTTCCTAATTGATTTCTAACAATATGATCTCTCAAAATATAATTAATACAGTTGTTCTTTCTTCTCTCTCCTCCCAAACAACAACAACAACAACAACAACAACCCAGTATAATCCCACTTAGTGGGGTTTGGGGAGGGTAGTGTGTACGCAGACCTTACCCCTACCCTGGGGTAGAGAGGCTGTTTCCAAATAGACCCCCGGCATCCTTCCCTCCAAGAACTTCCCGCCTTGTTCTTGGGGAGACTCGAACTCACAACCTCCCAAACAGACACATACATTTTCCCCTAATTAATACGAAAATATAGTGAGACCAAAAGGTCAAAATATGAAGTGAAAATCTTACCACTTGAAATTGGTAACTTGAATCGCAGGTCTTTGCCGGCCATATCACAAACATCTAATCTTTGACCAACATAAATTTGTAATACTTAGCCTCTTGTCCACATGTTCAGATCTCTCTGGATTATTACTATATTAATTTTAGGTTCAACTATATGATAATATAATAAAGGTATCACCATATATTTAGCTTATATTAAACTTGTTCTTTATAATTTGTAATCATTTGAATTAGAAGTATGTATAAAGAAAGAGATAGGAAATTGATGTTCCTTATTAAATAAGCATATTATGAAAGTTTGGTGTGAAGGAGAAGATGGATGGGATAGGGCCATTTTTAACAAGAACAAGAAGGAAAATATTCCATCCGGTCCAAAATAAGTGATTTTTTGGTCACTTTTTTGTGGTCCAAAATAAGTAATTTTTTCGGATTTCAAGAATGACTTAATGATGTTTTTCCTATATTGTCCTTGGAGTAAATAGTGTTGGAATATGTGTTAGGAGTGTTTATGTGAGATAGTAAGGTTAAAATGGTCAATTATATTGCTAATTAATGCTAAATGGTGACTTTCTTAATATGTGTGAAAACATCCAAAAAATCATTTATTTTGGACTGGAGGGAGTAATTAATTACCAGCAGAGAAAAGCAATAATTAATTAAGATTTAATTTATTACCATCCAAGTTGTTGGGAATTTCTAGCTAAAGAGGAACACTGGCTCGCTTCTGGTAAAATCTTTCTCCCATGTGGCTGGTTTGTTAGAGGTGGGGTCTACTAATTAAAGAAGAGGAAGGGGGAAAAATTCTCCTAATGATTAACCATGAAAACCTGAAAGACTATAAATTAAGTGTTTTACATGATTTTTTAACATGAAATTAAGTCGTTGCTAGAGCACTTGTGGTTTCTTTTATATTGAGTCACTCTTAGACCACTTTCTTCTGTCTCCCCTTCTTCTTCTTCTTTCCCTCATTAGTTCTTTCACTCACAGAGAGAAAAATTAAAGGGGTTTAAAGTAGAAGAGAAACAATTGATCAAGACCAAAAATTAGGGTATATTTTGCAAAATCAAACTTATATATTGAAGATTTTCTTTTTCTTTTTTCATTCAATAGCCCCTTAATTATACCTTTTTTCAAGTGTCCTTTCCGCAATGATTCAGTATTCGTCTCAGAAAATTCTTTGGTCTTCCAAGCAACTGAAGGAGGCGTCCAAAGGGATCGCATTGATCCCATTTCATTTGTGTTTCTATTTTTTCCAAGAAACCAAAATACTGAGTTTGGATCATGCTATCCCTTTGGACTCATCCTTTGGAGCTATTAACATGATGAAATCCCATATATGTTGTTGTTCCAGATACATTTTTCTTCATGAGTCATTCATACCTAAGTGGGATAATCGTTTTCAAATGCAAAGCATCAGCAAGAAACAGGTAAGTAAACAATCCATTCAAAAAAAAAAAAAAAAGAACTTTTTTGGATATGAGTGTATATTTTTTCTTTTAACTCTGCGTGATAAAACAAGAAACGTCTTTACACTGCACGTTAAGTCCTACTTGAAGTTGAGCTAGGATTTGGTATTACAATTCTACTAGTGTCAGCTCTTTTTTTTTTTCCTTTTTTTTTAGCTATGCTTTTATTCATCACTCTCCAAAACAAATGATTTTTTGATCTTTTTCTTATAGTTCAAAATAAGTGATTTTTCCAATTTCAAGAGTGAATTAATTATTATTTTCAATAAATAGTGTTAGAATATGTGTTAAGAATATTTATGTGAATTATTAAAAATTAATATGCTCAATTCCATTACTAATTAATACTAAAAAAATAATTTTTAAATTTGCGTGAAAATATTAAAAAAAAAATCACTTACGAGTACCAAACTTTACCTTTCTTGAATTCATGCCAGAATATTTTGAGAGAACATAAATACATACATATTATTGGATCAATTTCCAAGAGCATAGCCTTCCTTAGAAAATGATGATTGGAGCAGTGAGTCTCATCCTACAAGAATCGCGCACTTGTCAAGATAATAAATACTCCCTCCGATCCAAAATATATAATTTTTTGGTATTTTTCTTGTATTCAAAGATAAGTAATTTTTCATATTTTCAGAATGAATATTTTTTTACTATATTGTTTTTGGAGTAAATAGTGTCGAAATATGTATTATGAGTGTTTATGTGAGATAGTAAAGGTTAATATAATCAATTTTATTATTAATTAATGCTAAAATATGAGTTTCTTATTATGTATGAAAACATCCAAAAATTATTTATTTTGGACAGGAGGGAGTATTCAGTTTATATATATATATATATATATATATATATAGGATTCTTATTCTATCTTCTTATTTATTTACTAAAATAAGCCAAGGACTTTGTTATAGGTCAACTTTACTTAATGGTACAAAAATATTTATACATCGACAGCTCACATAACTTAACATATTGTATGGAGTCTTTACTAGAATTTTCATTTGAGGTTTTAATTTATTTTAATTTCTAGTACTGGCAGAGTATTAACTTTCTTTTTTTGCCTTTAATTTTCAACTAAATTGAAGTAGATTCAATGGAGATTAACTGAAACCCAAATTGCTATTTCATCTCCTGTTTGGATAGACAAATCTACATGCTTGTGGTCCCAATTAACGAAACAAGTATACCAGACATAAACTGGCTCGCCAGGCATTGAAAAGTTCTGTCCATTCCATTCATTACAAATGAAACAGTGCCTGATGTAAAGTAATTTACCCGAGTCTCTCCACCCCAATCAAAACAACGAATAAAAGTAAATATCTCGAAAGGTAAAAGTAAGTTTGCTTCGAAAGTGAAAAGATTATACCATGTTGTTGGAGCTAGGTCTTTTAACCTCCACCTTTTTTTAAGGTGAAATTTCAATCCAACTTGGGAACTTTTGATCATTACGTAACTTCAACCACTTAATTTCACCTTTAGCTAAAAGGTGGTAACTTTAAAAGATAACGTTTCAAAAAGTCAAAAAATGAAAAATGACTACGCCAAAAGAATCTTGATATAATTGGAGCTGCTACTATTGTGTATGTTTATGCTTTTTCATTCTTACCAAGTTTTTTTTTTGTCAAAATTATTATTATTATTGCCAAAAACACTTTTGGCCAATAATATTAAGGTGTTTGGCCAAGATTTTTGAAAGAAAAAAAGTGCTCTTGAGAAGAAGCATAAGCAGTTTTGGAGAAGCAGAAAAAAATAGGTTCTCTCTAAAAGAACTTTTTTAGAAGCACTTTTGAGAAAAATAGACTTAGAAGCAGTTTTTTAAAGTTTGTCCAAATAGTAATTGTTGTTCAGAAGTATTTTTCAAAATAATTAGTCAAACACAAACTACTTCTCACCAAAAATATTTTTGAGAAAAATACTTTTGAAACAGAATACTTCTCAAAATAAGCTGATTTTTATAGTTTGACCAAAGTAACTGGACATGGCATCTTCTGATTTGTCAAAAATCACATGTTCTTTTCGGATCCAAGGCTGTGAGGTTGATATAGTAGTATATGCCAATTAAAGACTACTAGGGATGGGCGTTTTGAGCGTCTTTTTTTCTTTTTCAACTAATTTGAAGCTAAACATTGAGAGTCCCAAAGGCAAAGGAGTCACGTAGACATGTGGTGAGACCTGATTTTTAAAGAGGGAGTCCTTTGAACATAACTCTAATTTTGAAAATAAAGGCACTCTTTATGATCCGATCCCCTTTATCACATGACTCCGACTTTCAACAAACCTTACTCCAAATATAAACACTCATATCACATGCCAAGAAACTATTCACCTTTTCCAGTGTCTTTCTTCAACAAATTTTACTTGAAGTTATTCCATTCTCCCAAAGAACTAGCGTCTTGGTTGATCCTTATTCTTACTGCGCATGGTGGGGGCAGGGTCGCTGTGTATGTCCAAATTCAGCAAATATCATGTCGACTGCACTTATTAAATTGTAATTTACTATATTACTAAAACTCATGCTACTGTTAAGTGTTTGCCATAATTTTCTTACTATATTTGATTTTTCTATCTCTTGAAGGAAAGAGGTAATATAATTACCTAAGTTGGGTTTTCCTTTTTGTAAAAGGAAATTAGAAATTCTTCCATATTTTGCTAATCCCTTTTCTTGTAGGAAAATATTTGGACTTCTATAAATTGAGGATCATTCATTCTCATTCAGTAGCATCCACATGTAGCCATAGGGGGGGTTGAGAGTAATGTTTAGGGGGAGAACTTTTCGAGACAAGTGTTAGTGTGTCACTTGTGTTTGCTTCTTCGTGAGGTTGTTCTCTCGATATTTTGTACTCTCTTTTTATTATAGTGGATTGCTCATCTCCGTTGTGGACATAGGTCAGTTGACCGAACCACGTTAAATGTTTGTGTCTCTTTTGGTAGATTTCTCTTGTGTTGTTGAATTTATCGTTGTTCAAGATTTGCTTTTACTAGCTTCTGCATGACACCTGATTTTTTTCGGTCCTAATAGGTACTACATACTTTTTTTTAGTGTAAGACCATAGAATTTTTATCGGGCATCTAAGTAAGGATTTCTGTGTTATATAGTTTCATGACTGGATATATTCCTATGTGGCTTAAGCAAATAATTATAAAAATTGTACAACCTTTTAAAAATTATTTTCACTAACTCTTAGTACGTAATCAACACGTCAGAAAATGTCAACCAATTAACATAAGCACATTTTAAACAAGTTTTCAGTATTACTCGTCCTTTTAGTTAGTTTTATTTTTGTTTCATTAGTTGGCATGGATTTCATAGAAATATGTTGCATTACGTGGTGATACATGTTTATAATATTTCGTCTCTTTTAGGAGTAGTCCTCTTGATTTGATAAAAAAATTAGGGTCCAAAAAAGGAGTATTATCTTTACTTTGTCTTCTCTTTATACAGGTTTCGTGTGCGATTCTTTGATGGAATTTCTTACATGAATTGCTTTTGCTCATAGACCCTTTAATAATAAACCAAATCCCTTTTGTAGGAGAAACAATAAACTGAACTGAAAAATATTTAAGCACAATATTTAAACTAAATTAAGGGTTTAGTTTCAGAAGCAAGAATCGGAAAATAGATTGTGTAAATTGTCTTCAAATCAGAGCTATATGTGTGGGCCAAATTGTTTCCTTCTTGGACTACACATGGTTCCTGAAGGACATATAAAACAGCCAAAGAAATCACTAGTAATGGTTTACCGTGGATCCCAAAAATCATCTTTAGTCTGCCCCAAATTTAAACTTCATGCACCCCACTTAATTGTGGATGAAACCCTACATTGTCCTTAGAAAACCCTTTTTCACTTAGCTCTACTTTTTCTTATGAATTTAAAATCAAATCCCTCTTGCCGAAATCTTTGATTGAATTACGAGTCTTAACATTACACAGGCAAACCCACTCTAGGAAGATGGGGAAGTTCGCACTAGGGGTGTTAAATGAGCAGGTTGGGTCATTTTTGAGCGGGTCAAAATGCTTTGAGTCAATAATTCAAAAGTTACGGGATAAGATGGGTCGGATCAAGATGGGTTAAAAGTCGGGCCATAACCCAACTCTTATTAAACTTTAATTAATACTCCGTATGTGGCATTTTCTTATAAATTGTATAATTACTAAATAAGGTTTTTTTTTACTTTTGTTATGGTCGTATTTAAAATATTAAACAAAAAATAAAATTGTTTCCAAGATATTTTGACGAACTTACTCATGAATTAATTTGGGCTAAAAATTAGCCAACTTTAAATGAGTTAAAATGAGTTAGGTCAAGATGAGCTAAATTCAATAAATGGGTAGGTCAACAACAAACCCAACCTTAGCGGGGTTAGGTGAGTTGGACCGGTCATTTGGGCTTGGGCCAAATTTAACAGCCATATTCGCACTGAAAAAAGAAAAAGAAAGAAATGCCCCTAAATAGCATAATTAAAGTAATGTAAAAATGAACACGAAGAATTAAAATAATACAGGAAAAAATCAAAACACATATATGCAGAAAATAAAACATAGCAAAAAGGTTTTAAGCTTCTATTGCGTATTCCACACGATGCCGCTAAGGTTATAGTTATACAAAGTATACAACAGCTCTTCTAGCTAATGCTTAGCTGTGGTAGCGTAACATATCTCACAGAATCATATATCTAATACTAATAGTCCTGCATTAATACAACAACTACCTTGGCAAATGCTATCCAAATCCTAAACTAATCAGGTTGTCTAACTCCCTAGCAAGAGGCGTATCCAAGATTTAGATTATTATAACTTTATGTTATAAATAAAATTATATTTATGATAAATGTCTATATTTAGAGAGATTATAGGGTTCATTATTTGGTGGCTAAGTCACTGTCTCCCTATAAATAGAGGGTTCTATTCCATTGTAATTTATCCCAAATTCAATAAGAATTTCTTCTCTCTCTTTCTCTGCAATATTGCTCTATTCCATTATTAGCGTGAGACTCTAACCAATTGAGTAGAAACTTTGGGATTGAGCATAATGATTGTCAATTATTCAATAAACGTCCTTCATGATTAAATTTTAGATTTAAGGTAAGTATTTTATTTTATTTTTCTCTTTTATATTCTTAATATACTATAATTTATTTTTATAAACAAGCAAGGACAACAAAGTTTGGTTATAACTATAATGGAGTTTGTAAGAAATTATAACCACATGAAGTGGTAAAATTTCTATGCCTCGCCATGATCAAATTCATGTATGATTGTGGGCAAACAATTAAAAACTCGTCCCATTGAACTTGCTCCATTCTCATTCATTTTAGAGAATGTGATAGCAGTATGTGATAAGTCTGAAAGAAGACAAAATTATTACTGTGAAGGTATCACTATGTGAAAGTAATATTTGTCATCGATTTGACATGAGATTTTATAAAGCACATATAAATAATTATGGTACATTCATGATTTGAATGTGAAAATATCTGATTTATAATACATATTGATTCTCGGAAGAATATGAATGCGCTAGTGGTAATGAATATACCATACTCACCTCAGGGGAGTTTGAGATGATATAAGAAAATAATGTCATTATTATGGCATGAATGGTCACTGGTCACGTACCTATTGTACGCCAAAATATTTTGGCAATGTGATTATTAAAGGACAACAATAATGCAAGAAACATATCTTGCATATAATTTTGGCCATAACCATAATGGTATAACTTTCTCCTTGAAAGAGATCTATGACCATATGGATATTGATGAATATATGGTAGCACAAAATTAATTGAGAGCTCTCGAAGAGTCAATTACCACTGTTTTGGAGAAACATAATTTATTACCAATAAGGTATTTTTTGTAGTAAGTGTCAAAGAAACTTATTCAGTTTCCAAAGTATACGCGAAAGTAGTTGATTATATTGAGACTATAAATAAAGGAAAGACTTAATATTTTCTATTACTACAACTTGTAGCGGGGTAATATGTATGTGAAAAGCTACACACTTCATTTTCTAATTTGTACTATATAAACAAAAGAATACCACAATAAAGTGGATATTTATTGATATAAAAACTCATATTATAATAAATTTGGAGTTTATTCATAATTGCACACATCATGGTGTAAATTTAAAGTTTATCAATATTGATAATTTATTCAGTTGGCATAATGGTTTAGCCATATCAATTCAAGTATGATGTGCAAAAATAAAAGAGAATTTACATGGGTAAATATTAAAGAATTAGAAAGCTCTTTACAAATTCTATGTGATGACCCGTTACGTCATCACGTGAGTTACCATCCCGTTTTCCCAGTTATATTCTTGTTCATGTTTCAATATATGTGTTTGGTGAGTTGAGTCAATTCGGATCGAGTTTGATGGGAAATGAGACAAACAGTCTCTTTGATGAAAGAATAGTTGGAAAAAGTCAACCGGATGTTGACTTGTGAGTTGGAGGGCTCAGAATCAAATTCGGATGGTTCGGGTAGCTTCGAGGGATCATTTGTGGCTTAGGAGAGTGATCGAAATAAAATTTAGAGGTTCGGTGTAGAATTATGCTTGAATTGGCGAAGTTGGAATTTTGGCAAAATCCGGTCGATAGTTGAGATTTTGATCTGTGCGTCGGAATAGAATTTCGACAGTTGCAGTAGATTTGTTAGGTGATTTTGGATATGTCTGCAAATGTTTGGCTCATTCGGACATCGTTAGGTCGGGGTTTTGATTGGATGTTGGTTTCGGAAATTTTAGCTGAAACTTAGGCTTGAATCCGCCTTTATTTGATGATTTTCGTATTTAAGGGTGTGTTTTTATGATTGGAACAAGTTCGTATCGTGTTTTGGAGTAGGTTGGTTGTTTTCGTTGGGGTTCCGGGGGCCTCGGGGTGAATCCGGGGGTCCAATCGGACCATTTCTTTCATTTTTGAAGGGCTGTTGGTTGCTGGTATTTATTGCAGACGGGTGCTCTATGCGATCGCATAGGGATGTTGCGATCGCATAGAATGATGAATTTGGGCTTCTGAGTTGTTCTATGCGATCGCATAGATGGGGCATCAATCTCATTGTTTTGTAACCTTGTTCTCTGCGATCGCATGGCTAAGGCTGCGATCGCATAGTGTATTGTGGCCTTGTGTCCCTGGATGGCATTTGTTCTATGCGATCGTGAGGCTGGAGTGCGATCGCATAGTAGTAATTTTGGATCTTGGAAGATTGTTCAATGCGATCGCAATGTAGGTGTGCGATCGCTTAGCATTAAAATATGGAGTGTAAATTTGTTCAGCACGATCGCAATAGAGGGATGCAATCGCATAGTGTAATTACCTGGGTGACAGAAGGGTTAAATGAAATATTTCAGTCGCGAGTCATTAGTCATTTTCCTCCATTTGTGAGTTCTTTGAGAGCGAAGTAATGGGATTTGAAGGATATTTCATCGGTAAGTTATTGTAGGTAAGTTTTATGGTCTAATTACATGATTTTATCCTAGAATCTTCATCTATATCACTAAAATTTGAAGGATTTAAGGTGTATCAATGGGGAATTTTTGCTCTAAGCCTCGATTATAGAAAATTACCTATTTGAATAGGCAAATGGAGTCCAATTTTGATAAACTTTATATGTACGGACTCATGGCAAGACAAGGGTTCTGAATATGACTTTTTTATTTTTTCAAGAAGCGGACACGGGGGTCGGGTTTTGGCACCTTCGTGATTTTCTATCTAATTCGAGTTATTTCGATTGGGTTGTGTTCCTTTAGCCTATTTTGATGTATTCTTATTGGTTTTGATCAGATTTGGCATCCGAGGAGGTTGATTTGTGAGGCAACCACAAGGATAGCTAAGACTTTTACCGATTCGAGATGAGTGGTAGTAATAAATAATATACTGAGGGTTTGAAACTCCGTATTTGCACTATACAGTGCTATGCTGAGATGGAACACACGTTATGTGAGGAGCGTGGTGGTATTGTGAAGGATTTGGACATGGTCCCTCCCGATTGATAGTTTAATGTGCATATTGACTGATACTGAGCTTATATCGGTATATTTGGGCTAGAAGTCATGTTTGGGACCTTGTGCCAATCTGTAGAATATTAGGGAAGCCTGTAGAGCTAAATGACCCCTATATCATATTGAACACATACTCTCAGTCGTATTCATAGCTGTATAGCCTAACATGAACCAGTACTAGATGTGTACTTGAAGTGAGAATACCTAGGTTTGAATACCCCGTTCTAGCTGAGTGGGCCCGAGAGGCCGAGTCTATATTGACTGAGAGGGGTCGAGGACCCATTGTGAGGTATTGATATATATACCGAATCGGGCTGCACGCCGCAACAGTATATACATATACATATATTGGATCGAACTGCACGCCGCAGTAATATATATTTATACATATGGATCAGACTGCACGCAGCAGTAATATATATGTGGATCGGACTGCACGCCGCAGTATTATAGCGCTTGGGCTGAAGGAGCCCCTCTAGAGTCTGCACACACCCCCAGTTAGCGCACTATATATTATTGGATCGGGCTGCGCGTCGCATCATTTTATATACATACATATATATATATATATATATATATATATTGTATCGGGCTGCACGCCGCAGTAGTATGAGTGAGGATCGGGCTGCATGCCGTAGCAGGATTAGATCAGTGTTAGATCAGTGTGAGACAGTAGTGGACTGGAATCGGACTTATCATTATAGAGATGACTTACCTGTATGGTTGTTCTTACAACTGTTTAGTGATAATACATGTGTTCTTACTTTCAGTTATTATTTGTTATTTGCTTCTCACTGAATTGAACGATACTCACCCCACTCCATGCACCTTGTGTGCAGATACAGGTATCCAGGAGGGCAGTTGAGCTATACACTACTGCTATTTCTACTGCTAGCTGAGGAGACATCGTGGTAGCTGTCGGCGTCCGCATGACCCGATCTCTCTCCTTCCTTCTATTTATGTCTTTTGTTTCTCTATTTAGACTTAGATTGCATAGGCTGTTTCCTTTCTGTTAGAGGCTCAGACTTGTGACATCTGATTCATTAGGCTGTATTTTGTATATTTCTGTTTCCGTATTTGTGGTTTCCATTATGAAAGAAGGCTATTATCTGTAAATGGATTGGTATTAATTCATAATTGAATGGTTATCTGGAAATTGGTCGGGCTTGCCTAACAATGAGTTGGGAGCCATCACGACCGAGGTTTGGGTCGTGATATTCTCTTACATTACTTGTTCTCATTAATTAGTAGACCATTAAAATAGAGATTGAATCCCATGAATTGTGGAAATATCAAAGGTGAATATGAGCCCATTCACCTGCCATGTATACCACATAAGATGCATCTATGAGATAGTTGCATTTGCGATTATTATTAACCACCAACATGGTGTTTGCGAGGTAACTTTCTCAATAATTTAATTTAGAGCATATTCCAGATTTTTAATTCAAGAAGTTCATCTTGATAAGTTGGTCTACATCACAGCTGGTTTAATAAAATAATTTATTGAGTGCCTCCACTTAATAGCTAAATAATTGCTTATGAGAACAAAGTTTTGTATATCAGTTTGATATACGTTATATACGAAAGTATATTCTTTTCTCCTGTCATAAGTGATTCAAGGTCAGGAACCAAATAATTCTATCTTATTATCATTGATGCGCGGTATATTTTGATTAATACTATAACGCACAAAGATGGGTACTTAAAGTTGAGTAAACAAGTTAGTTTTCAAACATGATGGGGAGACATCATAAATAGTTGAGAAAACGTTACGTGGAATGAATTACCATTTGTACATCCAGATCCTCAAATAAAATAATATGAACATGAAGTTCATAAAAGGATAATTCATTTGTAATATATTGCAAAGCATGCCAGACGCATTTGCTGACCCAAAGAAAGTAACAATATTCTCATTGCAAATGCTCCTATTAAGTCATAGAAGGACAAAGTCTATAGTACGCTTAAAGCATATAGACAAATCGGTTTCAAATAAATTTCTTGATAAAGAAGATGAACAAATAATCAAAATGATCATAATAAAGGAGGTAGTGATCTAGAAGATCACATGACATAACACTTCATAAAATCTCACGAGAGATTCAAGTACCTGAATATATGAATGAAGAGATCTCTACGTTATGTCATTATGAAAATATATTAAAACTGATATAAAATCTTTGTCGTCGTCAACCTTCAATAAGCTAGTGCACAAGATCAGGATGCGAAGGCTCAATGATGTGAATTGATGCTCTCATCGCGGGGAGTTGATGGGCGTTGCACTCTTTTTCCCTTATAAGATTTTGTCCCACTAGGGTTTCCTTGCAAGGTTTTTAACGAGGCAGCCAATAGATCTAAACATGTGTACTCTTTTTTCATTTTCTAGAATTTTTTTTTCCCATTGAGTTTTATTTTAGTTAAGATTTTAACGAAGCACATTATCTATTGAATAGACATTCAAGGGGGAGTGCTATAAATAGAATTGTATTTATGGTGGATGTCTATATTTAGAGAGATTCTAGGGTTTATTACTTGGTGGCTAAGTCACCCTCTCCCTATAAGTAGAGTGTTCTATTCCATTGTAATTTATCCCAAAATTCGATAAAAATTTTCTCTCTCTCTTTCTCTGCAATATTACTCTTGTCTTTTTATTATTTTATAACAGTTTAACTTTTAGTGTTTTAGCATTGAAACCACTGTCTTTTTAAAGCTATGAGTTCAAACCTACTATTTGTTGTATTGTTAACAAATTTTTTCACATAAATTTATGCTCCGCGTCGAAAGTACGGAAATCAGATGAACCCGACAACCAAACTCTTCCTCCACCCTGCCCGCAAGTTGATGTCAGGAGGTCTCGCAACACCCAGCTTGGTACGTAGAATCTGAAATTGCGCGTTTGCCCATGGTTTAGTGAATATATCATTTAGCTGATGCAAGGAGGGAACAAACTTAATTAGTTACCATAGCACTTTGTACCAGCTTTTCTCAGCACAAAGTGCTAATCCATCTCAACATATTTGGTTCGTGCATGCAACACAGGATTGGAAGTGAGATGGAGAACACTTAAAATTATCTTTCACAGCGGAGGATATGGTAATGAAATGCCAATATATAGCCTTCAGTAGATAAGTCACCCAAGTCAAGGGGCCTAGGAAGACACATACATAGACCGAAGGTGGATCCCCTAGTGAAGGGGCATCTTGACCAATCACGTTGTTGGGGTACATGCACATGCAAAAATTTACGTAGCCGGCAAGTAATAAAGTAATAAGAAAGTATTGTTCTTGCGAGCGAGGACTTATGATTATCTAATTCTGGTGTATTTATTGTCTTTGGCTACTAGATCTTCTTCTTTTAATTGCTATTGTTAAATATTTAAATCCGGATATTTCAGTTGAATCTCTTCAAATGTTGTGGTGTTTAGCGTGCCTTCACAGAAGTACTTTGTATTCCTTTTTAATTATTTTTTGAAGTAATTTGCTCTTAGAATACGTATTTGGCATTTCTTGTTCTCTGCAGCAACTCGGAATGAGTATTGATAAATTATACAAGATTCGCTATGTAAAAATGTGTGCACAGTGATGACATATTTTAGATGAAGTTTGTTAAGGACAATGTGCTCATTGACGTTGTCCAGTGACAAGCTCTTTTCTTTCATGGGATTAGAATAGTCTGGCATCGCTAATTTTATAGAACATCTTCAAGATATGCGAAGGCTGGAGTTGTGCAATCGTACTCATTTGAGATTATTCTGCATTTTTATATATCGATGCTTCCGTAACTGAAACTTTCCCGTGTAATTTCAAACCATAGAAAGTTAAAACAACTTATGAACATTAGTAGTTTGTTTTAGTTGAGTAAAGCCCCTTTGGAGTAATTTGAGACATGTCATGCCAAATAAATCCCAAAATCCATGATCCTCACTTAATTAGTGTCAACATTTAGAATCGAGGTGTGCTATTAGCTAAATTTTCATGGTCCTTGCAAAGTTGCAAACGCGTAGTTGCTTTAGGCGCGTTATTTTCATAATTTACTTTCCTAAACTCAAGTGTGCATTTCATGTGATGACCAAATCCAAATCTTAACAATGTTGAATAAAATGTGTTTATTGCGGGTGCATTTCATGTGATGCGGGCCAGAGACATGTTTTAGACGATGTTAAATCTTCTTTAAAATGAATAAAAGCGGTTATAAAGTTAAAATTGTACCATAGGCTAAAACATGTATTAAAATCAGATAATGGGCTAATTATGATAGTTTAAGTGACCGTGTTAGAACCACAGAATCTGGGGGTGCCTAACACCTTCCCTGGGTTAACAGAATTCCTTATTCAGAATTTCTGGTTCGCAGACTTCAAATGGAAAGTCGAATTTTCCTCGATTTGGGATTTAAAATAAATCGGTGACTTGGGACACCAATTAACATATTCCAAGTGGCGACTCTGAATAAAATGAATAAATAATCTCATTTCAAATAATGTCACTTTAATTGGAAAAACTCCTTTATCATGCTACCTTTCGGGTTGGTGTGTAAAAAAGGAGGTGTGATAATTAGCAACATTAGATGCAAGACGAAAAGAAAATTTCATGGATGAGATAGCAAATAAGGTGATGAAATACAAAAAAAAAATATAATATTCCAAAAACCTAAGCAAAAAAATAATATGCGTATTGTTGAAATTCATTGAAAAAAATATAAATAAGTTCATATACAAAATATAAGGAAGATTGGAGGTGATTTTGACGGAATTTATATCAAAATTCGTAATTAAATCGAGTTTAAAAAATTCTTCTGCGACACATGTATCAAACATGTATCACACATGTATCTCACACACAGATATACATGGATATACATATGATACACAATTGATACAAATAAGATATATATGGGATACACAAATGATACACAGTGTGATACACATATCATATTTTTTCACGTTTAGTTTTTACTTTGAATTTTTTAATTCAAACCATCTCAAAACTTCACCAGATCATCCCAAAATTGAGATTCAAGCTCCTTGAGATATACTCATTGTATTCTAATAACACCCACTCAAAAGAAAGCAAAAAATTGATATTTTTTTTTACAAATAACTAATTAGCTAATATTAGTAATATTGGACTAATATTAGTAACATTTTACGAATTAGCCAATTTTTGTAATGAGCTACTTATAAATAGACATAGCTAATAATTTCCTTTCTTTCGAACTCAAACCCAAGTTCCAGTTTGGAATTACCTTCCGCTCGATTGAGTCTACCACTTGTGTGGGAATCTGTCGGGCCTGGTTATACGTCAGCCCAATGTCAAGAGTCCAATGTTTTCCCTCCCTCTCATTTTTTGATGATAATTATTTTTAATTATGGTTATTCTGTGTATATGTTTTGATAATTATGTTTTGATACCTTGATTGTGTAGGAAACGTAGGCACACCAAAAGCCCATAGGTAATTGAATCGAAATATGAAATTCTGTTTACTTTAACACTTTTAATGTTTTAATCACTTATTTTCTCAACAAATAAACGACTTTGCCCTGCTATCACTAGCCTTCATTGGTGAGTTTGGATACGAACAGATTCAATAGTAAACTGAATTCTCTTTGAAAAGGCCAGAATCACAAAGATAATTATGGAGCTGATTTTCAAACACAAGTAGTGATTGCAAATGAACCTCAATGAGTGTTTAAATGCAAGTTTTTATTGAAATTGATTATCGAATGAGGTATACATATTACTGATCTATGCTGGATTTTCTAATGGTCTTTTATTTATCAAAAATTACACGAGTAACCACATATTTCGAAAGATAAATCATTAAACCTTTCTTTCAAAATATTACGTCCTTTACAAGATTTTTCTTCTCAACTTTGTAAGCATAAACATTTTCATAGATTATAAAACCTTAGAAACCTATCACTCTTTTCAAAATACATGCACAATCCGCTTTTCCAAACAAAATATTTTTAAACTAACATAGAATATGCTACATACTATAAGCACATTGACTAAGCAGAATACAGACATTTCCTTCCCCATACCTTGCCTAAGATTAAGAAGCTATCTCTGGTTTATTTTAAGGATGCCTAACACCTTGCCCTTAGAATAACTAAAACTCTTAATCAAATATTACCTGTTAATGGACATCATGATGATAACTTTCACAGACTTATAGGTACCTTAATATACCTTAAAATATTTCATAATGACTTTCTTTTATCAACATCAGAAGAACCACTAGTTGAATTTTATTTTGACATGTGCAGAATATGGTGCAACAACATGGTGACTCTATTGGAAATTACATACTTAGGTTTTGACCTTAGCAGATTTAGGCTAGATCTTAAATTTGGGGATGCTTGTTTATATTCTACTTTAATTGTGCATATTTTGTAAATATTTGTTTACTTGTTTACATTTCTATAACCTACCAACTATGTACCTATTTTCCTGCTTTTTACTGATATCATTATTATCTATTACTGCTTTATACATTGTTGTTTACATTTCATTTGCCTCGACTACTCACGGTCTGATTCATGCGGGGTGATGATACGTAGGAAATCTCCATAAGATTCGACCACAACCAAAAAAGCAAAAAGAAAAATACAATGAAATGAAAAAAAAAATGTTGATAATAATAAGGACCGACTGAGTCCATTCTAACATGTTTTGTTTTGAATTGTTGAGAAAATTGAGGTGGTCGGTTTGTGGTAAGTCGAAAACACAAGATCTAGAAAAACTGGATTGTGATCCAAGACAGTGACACCCAGCATATCGCGCAGAATCCTTTACATGCACGTCATGATACACACTTTGTGGGGATGATGCCTACTGACGGGGAGCACGTGAATCCTCTTGGGAATGTATTGACTAAAGCTGAAGATGTCGAAGCAGACAATGGTCTTGGCATTATTGATGAAAAGAATGGCTAAAAGTCGATAATTGGGAAGACGCTTCGGTTTTGGTCGGCAGGAGTAGAATTTTGGTGGATCATTTTGTTGTCATTTCTGTTGTCCGGATTATTCTCAGGGTTGTAATCTGGGTATTATCTTGTAAATCAGACCCTTCTATCATTTTATTTTGTCCAGTTTCCTTTGGTCATAGTATCTCATTTGGTGTTGTCTAGGTTTGTTCTAAGGGTTGTACCCCAATTTATTGTGCTTATTTTTGTTGTACAAACTCCTTCCCTGTCTGTCTAATGCAATCCTCTGTTTTCTATTATTTCTAGTCATTTGTCTTAGATTTAAGTCTTTCCTCTTTATAGTCTTTTTTCTGTCAACACTAGTGACATGACATGCGCACATAATTTTGGCCTAATTTTAAAAGTTAATCGTAAAGTTATTGGAAGGTGATCGGGACATATAAAGGAAATAAGAACGGTTTGAGATTATTTGAAACCCGAGTCATGTGAAACTAGGGAAAGTAAAAAAAAACCCGGTAAAGGCAAGTTAGCCATGTTGACATGGGGGATGTTCGCAGTAGTGAAAATGAGAGTGTTGCCCAACGGTGCTTTAAGAATATGGCAAATGTTAATCGTGTTGTTTGCACTTGGTGTGTTTTAAAGATTAGAATGACGAAGGCGTTTTGTTCTGCTAGCTATCTAAATATTTTATCCTTCGTTACCCCTTGGAACCTTATTTAATTTCTTTCATACCCCTCATTCGGAATCAGTAGCAAAGAATAAAAACTCAAACATGAAAGTTTTGAAAATAAGGGGGGGGGGGGAGAAAACAACACAAAACAACAAAAGAAAAAAAAAGATAAAGAAAAGAAAAAGAGAATAAAAGTAGAACAACGAGGAATTGGGAACTACGTTTGACATGATTCCTCAAAGAGGATACGTAGGCATTTCACAGCTCGGTCATAGTGTAAATAAAAAAAATCCTCAAGCAAGAAACTAGGGCAAAAAAATTGTGCTTATTATAAAATAAATCTAGTTCCGAATGTTGTAGTTTTGAACCCAAATTATTTTGTTTTGAGCCTTTAATACCCTTTTCTTTCTAGCCCTACCCAACGCTCCAAAGAAAGACCTTTTGACCAATCTTAGAAAAAGGGCCAAGTCAGGCAAATGAGAGAGTCTTATCAGAATCTAACACTCTGATTCCAAGTAGAAAAGACTCTAATACCCAGCAAAAAAGACTCTGATCCCCAGCAGAAAAGAGAGCCCTATCGGTAACACCCCAATCCCAGCTGAAAAGTAACACAAATAAGAGAGCCTTATCGGTGAAAACCTTCACATGTACCATAAGGTGATGAAATCTGAGAGAAAAACTGAAATGAGAGAGGCTTGATAATGAAAACCCTTTGGGTACTACAAGTCGAACAAAGATTGAGATTGTGAAACATGAATTAACGACGAAGGATAGGCTATATGTGCATGTCATGCCCATTAGAGTTGGTATCCGCGTTTGATAGGTTTTTATTTTATAATTTTTCTTTTCAGAGAGTCATCCTCTTCCTTTGTCTTATATTCTATTCCTTTTATCTTTCTCCTTTCATCAAAAAAATTCTCCAACAAAGTCTGTTTGTGATAAATGACTTCAAAATTTGCCATCAGCTTCCCAATTATGCAAGACGAGATCTGATTGGTACACCCAAGTGGTATAAGTCAGGAGGGAACAAGCGCAAGGCTAGTATCAAAAAGGATATTTCCCAGCAAGAGAAGATTGACAAAGGGAATGGGTCGGTATCAAGGATATCCCCAGCAAAAGCGAAGGTTATAGACCTCAAGGCCAAGGCCAGTGGACAAACAAAAGAACAATGCGGATAGCGATGAGCATATTTGGAAATGCACATGAGACTCAAGGGTCGGAAAATGCATGTTCCCAAGATATGCCACAAAAGAACGGGGGATATCCCCAGCAGAAAAGATATTTCCATTGACAAGGATGAACGAAGGAAGTGGCTCATCAGTAAAACATGCAAGATCCAGAAGCAAAGTCACTGTCATATGAATGTAAGGGGTCAGGATACAAGTGGAAAACAACGGTGAAAGTATTGTGAATAAGGAGTAGTCAACAAGATAGCCAGACGACGCAAAGCAGGGCGAGTCGTGCTAAAAACAGCAAATAACCTCACCCCCAACAAGTTTTAGAATGCCAAGTAGGGAAGGGGAGAAGGAGAACCATCCCCAGTAGGAGCATCACAACCAACCACCGCATTTTAAACTAACACATTTTCTTTGATTTGAAACAGGAAAAAGGAAATAACATTGATGGAAAAGCATGTCACGTGGAATATTATCAAACTAGGGCAGAAAATTTTCCTTTCATTTGGAAAATTTTCTGAAAGTCAGGTATCCACTTGGGGAAGAAGAAAGATAACACCAGTCTTGAGAGAAGTGGGCTTAGAACCAATGTTATCTCCAGCAGTGTTGAAAGAAGGAAAACAACAAGCTTTAAGGAAGTTGTATCCTCAGCGGACATAACAAAATGGATGAAACATGTGTTCCTAAAATACAAGAAATCAATGTCATCCCCAACAGTTTTCAGAAGAATAAAGCATGAAGGAATGAAAATTCCCCCAGCAGCGTTATCCTCAACAGCGTTATCCCCATCTGATAACACTTTTATCCCCAGCAGTGTTGAGAGAAAATAAAAGTTTTGAAGGAAGTAGTTTTAATAATAATAATAATAATAATAATAATAATAATAATAATAATAATAATAATAATAACAATAATAATAATAATAATAATAATAATAAATAATAAATATAATAAAAAAGGGGGAAGAAAGGAGATTCCCCTAGCAATGTTATCCCTGGCAAGTAAGTAAATAATTCCCCAGCTGTGCTATCCCTAGCAGTTTCGAGGGAAGACAACACGAGTTTTGAGGGAAGCAGTTCTGAAGAAAGATAATTCAAGTAAGAAAGAAATGACCTACGAGGAAAAGAAGGACAACCGTAATAGAGTGTAGATAAGTCAGGTACCCACTTAAGGAAGAAGGAAGATAACACAAGTTCTAAGGGAATGAGGAAAGCATCCCGAGCAAGAAGGTCACAACCGACCATCATTTTCAAAAACTTAAAAAAAAAATTGTATGTAACAGGAACAAAGTAGTGCAAAGTTTCTCTTAAGATGAAAACATCTTAGTCTGATGAATTGTTTCTCATAAGATGAAAAATCTTAGTCTGATGAATTTCTCCTAAGATGAAAAATCTTAGTCTAATGAATTGTTTCTCCTAAGATGAAAAATCTTAGTCCGATGAACTGTTTCCCCTAAGATGAAAAATCTTAGTCTGATGAATTTTCCTCCTAAAATAAAAATATCTTAGTCCGATGAATTATTTCTCCTAAGATGAAAAAATCTTAATCCGATGGATGTTTCTCCTAAGATGAAAACATCTTAGTCCGATGAATTATTTTTCTCCTAAGATGAAAAATCTTAGTCCGATGAATTTTTCTCCTAAGATAAAAATTTTAGTCTGATGAATTGTTTTTCCTAAGATAAAAGATCTTAGTCTGGTAAATTGTTTCTCCTAAGATGAAAAATCTTAGTCCGGTGAATTTTTCTCATAAGATGAAAAATCTTAGTCTGATGAATTATTTCTCCTAAGATAAAAATTTTAAGTGTAATGAATTGTTTCTCCTAAGATTAAAAAATATTAGTCCGGCGGATATTTTTATCCTAAGATAAAAAAATCTTATTCTGATGAGTATTTCTCAAGATAAGAAATCTTAGATAATAAGAAGTCAGTTGGAAAGACTTAGAAAGATAAGAAGAAAGAAGTGAAGGTAACAACCGGAAAAACCCAAATAAGATAACAAAAGGGGAAGGCAAGAATTGAAAAATTGAAAGCAATAGCTGGATAGTTATAGATAAGATAATAAGAAGTTAAAGACAACAAATAGAAATTTCGGATAAAACAATAAGAAGTGGGAAGCAATAATTGGAAGGTTTCAAGTAAAGCAACAAAAATGGACCTAGTGTGATGAATTATCTCCTAGAGTCAGAATCTCAGTTCGATGAATCTTTCTCCTAAGATCACACAAAAATGGACCTAGTCTGAAAAATTATCTCCTATAGCCAGAATCTTAGTCCGATGAATCTTTCTCCTTAGATCACATAAAAATGGACCTAGTCTGATGAATTATCTCTTAGAGTCAAAATCTTAGTCAGATGAATTTTTCACCTAAGATGGTAATCATTTCAGGAATATATTTTAGGTCTAAGATTGAAGTCGGGAGCCCGCCTGTATAACAAAGGAATACATCTCAGTCTTTATATTTCAAGTCTTGAAATCAGTAACCCGCTGGGAGAGCAAAAGGTTGCAACAAAAAATCCCCAATATAAATTCAAGTTCAGCAATCAAAAGGGAGAAAATAGTGTTCGGAAGAAGGCAGTTCAAGTTCCGAAGGAAAATAATTTTAAGCTCAAAAGAACGAAATAAGAAGTTCAAAGTTCGGCAATAAAGAGAGGCAGACTAGTCGAGTAAAAAATGAAGAAACATCGTAAGGAAATACAAGGCGACAAGACGACAGCGGTCGCGGAGCATGTTTGAGAATAAGTTGTTGTAATTCATAATCCATAGCTTAGCTTAGCTTCTTTATTTTACTTTTAGCATGGTGTAATAAGGAGGTCGGTAGTGAGTAGCAGCAATAGCAACAACAGTAACAGTGAAACCACAGCATCATGGTAGTCCCAGCTATCGAAATTTTCGAAACTATATTGACTTGATTCATTTTTAGCCACGGATATATAGGAGACCTTTTGAAGCGAAGGTTCGGTCAAATCTTTCAAAAGATACTTCACACGGAGTACTCAAACGAGCAAAAATCACTCGTATCCGCTCGTTTTATCTTTTCACGAAATGTTTTCATGTTTTCGGGCAAAGAGGGGCCGCTGTGAGCAAGTAATTTTTGCCCTATACGAGAACTACTCCCAACAAATTCAAAATAAAATAGTTTTCTTTTGTGTGCAATTGTTGTGATTTTTGTGGTATATTTCTTTTATTGTTCGCATTTGTCGGTGCATATTTATTTTTTAAATTAGAGGAAAAGATACAAAAGTATATCACATTTTCATTTAGGATGTATTAGGAGTAATTAAGTTTTTTTTACAAAAATAAAAATCACAAAATATGTACGTTGCATTTTTTTAGCATTTAATGTCAAATTGTGTGATTTTATTTTAAGTGTGTGTGTTGATTATTATTAGGAATTAATTAATATTTATGATTTGGTTTATGATTTAATTTAGGAAAACATCAAAAAATGAAAGAAAACAAAAATCGGAATAAAACCGGAGCTAGGCTAGTCAGAAAATATTAAATGCCAAAATAAAATGCCTAACCTAGGCCCAAGCACAAACCCAATCCGGTCCATCTGCAGCTACCCAAAATGACATCGTATGGTCACCTTCAATCTGAGCCATCAATTTCATATGATCGCACGGTCCATTCCATCTCTAGATATATCCAAACGACGTCGTATTTGGTCAATGAATCCGAGCCATTGATTCAATTTGAGCTGACGGTCTCAAGGCCCTCTAATAACCCAACCCATTCCATCCAAAATCGACCTAGTCTATTATTTAAACAAAACGGCGTCGTTCCTCACAAGGGAATTGATCCAAGCCATCGATCTCAATTGATCCAACGACCTGGATTAATCCCCTGATTTCGTATATGAACCTAAATCACACCCCACACCCTCCCCGAGCCAAACCCCCTCATATCTCTCATAGTTTACATTAGAGACGAAGCCAACCCCCAAACCCTAACGCCGCCCCCCTTCTCCACCGCCTGAAACTCGGCGACAATAATGCCGATGACTGTCACACCTCCCTTTTTACTACCCCACTTAAGCATAAATATAAATACGCTCGTAGGGTATACTCCGACGCTCAAATATCCGAAACGGATAAAATAACGTAAGAGAAGGAGTTTTTCCAATTAAAGGACAATCGGTTCGGGATTTATTGAGATTAATCAGAGTCGCCACTTGGGAATGATAATGGTGTCCCAAGTCACCGGTTAATCCCGAATCCGAGGAATTTTGACTCTTAAAAATGTCTGCGAAGCAAAGATCCGGATAAGGAACTCTGTTAACCCGGGAGAAGGTGTTAGGCATTCCCGGGTTCCGTGGTTTTAGCACGGTCGCTCAATTGTCGTTCCCGACTCTTGTTTGACTCAATTATAGATTTTAAACAACATATAGTGCTTTTACATTAAGTATTATTTTTAGAGAATTTGCGGCATCGCGAAAACACGCCTCGAGTCATACCGCAACCAATACGCCTATGACTTTCGGTGTATTTCAGCTTTGCCGAGATTTGGATTTGAGTCGCACCAAGTGCACACTCGTTCAATGGAAGGTATATTAAAATTGTGCCCTAAAATAGTCTATCGGCTTTCAATTGTTTTGGGTAAGACTATGGAATTAGCTAGTAGTCTTCCCGAGTCTAATTGTATTAAAACATTACTAAATGGGGGCCCCGCTTGTTTAAAGTTGGGCGAGGCTCATCCCAAGTTAATTTTAAAGTTCAATCCTAAGAAGTATATACTATGCTTTTCTAATCGTGTTTTTTCCCTTAACCGATTTTTACACTAAGTATTCCAGGCCCATCGGGTTTTGATATTTAATGGGGGCCTGGTCTCTTCATTCGATTAACCGGATCAGCATTGGGCCAGCCCAGGCCTTAAAGCCCAGGCAGTCTTCAGGCTTGCACTTGACCACTTCGACAGAGTTCATGACGCAGTTTAAGCCCGTTTTTATATAACAGATTCAGACTATATTGAAATAACCAAAAGCTGAAACGTAAACAAAACAATGATGTAAAATAGAATGAATTCAAAATGTTTTATTCATTAAAAGAGAAATCAGTATACAATCTATCAACAAATCATGAATCAATTATCTACTATACCCCGGACTAGAGTTAAAAGACTCTTTTATGATCTCGACTTTTATTAATAAATTGATACTAACATCTACATTAGCTACTAGTTGAAAATTCTAAGGAAGAACAATTCGATTATATATGCTGCTTGAAGAACAGTTAAGTTAATTACCTATTGATCATCTAAGGCTAAAGGGAATCATGCATAGGTTTGTACAATCACACTACTGGTTTTATTGAATCAATCCTATTAGATATTACAGGTCAGGTTGATGCATTATTTAACTCTTTCCTCCCCAAATTACTCAGATTCTAACTTAGATCCACAAAATTAACTAGCTATACGAGTGATGACTTTATAAATCAGTTTTTCAAATACACAAACCCAATATCTAATCCAACTGTCTTCACGACTTAAGCATTACTAAACCACTGATTTTACTAAGATTTAAATCCTACTTACGTTTATGTACATATTCAAGCCAGTGTAGTTAACTATGTGAGTTCATTTTTATGAAGAAGCTTACTATGAATAATTAGCGATTTTTGTAGAAAAGTGATATGCTAATTTATGTTTTAGGAGTTTTTACCTAATTAAACTAAGTGATAAGCTACTGCTACTATACTACTACTATTATACTACCTACTCTATCACTAAGCTATTACATCGTTTGTTTGATTTCTGTTTTTCAGCTACTACATACTACAACAATAAACAAATTACAATTATAAACTATAAACTATAGAACAACATGAATTTAAACTGGATCTCCATTTTTATTTCATCGGGAACGTCAATACAGCATCATTCATAAGAGAAGTGTACCTGGTTTTGAAAGGAATGGAAGATGGAAAATCAACAGGGAGGTGAAAATACAGCAACAACAACAGTAACAACCAGCAGTAGCTTCAACACCTCAATCCCGAAAATTCCAGCAATACGGAGAAAAAAAACAAAGTAGTAAAAAATAGAAAAGAAAAATATATTCCAAATTCTCTCTTTGTTTTGTCTTTCTAGCTTTGAATTCTTTTCAATTCTCAAAAGAAACTCTCAAAAATTGAATTTTTTGCCGTGTATACTTTTGTGTCCAGAGTGTATATCGAGTGTATACCACAGCAAAGAATTTTTTTTATTTTTTCTTCTCTTCCTATTTTTCCTCTCTTTTTTTTTCACCTTTTTTTTCATAAATCCTCTCTTCTATTTATAGGCAAGAATTTCGAAAATTTTCAGATTTTTTATTAAAAAGAAAATATTTTTTTAATTTAAAGAAAACCCACTAATCCATGTTTTCCTCTCCTTGTTTTCTTCCTTGATTTCCTTGCCCCCCACTACTTTATGTCATGTAATTATGATTATTTTTTGCTAAAAAAAATCTGAAATTTTCTTCTTGGGCCAAGGGGTTTTGGGTTGGGTAAGGTTTCTTAGGATTGGGCTTGTAACTTAATTTGCAAGATGGCCCAATCCAAATTTTTTCCATTTTGTTCTTCTCCATTATTCAACTTCCTAATTAATAAAGCCCAAAATACTAAGATTAATTTATAAACTAAAATTATCTTGAAATACTAATCTCATAATAATAATTGTCACCTAATTTTAAATGGTAATTAAAATACAATCACACAATTTGGACATTAAAGGCTAAAATGCAAAAGATGCCTATTTTTGTGATTTTCATTTTTGTAAGATAAAATTAATTACTCCTAATTGTAGAATTAAATCCTAAATGCAAATGCGATATATATATATATATATATATATATATATATATATATATATATATATATATATATATATATATATATATATATATATATATATATATATTGTCATTATTTTTTTAAAGATGACACTAAATTCACAACAATTGCAAACAACACAAAACTCTTTTATTTTGAATTTTTGGGAGTAATTCTCATATAGGGCAAAAATCACGTGCTCACAGCTGCCCCTCTTTGCGCGTAAACACGAAGAGTTTCTGTGCAAAGACAAGTGAGCGGATACGAGCGATTTTTGCCCGTTTGAGCACTCCGTGAGAAGCATTTTTTTTTTTAAATTTTGACCGAACCTTTGCTTCAAGAGGTTTCCTACATATCCCTGGCTAAAAGGGAATCAGGTCAATGTAGTTCGGAAAATTTTGGTAGCTGGGACTACTAATGAAACTGCGATTTTTTGTTGTTACTGTTGCTGCTGTTGCGGTTACTGCTTGCTGACCTCCTTATTACACCGGGGGGAATGTAAAATGAAAAGGTTATTCTAAGCTATGATTCTACAATTACAATTATTCCTATCCTAGCTTTTGTTTGCTTCTCTTTGTCTCTTTTTTCTTTGATTTTTTGAGATGCTGACTCTCCTTTTTTGTTGATTTTCTTTCTTTTTCTTGATGACTCTCTTTTTTGTTGATTTTCTTGTTTTTTTTCTTGATCTCGAGCTGAACCTGCTCAAAACAAAACAACAAACTACCTCTTTTTTTTTTCTTTTTCTGCCCCAATGTGGGCTTTTAAATATATAAACCATGATGATGCAGAAAATATTCCCGTATTTGAAGGTGGGCGCCTAACAGAAATTTAAACGTGCAATGCGATGCAGAAAGTATTCCCGTATTTGAAGGTGGGCGCCTAACAGAAATTTAAACGTGCAATGCGAATGCAGAAAATATTCCCGTATTTGAAGGTGGGCGCCTAACAGAAATTTAAACGTGCAATGCGATGCAGAAAATATTCCCGTATTTGAAGGTGGGCGCCTAACGGAAATTAAACGTGCAATGCGAATGCAGAAAATATTCCCGTATTTGAAGGTGGGCGCCTAACAGAATTTAAACGTGCAATGCGAATGCAAAAAATATTCCCGTATTTGAAGGTGGGCGCCTAACAAAATTTAAACGTGCAATGCGAATGCAGAAAAATATTCCCGTATTTGAAGGTGGGCGCCTAACAGAAATTTAAACGTGCAATGCGAATGCAGAAAATATTCCCGTATTTGAAGGTGGGCGCCTAACAGAAATTTAAACGTGCAATGCGAATGCGGAAAATATTCCCGTATTTGAAGGTGGGCGCCTAACAGAATTGAAACGTGCAATGCAAATGCAGAAAATATTCCCGTATTTGAAGGTGGGCGCCTAACAGAATTTAAACGTGCAATGCGATGCAGAAAATATTCCCGTATTTGAAGGTGGGCGCCTAACAAAAATTAAACGTGCAATGCGAATGCAGAAAATATTCCCGTATTTGAAGGTGGGCGCCTAACAGAATTTAAACGTGCAAAGCGAATGCAGAAAATATTACCGTATTTGAAGGTGGGCGCCCAATAGAATTTAAACGTGCAATGCGAATGCAGAAAATATTCCCGTATTTGAAGGTGGGCGCCTAACGTGCAATGCGAATGCAGAAAATATTCCCGTATTTGAAGGTGGGCGCCTAACAGAAATTTAAACGTGCAATGCGAATGCAGAAAATATTCCCGTATTTGAAGGTGGGCGCCTAACAGAAATTTAAACGTGCAATGCGGATGCAGAAAAATATTCCCGTATTTGAAGGTGGGCGCCTAACAGAATTTAAACGTGCAATGCGAATGCAGAAAATATTCCCGTATTTGAAGGTGGGCGCCTAACAGAAATTAAACGTGCAATGCAGAAAAGTATTCCCTCAGCCTGAGGACCGGGGAGTGGATTTTAAAAGATGTTACCTTCCTCTTTTTGGTATTTTCTTTTACCAACTTATCTCTCGCCTGTGAATTTCTCCACTTATTCGGCGGACTTTCTCTTTTTGGTATTTTAAATTTTCCACATTGGTCACATTCACTTTAAAGTGATTAGTGACAATTTGTTCCTCCATGAAACAAAATTTATTAGATATAAACTGCTGGCAACTGGCATCTGCCGTCCCCACTTCTTATTGCTTCCTTTGTTTTTGCTTTCTCATGTTGCATGGTTTTTGACTTCTCGTCCCTTGCAGACTCTTTTTTTGTATTTTTCTCATTTCTCCATTTTTGTTTTGTTTTCTTTTCCTTTGGCCATGTTTGCCAAGCTTCTTTATTTCTTTCCCCAATCTTCCATCCTTTCTGATCCAGTGTTATTTCAACTTCCGTTATCGGGAGCTGGTAGTTAGCTCTCAAAAAGGTAAACAATGAAATGCAGAAAAATGAAAGAAAGGTAAGGGTATTTTGGAGAGATGACAGAACTTATCTGGGTATTTGCTGGCTGATTCCGCTGACCATGCCATGTATTTAAACTCTGACCCAGTTCGTTCCAATCATTATTCTCACTCTGGATTGCCTTTGACCCAAAACCGATACTCTTTTTTGTTGCTTTTCTCTTTTCTGATAGTCCTCACGATCGCCTTACGGTGCCTCGAAAGGTTTTCACCAATAAGACTCTCTCATTTATTCTCTCAACCTCACAATCGTCTCACAGTGCCGATTAAGGTTTTCACTGATGAGACTCTCTCATTTTATTTCTCTCAACCTCACAATCGTCTCATAGTGCCGGCTAAGGTTTTCACCGATGAGACTCTCTCATTTTTTTATATTTTCTTTTTTCATTTTTTCCTTTTGTATTTTGTTTTTCTGTACCACGGGTATTATCCGACGCTTCGCTCCTCCTTCGTTGTATTTGTTATCATTTCAAAATTGATCAGAAGGTCTTTCTTTGGACTGTAACGTGGCTTTTGGGTGGGTTAAGAAAGAAAGATATAAAGGCTCAAAATTTCAACGAGGGTTAAAAATATTTACCACTCTCGGAATTATTAAACATAACTTCTGCCCCAGTTTCAATATGTGGGGAATTTTTGGATTTTTTCTTTATTGTGACTGAACCTCAGAGAGGCTGCCTACGTACCCTTTCGGGATCAAGTCAGACGTAGTTCATTCAACTTCATAAGTTAGATGGATTTCTTTTTGACTTTTTCCCGATTTTTTGTCTTTTTTCTTTTTTTTTTCATTCATTTTTTTCATCATCATTTTTTTTTCATTTTCCATCATTTCATTTTTTATTCTGGCAATTTCGATCTTGTTGCACCAGAGCGATTCCGAGAGAGGGATATGAAAGAATTCATTCATTAAGGCTCAAAGGGGCTATCAATGGATAAAGTGTTTGGATAGAGAATAAAATGCCTTCGTCATTTCAATTCCAAAATCACAACAAAATACAAAACACATATTTGAAAAGGAATCATACATAGTATCTTTTGACTGCATCTGAATTGATAGCAGTCTCTACGCACTTTCCCTCAACATCTGTTAAATATAATGCTCCATTGGACAACACCCGTGATACCACGAACGGTCCCTGCCAATTTGGTGCAAATTTGCCCTTTGCCTCGGCCCAATGTGGTAAAGTAACCCATCACAACCAAAATGAGCTTATGCCCATTGGAAACTGTTGGCTCTATCAGTCCAATAACATCTATGCCCCTGTTTCAAAGCAAAGAAAAATCTGTTAGTTTAAATGCGGTGGTTGGTTGTAGCCTTGAACCTTGATGGCGGCTGCTTTCCACTCGAGTGCCTTGCCTATTCACCGACTATCCATTTTTACTTCTTCTTTGTTCAAAATCCACCTCTCTTTAGGTATGTATATTGTTCCTTTCTTGACGGATCCCACAAACTTCGATCTTGATTCCTTTGATGACTCCACTTGACAGCCTTTGGTCTTTCTCTTGTCAGAAGATATACCCCCTCTCTGTTCGAACCTCGTACTTCCATTTGCTATATTTTCCCTGAGTTGGCACCTTGCCGACCCTTGTGTCTTGCATGATCTTCATTGCACATGTTGCTCTTGTGGGCTTAAATCACTGGCCTTGTCATTCCCCGACCTACGACAATTGTCGTGTTGGCTAAATCTCATCTTGTGCAATTGGAGAGCTTGGTGGCAAATTTCGAAATCATTTCTGTACTTGTTATGACCTGACTGACTCGATAAGAAGGAGGGTAAAACAAAGTGTGAAGAATGAAGAGAAAGGAAAATACAATTCCTAACAAGAAACCTACAGACGAATGACCTAACGGATTTTGAATACCGACTCTAGCGACCTTGACACGCACTTTTGGCCTTCTCCGTATAGCAAAGTTGATGTTCAACTCTTGTTGCAAAGTTCTGCTCGTGAAACCGGTCTTCAACACTTCATTTCTTGATCTGATCCTTAGTCGACTTGTAGTGCCCATCGGGTTTTCACCATCAAGCCTCTCTCATTTGCTCTTTCTTTCTCTCGACTCACCGTCGCCTTACGGTGCCCATGAGGGTTTTCACCGATAAGACTCTCTCATTTTGATTTCTCTCATCATGGAGTCTCGTGGTGGTTTGAGTCCTTCATTCTTCTTTGTTCGGACTGGAGTGTTGCCCCCTGATGTGATTGACCTTTGTTCGCTTGACTCGGCATTTCTTGAAGATTGATCGGAAGGTCTCCATTTGGACCGTAATGCAGGCTTTTGGATGGGGTTTAGAAAAAAAGGATATAAAGGCTCAAAATATTTCATCGTGGGTTAAAATTACAACTTTCGGAATCTTATTTATTCAACAACCATAACTTCTGCCCCAGTTTCCTTCTTGGGGGATTTTTTTTGGATTTTTCTTTTATTGTGACTGAACCTCAGTGAGGCTGCCTACGTACCCTTTCGGGATCAAGTCAGACGTAGTTCAGACCTACGTCCGTATTCATTGTTACATCTTGACTTCTCCCGATTTTTCTTTGCATTCTTTTTCTTTCTTTTCTTTTCTTTTTCTTTTCTCTTTTTTTTTCTTTTTCTTTTCCCTTTTTTTTTCTTTTCCTTCATTTGATTTCCCCGCTCAATCCTCAATTTTTGTTGTTGATTCCGAAAGAGGGATATGAAAGAAAATATAATATGGCTCAAAGGGGATAACAACGGACGAAGTGTTTGGGTAGCCGAATAAAATGCCTTCGTCGTTCCAATCTTCAAAGCCTACCAAGTACAAACTATCTTTCGACCAAATCACATATTTGTCTTCTGTTTTTGACGATTCTCAATGCCATTGGGCAACAATCTCGATACCACGGATGGTTCCTTTAGTCTTGGGGTACTTTTGCCTTTGGCTTTAAACCGATGAAGCATGATGCATTTCCAAGGCATTTCTTTATGTTACGTTTTCCCCAATGTTCACTTGATTCCGGCTTCACAGTATTCCAATATGTTTTTATTTCTTCCGAGTATCATTACATCTTCAACATTGTTTCATTGACATTTAAAAACCAGGCTTAGAATTATGTGCATGTCATGTTGCTAAAGTCAGTATGAGAAAAAATGCAAAGTGATCAGAAATGGACTGACTAGGAATGATGGGAAACAAAGAGTTGTACTAAACCGATGGGTTGAAACAACAACAAAACGAACAGACTAGACTAGAATTACAAACCTAGATGGCACTAAACAATTTTTATGCTAAACAAAGCAAAGATAGAAGGGTTTTGACTCTCAAGACAACGTCCGGATTACAACCCTGAAATAACCCGGGTAACAGAAACGACACCAAAATAAAACTACCAAAACTCCAAGAGTTGAGCACCTTCCCAATTGACAAGCATGGCATCTTAGCCACCGTATTCTGCATTAAGATCGCTTTCTATTTCAATATTCTCGGCTTCCAAAGAAAAATCTCTTCACCCTCGTCATCGGGCATCGTCCCCACAAAATGCGCAACGTCACATGCAGGTAGAGGATTCTGTGTAATGTTTGGGGTTTCGGGAGTCTGTACTTCAATTCTCCTCTCATCGATAAGTTCTTGAATGGCTTTCTTCAATTGCCAACACTTTTCAGTATCGTGACCCAATGTTCCCGAACAGTATTCACATCTGACAGAAGAATCAAGATTTTTCGGGGGTGGGTTTGGAACTTTTGGTGCGACTGGTCCTAACATCCCCAACTCTTTCAACCTATGATAAAGGCTGGTATATGATTCTCCGATAGGGGTGAAAGCCTTTTTTCGCTTCGGCAACCTCTCCTCCCTAAACGCCTTGTTTGGCCTGAAACCTGACCCAGGGGGTTTCCGGTATGTTTGTGGGGGTCGGTAGGCTTTTTGTGGAATTAGGTACATGGAAGGTGAAGTACGATTTTGGGTGCCTCCGGGAGAGTAGTAGGGTTGGGGATGGAAGTAGTATTGGGAAAGCATAGCTGGGGGACGAGTGATTGAGCTACTCGAGTGGATAGAAAGGCTGCGATAGGCAGGTATATTTGGCATCGGGTTCAGTGTAAGGACCGGGTCCATGAAACTAGGTAGTGACGGGGGTGGTGCTTTTCCATCCCTCCATGCCCGATACATTTCAACCACATGTTGTCTTAATATTTTGACTTCTTCTACTAACATGTGGTTCCGTTCAACCAGTTGTTGTCGGGAACCGGTACCAACCCACTCAGTCTTGAGATTCTCTGCCATTTCTTGCATGTTTTTCATCCGTTGTTCTAATCTCTTCAATCTTTGGGCCATTTCTTCCTGCACATTCTTTCGGGTAAGCTTCTCAACGTTTGCAGGAAGGTCAAACGAGTACGAGTGGTACTCGGGAGAGTGGTACTGCTCTTGCTGTATAGCAGATTGTGACTCATGAGAAGGCTGTCCTTGGCCATTGGCCCGCATTTTGGTCATTTGTTGTTTCAATGCTCCGTTTTCCTCAACCATAGTAGACCCTTGTTGAATTTTCTGACCCCGAGTCTCTTGAGCACCCGTAACAACTTCGATGCCGGTTATCATTTTCCTTGGATCTTGCTTTCCAATTTACCACAACCAACCACCTCGACTTTCTGAAAATTGACAGAACGAAACCACCGGGTTAGCGTTAAGGTATTCCACTTATTGATTTCCTTTGTTTTTTTTTTTTTTTTTTTTTTGCTATTTTCTTTTCTTTTTCCCTTTTTGTGGTTTTTTCATTTTCTTCTTTTTTTCTTTTTTGTAGTTTTTCATTTTTTTTTTTTTTTTGGTTATGGAAATGGTCGAATCCTATGTGGATTGCCTACGTATCATGACCCCGCATGAATCGGACCGAGCGTAGTTCTTGCAAATTAATGCAAGAAATAAAAAGATATTTATTCGATTTTTTTTTCTTTTGTTTTTCTTTTTTTTTTTCTTTTTTTTTTTTGAAGAAAAATGATAGAAGCTGACTCCAAATACAAACTTGTGTAGGAGATTTCTACGAGAATAAGAATATTTTTGGTGTCAATTATGACTATTTCAAAAATTGGCCACATAATGGCTTATTTGACAAAACGATTATTTTTTTGCAAAATGTTGTTTAAGAAAAATAAACTTGAAAATTTTTTTTTATCCTGTGGCTCATGGGGCATCGTTCGGCATCACCATAAACCAACATAAGACTATTTTTCATAAATTGGCCATGTAATGGCTTATTTAGACAAAGTGGCTCTTTTTGCAAAATTTTATTTAAGAAAAATACAAAATCAAAAATTCCTCATCCTGGGACCTATGGGGCATCGTTCAGCACCGACACAGACCAACACAAGACTGAGGAAGTTAAAATGCCAAATGTGGCTATTTATGCAAACACGGGCCATGTAATGGCTTATTTGATAAAATGGTTATTTTTTGAGAAGTTGAGCGATGACTTAAACTTAATTTTACGGATACAGCCTTTCGACATTTCCGCGAGGGAACATTTCAAGGTTGTGTCCAAAATTATTTACAAACGACTCGAAGTGGCTATTCTTGCAAAAACAGCCTTCCAGCGTCCTTTTGAGGGACATTCGACTTATTTTAAGCAAGAATAGCATCACCCGACTTATTTATAACAAAATAAACAAAATTTGACATTTTTTTTTATTATTTTTGCAAAAGGGGTGTGAACCCCGACTTGATTTTGCGGCTATGGCCTTGCAACATTTCCACAAGGAATATTTCAAGGCTATGCATGCAAATTATTAGAAATGATTCAAAGTGGCCTTTTTGCAAAAACAGCCTTCCGGCGTCCTTTCGGAACATTCGGCTATTTTCAAAAACGGCATCACTTTGATTTTATTGACAAAAACACACACATTTTTTTTTTGATTTTTTGAAAGGGGTGGTTGGACCCGATGAGGGTTGCCTACGTATCCCACCTAACGGCGAGAATCAAACCTGCGTAGTTCGGTCAGATTATTTGACCAATTATTTCAACAAAAACTGTTCCACTTTTTTTTTTTTCAAATTTTCAAATTTTTCGGATACCTATTTCCTATAGATCTTATTTTTCTCTCTTCTTTTTTTTTTCTTTTTCTTTTCAATAATTTTTCTACCCTCGGGATTTCCGCCGGTCCGCATAACGATCAAGGACAATAAAAATGCAACACATAACATGCTCGGTCTTTCCAATACCGGGTCACCTGTCCTAGACGGACCCAACCCCTGTGTTGAGTCCCCTAAGTCAAATATGATGCAAATAATCGTCCTAGACCTATGTTCAAAAATCTTACGGTTTCATAGAGTGCTAGACCGTGTACCCGAGCGGACAACTCGAATCGAGGAGGGGCTACGTACCGGTGACCCGCGGAGTCAATCGGCTTTGTAACTTATCCGGCCTCTGTTTTCTTAATTTAAGGTGACTTTAACAGAAAGGGGAGTCTCAACCAGTAAGCACATCCCCGGGGGTGAAGAGAGAAAGGTTTTCGGCACAATTTAATATACAATCCACATAATATCAAAGCGATAAAACACATAGCATGTTGTTCAAATCATATAATGAAGTCAAATAATAACGCGAACGGCAATTCTAAGGAGCTCGAGTTCTTGTCCCCAGCAGAGTCGCCAGAGCTGTCACACCTCCCTTTTTACTACCCCACTTAAGCATAAATATAAATACGCTCGTAGGGTATACTCCGACGCTCAAATATCCGAAACGGATAAAATAACGTAAGAGAAGGAGTTTTTCCAATTAAAGGACAATCGGTTCGGGATTTATTGAGATTAATCAGAGTCGCCACTTGGGAATGATAATGGTGTCCCAAGTCACCGGTTAATCCCGAATCCGAGGAATTTTGACTCTTAAAAATGTATGCGAAGCAAAGATCCGGATAAGGAACTCTGTTAACCCGGGAGAAGGTGTTAGGCATTCCCGGGTTCCGTGGTTTTAGCACGGTCGCTCAATTGTCGTTCCCGACTCTTGTTTGACTCAATTATAGATTTTAAACAACATATAGTGCTTTTACATTAAGTATTATTTTTAGAGAATTTGCGGCATCGCGAAAACACGCCTCGAGTCATACCGCAACCAATACGCCTATGACTTTCGGTGTATTTCAGCTTTGCCGAGATTTGGATTTGAGTCGCACCAAGTGCACACTCGTTCAATGGAAGGTATATTAAAATTGTGCCCTAAAATAGTCTATCGGCTTTCAATTGTTTTGGGTAAGACTATGGAATTAGCTAGTAGTCTTCCCGAGTCTAATTGTATTAAAACATTACTAAATGGGGGCCCCGCTTGTTTAAAGTTGGGCGAGGCTCATCCCAAGTTAATTTTAAAGTTCAATCCTAAGAAGTATATACTATGCTTTTCTAATCGTGTTTTTTCCCTTAACCGATTTTTACACTAAGTATTCCAGGCCCATCGGGTTTTGATATTTAATGGGGGCCTGGTCTCTTCATTCGATTAACCGGATCAGCATTGGGCCAGCCCGGGCCTTAAAGCCCAGGCAGTCTTCAGGCTTGCACTTGACCACTTCGACAGAGTTCATGACGCAGTTTAAGCCCGTTTTTATATAACAGATTCAGACTATATTGAAATAACCAAAAGCTGAAACGTAAACAAAACAATGATGTAAAATAGAATGAATTCAAAATGTTTTATTCATTAAAAGAGAAATCAGTATACAATCTATCAACAAATCATGAATCAATTATCTACTATACCCCGGACTAGAGTTAAAAGACTCTTTTATGATCTCGACTTTTATTAATAAATTGATACTAACATCTACATTAGCTACTAGTTGAAAATTCTAAGGAAGAACAATTCGATTGTATATGCTGCTTGAAGAACAGTTAAGTTAATTACCTATTGATCATCTAAGGCTAAAGGGAATCATGCATAGGTTTGTACAATCACACTACTGGTTTTACTGAATCAATCCTATTAGATATTACAAGTCAGGTTGATGCATTATTTAACTCTTTCCTCCCCAAATTACTCAGATTCTAACTTAGATCCACAAAATTAACTAGCTATACGAGTGATGACTTTATAAATCAGTTTTTCAAATACACAAACCCAATATCTAATCCAACTGTCTTCACGACTTAAGCATTACTAAACCACTGATTTTACTAAGATTTAAATCCTACTTACGTTTATGTACATATTCAAGCCAGTGTAGTTAACTATGTGAGTTCATTTTTATGAAGAAGCTTACTATGAATAATTAGCGATTTTTGTAGAAAAGTGATATGCTAATTTATGTTTTAGGAGTTTTTACCTAATTAAACTAAGTGATAAGCTATTGCTACTATACTACTACTATTATACTACCTACTCTATCACTAAGCTATTACATCGTTTGTTTGATTTCTGTTTTTCAGCTACTACATACTACAACAATAAACAAATTACAATTATAAACTATAAACTATAGAACAACATGAATTTAAACTGGATCTCCATTTTTATTTCATCGGGAACGTCAATACAGCATCATTCATAAGAGAAGTGTACCTGGTTTTGAAAGGAATGGAAGATGGAAAATCAACAGGGCGGTGAAAATACAACAACAACAACAGTAACAACCAACAGTAGCTTCAACACCTCAATCCCGAAAATTCCAGAGCAATACGGAGAAAAAAAAAAGTAGTAAAAAATAGAAAAGAAAAATATATTCCAAATTCTCTCTTTGTTTTGTCTTTCTAGCTTTGAATTCTTTTCAATTCTCAAAAGAAACTCTCAAAAATTGAATTTTTTGCCGTGTATACTTTTGTGTCCAGAGTGTATATCGAGTGTATACCACAGCAAAGAATTTTTTTTATTTTTTCTTCTCTTCCTATTTTTCCTCTCTTTTTTTTTTCACCTTTTTTTTCATAAATCCTCTCTTCTATTTATAGGCAAGAATTTCGAAAATTTTCAGATTTTTTATTAAAAAGAAAATATTTTTTTAATTTAAAGAAAACCCACTAATCCATGTTTTCCTCTCCTTGTTTTCTTCCTTGATTTCCTTGCCCCCCACTACTTTATGTCATGTAATTATGATTATTTTTTGCTAAAAAAAATCTGAAATTTTCTTCTTGGGCCAAGGGGTTTTGGGTTGGGTAAGGTTTCTTAGGATTGGGCTTGTAACTTAATTTGCAAGATGGCCCAATCAAAATTTTTTCCATTTTGTTCTTCTCCATTATTCAACTTCCTAATTAATAAAGCCCAAAATACTAAGATTAATTTATAAACTAAAATTATCTTGAAATACTAATCTCATAATAATAATTGTCACCTAATTTTAAATGGTAATTAAAATACAATCACACAATTTGGACATTAAAGGCTAAAATGCAAAAGATGCCTATTTTTGTGATTTTCATTTTTGTAAGATAAAATTAATTACTCCTAATTGTAGAATTAAATCCTAAATGCAAATGCGATATATATATATATATATATATATATATATATATATATATATATATATATATATATATATATATATATATATTGTCATTATTTTTTTAAAGATGACACTAAATTCACAACAATTGCAAACAACACAAAACTCTTTTATTTTGAATTTTTGGGAGTAATTCTCATATAGGGCAAAAATCACGTGCTCACAATGACCACCAAAATAACAACCCTAAAGCACCTTGAGCCCCCTCAACCCAAATCCATGGTCCGTTAAACCCTAGGTCGACCGATCCACCCCCAAACTCACACTAGATACCCACCCGGCTTTCTTCGCTCCTAAACCACCATAGATTCCGTTCTAATCTCGTCGGAACCACTCAAATCCCAAATCAAATCAAAAACCTTAAACAAGACCAAACTTGGGATCTATCCGAAAAGAAAAGAAATTGGGGTCTCAATCGACTTTAGTCAAGTGTTATCAATCAAGAACACTCGATTAAAGTCCGTTTTTACCCCATAAGGCTCGAGTTAAGAGAACACTCGATTAAAGTCCGTTTTTACCCCATAAGGCTCGAGTTAGAGTTCGAACCTGAGTTCGTCTTGTTTCTGATTTTCGAGGTATTTCCTCTCCTCATCTGTTCTATGTTTGTTGTTTGCTAATAAGGTTTCATTGCTTTGTTTGTCAATTACTTTTTCCCCTCCTCTATCCACACCTTTTTCGGGTCAAATTTTTGTCACTAGTCGTTAGTCTATCTATTAGGCTATTTGAGCCATTTGAATGTGTTTTATCCTTTAATCAGTGTCCGTAATGTTCTATTGTGAGTACTCATGCGATTTATTTGATGTTACCACTGGTTCAAATGACTTCATTTTGAATGATGTTTGTTCTTTGATGTTCGTCAGTTTGCATACAAATTCAGTTTATGTTTCATCCAATATATCATAGTGTTTCATTCACTTTGTTTAGCTTAGTCTAGAGTTGTGAGCATAATTAGGTATTCCTATGTATGTGTATGTATCAGTTTTTAATAGTCCAATTCGATCTTTATCCTGAATCATTATTCTCATTTTTAATGCCATTTGAGTTCTAGTTGAACTATTTGATTGAACCTGATAAGATGTCTTGGTTATAGTTGTTGTAGATTCAATCACGTGTATAATTAGGAATTAATTTGGGTTAATTGGTGATGGGTAGGGATTTCAGTAATTTCAGGGGTAATTCAGGGATTAACTGAAATTTAAACCACTAGCAATTAAATTAAAGACCGCTAATGAACTAAGTGGAAATATTCCTTAGTGGAAATTGCACTTATTGCTGATTTTAAGGACCGAAATGTCCACTATCTATTTTTTAAAAAAAGGCACTAAGGTAATGTGTAATTAACAATTGAAGAGTTGAAACATAGTGGATATAACACTAGCTGAATGCCTATTTAAAGGTTGGAATTCAGAGAAAAAAAGGGGGAATTTATGGAAATAGAAATCAGTTTCTTTCAGTTCTTTTCAGAGAGTTTGGAGCTACCTTTTAGATCTTAAAAAGTCAAAATTTGAGAGTGAAGGTTGGTCTTTGAAATCTGGTTAAGTGATCAAACATAAAAGAGATGATTTTTAGACATATAGAGAGGAGTTTACTTTCAGTTTTTGGGTCAGTGTTTGAGAGCTTGTTACTGTTTCATTGGGGTTAGTTGGTCCTATTTTGATTTTTAAAAAAGTTTTGGGGGTTCAAGTAGTTGTCGTGTACAACTGCTGATTGGTATTTCTGGTCGTTTGCTGGTGTTGCTATTGTATTAGCTTTGTTGTTGTTTTAAAAGATGTCTCATTTGCTGGTGTTACTGTTATTGATGTTGTAGTTGCTGTGGTATCTGTTATACTGGTCACTCCTTCTTCTTCTTCATTGTATTTCATTTCCCGGTACACATTCGGCTTCTCTTTGATGTAGCTTTAAAAGGGACTGAAATGAAGTAATGTCCGGACTTGTGCTTATTTGAGTAGTTGAGATCAGTAGAGTACCGTGTAGTTCTTTATTCTAGTCGTAATGTCAACTGTTCAATTAAGATTGTTGTATGAATCGTGATGAACCATCAATTTGAACTGTGGGCTGTTAATTCAGACTGTGGAATGTTGGAACCTTTAGATTTGTGATATTACATTTAGTGGTAATTTAGTAGATAATCATCCAGGTAATAGGTGTAGTTGACTGTGATCTGTTGAACAATAAGAATTGAAGAAAAAAATCATGGATTAACGTTTTGTAATTAACGTTTGGATAATCTTAAAATCAAGTTTTGTACAATTTTCGTCTCATCTGCTCGTGCTGAATAAGAGTTTGATAGTTTCAGGGTTAACCCTCAATTGCTCAATACACATTAATCTACCAGTATTCAATTAAGTAAAATAATCCGAAACTTAATTCGGTCTTCTGGTAGTCAATATGTTGTAAATGGAAAAGTGAATATTTCTTTCTCCGTGATCATAATTGGTGGAAATATTTAGAGTGACTTGAATAAGCTCCAATAGGTAGTTGGTTGACTAAATGAAGTGAGATTGTGGTCTTATTGGAGAACAAGGATTTATTCACGTTTGGGCCCGTTTTCAAGATTTCAATGTAGAGTCGGCAATATAAGTTTGGGCTTGGGGTTAGGTAATGGGTTCAAATTAAAAGATTCTCCCTTTTATTTCAATTTGGACTTAAATTTGAAGGCCAATTTTATAATATTAAATAATTAGGGCATTTTCTTCATTTTTTAGAGACAAAATAAATAGAAAATCTTAGTCTCCTTAGTATAGCCTTAAATAATAAATGAGACGAGTCTCGCCAAATAAAATTTAAAAAATTGCGGGGCCCTCAATAAATGGTTAAAATAAAATACTTAGATTTCGGGATGAGTCGTTTAGTGAATTTCACGGTTTTCCCCGAAGATAATAACACGTTAGACTCTTTAGGCGCGTGTTTAATAATTCTACGTTCTTAACTCGGGTGCACATTTATGTGACCCAAATCTAAATCTCAACGGAGTCGAAATATATCAATGACCACGGGTACATTGATATGACGTGATTCGAGATGTGTTTTCACGTCGTTGCAATTCTTATTAAAATAATAATAAAAATAGTTCAAAGTTGAAAGCACATAGGCAAAAACATGTATTAAAATCAAATAATTTAGCCAAATATAATAGTTAAGCGACCGTGCTAGAACCACGGAACTCGGGAATTCCTAACACCTTCTCCCGGGTTAACAAAATTCCTTATCTGGATTTCTAGTTCGTAGACTGTAATACAGAGTCAGCTTTTTCCTCGATTCAGGATTCAAATCGGTGATTTGGGATACCATAAATCTTTCAAGTGGCGACTCTGAATTAAATAAATAAATCCCATTTTGATTTTCCTTTAATTAGAAAAACTCCCTTTACCACACCCTTCGCGGGGTGCGGTAGGCGAAAAAGGAGGTGTGACATATATAAAGCCATCTGGTCATGGTCCGTGTAAATGAATGCAATATATGAGAAGTATGTCAATAAAATCTTTCGAAGTGTCATAAGACCATTATGCCTCTGATTAATATCATGAAGTGAAATTTTTTATTTTTCGTATTTTCTCAGACCCATGAACAGATGATAGAATAATATGACACATGGGAAATCAAGAACATAAGCATCTCTAGTATTTCTATGAATAAAGTCATTTATGGAAATTGTGCATTTGCTCGTTTCGTTTGTGTCGTATAGATCATGCCAAAAGATAAAAGGTATAGTCTTAATATACCTAAGCCAATTCTCTTGACAATCCCTCAAACACATGTCAATTGCAACCAAAACGTAACAGCAGATAGAAGTAGGAAAGAATCCGTATGATATTCTTGAAAAAGATTACACCGAATCCGTTATTATTATGATAAATAGCTTCCTATGGATTTTTTGGTGAAGAACTCACGTTACATTTGTAACATTATCTTACTGAAGTTATATTTGAATTCTTGAAATCTATCTTTATCAAAATGGACATGTGATTCATGTCTTTAAGACATAATGGCCCCATTTTGCTAAATTGGTATATAATTCACGTTAGATGACTAGTCAAATTCTCAAATCTTGCCTCATATATATTTAAATTAAGAGTCATTCATGGGGATTGTGTGATGTTTCCACATAGGGAGGGTTGGTCTAATCCAAACATTTCTTAATTAAATGGTTAATCTCCCGTTAACCATCATATCACCCATATAATTAAGAATTATCTCAAACTACATAAAATGAAATTCATTGTTAATACACTTTATACACTATACTATCATGGCCATGTGGTACCTTATATAGTATTTATCCATAAATTTTAGGTATTTCTCGGGCCGTATTTTATCTCAAAATGCCAAACTTCGACGAAACTCATTTTTTCGATGTGCTTACCCTATCACCTTCACGAATTTACTTATCCCTTATTTGAAATAACATGATACTTATAATCCCAAAATAAATCTCATTCTCGAACTTACGTCGATTAACGTACTATGAAACCTCAACGTACGAAAATGCGGGACGTAACATCTCATTTTCGATCTTATATTAATTTACTTGTAGCGTACTTCCACGTACGAAAACATGAGGTGTAACACATTCCCTCTTTGGAACATTCGTCCTCGAACGTTGACTGATCCATTTAACATTCTCATAACCCATATGTATTGTGAATACTTTAGTACTCGTCTTGCCATTTTGGGGATTGTTCCTTTGAATGAATCCCAAAGGCCAGGGCATTTTCCCTTTTAAGCCTCTTTCTCGGACCATAACTTGTAGTCGAAATCCTTCTAATCTCATAACTGTTGCTATTTTCTATCCTACTTTCTATCATACAACCTTTACGACTTTAACTTTGTATATGCACCTGACTCTTCTCTTCTCTTTCCTCTAGCTTTTAGCCAATCTCTAGGCTTCACTTTGTTGAACATATATAAAACTATGTCAAGTTATCCCTTTCATGCGTGCAGTTTCTGATAGACGGTTTGATATACCTTCCCAGTAGATAGAGTCAAACATTAGCTTGGTTGGTAAGCTCCACTCATTCGGAGTTACCAGATCTAGACCTTGGAGTCCATTTTTTATACATGTTTGATGGGTAGGTCGTGGCCCTGTCCCGACCATGATACAGTCATCTCTAGTGGCTTGTAAACGAGTCCTGTATATTTTGTATATCAGTAGATGTTCATGGCGGCTTTGTCGGCCTGCAGAGTTATATATCAGCTTTTGGGAATGTTTACCCCACAGATGAGAGAAATATTATTTTTAGACGATTTAGAATATGACCTCATCAGCCTAAATTGAGGGTTACCCATCCAAGGTTTATAATTATAGTGTGGTAAGTTCGGATCAGAGTATGGCACCAAGTGCCGGCTATGCCTCTTTAAGCTTAGGGCGTGACATTTTGTATGCGTTTTCTGCAGTAGATACTGCTCTTAAAGAAACAGTCGCTAGTTTAAATTTAGACTCTTTTTGTAATGAGGTGCCAATTGAGCACCAAGCTCCATGTACTGTTTTTCGCTGGTTAATAGAAGTTTGCTTCTTTGTTGACCAAAAATGGAAAAACAAAAAGAAAGGGAAGTGTCATAAAAGATGAAAAACAAAAACAAATAAAAATTGAAAGGAGAAAACAAATTGAAGGAAAAAAGATTATAAAAAATGAAATATTGGAACTTTACTTTAGGGCTTGAAAGGGTTTGATCACAATTATTGGGAAAATAGAGGGGTGGAACCAAAAGCTTTCTTCCCATTTTTCAAACTAAAGTCCAAGAATTTAAAACACTAAGGTGGTGGAGACAAAAGGCATACCGCTATGAAATTACTCTTTTACCTCTAAAACTATCCCAAGTACGAGAACAACGTCGAAGTCTATACATGAGAAAGAGGGCAAAATAGTCATTTGAGTAACCGCCTTACGAAACTGTCTATGAAAAGCGCAAGAAACAGCGTAATATTTTGCAGTTGGGGCAGGTAGGTTCGGTTTCATATACAGCTATACACAAAGCGCGCTTCCCTTATATAATAGTTAGAGAGAGAAACAGATCACTTTTAACAAACCGAAAAGACTAGAGAGAGAGAAAAACTGAAACGGGAGCGATGGACGAGGAGGCGGAGCAGAGCAATTTTAAACTGGGTGATGCGGCCGTCAATGACGCCGAACCATTGGCCGTCGCTTTCAAGGCCTTAGATGATAGTGACGCGATGTTGCCAGATGGCAGTGGAGACGGGAACAGCGGCGGCGGTGGTGGTGGTGGAGGAAAAGTTAAGGGACCATGGTCGCAGGAGGAAGACGCGGTATTGAGTGAACTGGTTAGCAAATTCGGGGCAAGGAACTGGAGCTTGATCGCCCGAGGAATTCCAGGGCGTTCTGGAAAGTCGTGCCGACTTCGCTGGTGTAATCAGCTCGACCCTGCTGTTAAGCGCAAGCCTTTTACTGGTAAAGCATTGCGCTTTCGAATGCTTCTCTCTTTTTACAATGTGTTAAACACTTAATGAAATCGGTAATTTTAGCTTAAATATTGAATTATCTGTTTCTCTTTTATCTGGAGCCCTTTTGGTGATTATGTCTCATTTACGTTTAATATTTTGAAGTTTTTCATTAGTTTTTATAGGTTTTAATTCGGTCTTTTTTTACAGTTTTAGGCCTCATTTGTTTTTTTTAAAATTAAGACGTCTGAATCTGAATACACATCTGAATATTAAGATGTGTATTAAGATTAAGACATCTGAATCTGAATACACATCTGAATATATTAAGATGTGTATTAAGATCTGAATACTAAAAATTAAGACCGTTTGATTTCTAACATCTGAATGCATAAAATTTATCTTTATTTGAAAAATAATAAACATAAAATTCAAATGAAATACTGACTAATCTAATTTCTATCAATAAAATATATAGTTTTTAATAATATGACAGTTGTTGATGGTGATGGATAACGGGTGAATGTCGATTAGAGATAGTGGTTGGTGGTAATTTTGATTGATGATGACGGTTCATGCTAGTAACTAGTAGTGATTGGTAGTGGTGACGATTATGATTGAGGGTAGTGGTGGTGGGTGATAATAGATAATAATGGCGGGTGGTGGTTTGTGATTGAGGAAGGTGGTGGTAGATTATAATGATGGGCGGTGCTGACTGTGGTTGGTGGTGGTGGTTGACTATGGTGGTGGTAGTGGTGGTGGTGGTTTACTATATATGGCGGTGGTAGTGGCATGGTGGTAGTTGATAATAGTAGGCGGTGACGGCAATTAATAATGAATATGTGATAGCATCTTAATGAAATTAAGTCTCTGTTATAAATCTTAATCAAACAGACCTATTCAGACTCATTAAGTGATTGTGAAGTAAAAAAACAAACGCACTTAATGATTAAGATCTGAATAATTAAGATTCAGACTTTAAAAACAAACGCACTTAATATCTTAGATCTGAATGATTAAGATTCAGACCTCCATTAAGTGCAAACAAATGAGGCCTTAGTAGGGTTTGTGGGAACGGTGTTTAAGGCGCAAATAAGCTTCCTAATGTTGATTTTGATCAGTGGTTTCAGTTATTTCTTTATATGTTTCTGAATATTTGTTTTGACGCATCTTCAGTTCCTTGTCGTCTAATTTGCTATCTATGCGTTTCTTGGGAATCTCTTTGGGCAATGTCTTTTGAATATAGTATAGTTGAAGCAAATCGCTGATTATTAGATAAATTGCTGCACCTTTATCTGCAATGACTCGTGGTAAGTGTACTAAATATTGGTTTTTCTAACATATCAAGGGGCATTTGCAAGGTTAATGTAGATGGATTTATTGCAGTTGGCAAATAGAAAATCTTCTCGGGGTGCAAAAGGGGACCAAGTCATGAAGCTCTATCTGTGGCTAGTTGCCATGTTTCCGTTGTTGTTTCACTTGGTTTATTCATCTTCATTTTCTTGTTAAATTTACTGCTCTTGAGTAAGAAACGTGGGAGGATTGAGAAAAGCTGGGAATTAATTAACATACCTCATTAATTCACTTATTCAAAAGAAAAAAAAGTCCCATTGAGTAAACTAGGCCAATGGAAGTCAATGCAGACAAAATCAGACATAAGATGACAGGTTAAAGAATGATATCAAGATTTCTAAAATCTTGAAGTAGTTTAAGTGTTTAGTTGGCTCTTTTTGGCCACGGAGAATGAAGCGAAAACTTATTGTTTTATTGCTCACCAAAAAAAAAAGAAGAACAAAACTATGATGGTGTATTTGGGTTTGGGGTGGGGGCGTTGGAGCCTTTTGGGTTGTTAGTAAAATTACACTTGCTGATATTTTTTGCCAGTTATATATGACACACTGACCGTCACAAGTGTTACATCCTTAGTCTCAAACTAAGTCCATTGCTTAACATATTAACCAGCCGTTGTGTCAAAGAATGAGTATGTTTGCCTAACATATAAACCAGTCTGTACTATGAAAGAATGACTAAATTTGCTTGCTGTTTAAATCTCTGGTTGAGTTTGATTGTCAAAGCTTACCTTTAGTTTGATTGACATTAATATGTATTTTGTATCACAGTTGTAGTGTCTGCTCGATACGAGGTATCTTTAATCTAATTGATGAGCTTTCACTATTTAGTATTAAGTTTCACAAGAAGTTCCAGTATACTTGAGAGGAAATAATTCCTTCCTTTGAGTTGTGGAAAGATCCTAAATTGATATAGTTTTGTGATTTTAATTTGAGGTGAAATCTCGTCGGATTTGAGTCAGAGTTGGAGCCTTTGGGTTGTTAATAAAATTACACTTGCTGATATTTGTGGTCAGTTATATATGACACTAACAGTCACAAGTGTTACATCCTTAGTCTCAACCTAAGTGCATGTGCAGCATTTACAAGACAAATTGCCCCTGGCAGTGCGCTAAACAATGCTCTGCACCTATCTAGTTTGTTGTTTGGCGGAATGGCCATCCTTGCTTAACATATTAACCATCCCCTGCATCAAAGAATGACTATGTTTGCCTAGCATATAACCAGTCTGTGCTATGAGAGAATGATTACATTTGCTTGCTGTTCAAATCTCTGGTTGAGTTTGATTGTCAATGCTATACCTTTAGAATGGTTCAATGGCATTACTAATAGACCAACTGACGTTAACCTGTGTTTTGTATCACTATTGTAGTGTTTGCTCAATACGAGGTATCCTTAATCTAATTGATGAGCTTTCACTATTTAGCATTTACTTCCACAAGAAACTCCAGTATACTTGAGAGAAAGAAATTCCTTCCTTTGAGTTGTGGAAAGATCTTAAATTGATATAGTTATGTGATTCTAATTTGAGGTGAAATCTCTTCTGATTTGAGTCGGAGTTGGAGAAAATTTGTTTGAATGCTTGGTCAAAAAGTAGCAAGTCAGAATGTGACGACTTTACCTTTTCTGATTGAGGTATGAAGGAAATCTTTACAGATCATTTGGATTAAAGAGAGAAAGAGGAAGATGGAGAGTGTAGAAGAAAGAAAAGAGAGGAGATCATGGTAGAGTAGTGTTAATTTTTTTTTATATATATACAATAGAGCTGCTCTTGTAATTTGCATTTTGAATTTGCAGTTGTTGTCAAAGATATTGTTTTTGGTTTATCTGCTTGCAGTGCTTAATGGAATGGGAAATTGGAATATCGAGCATATGGAGCTAGTATGTCTCCTGTAGTACATAACAAGCTTGATAATATATTGATTTGACGAAACTGTGAGGAGACGCACCTCATGTGTCTAAAAGAAATCCTATTGGTGTGTTGACTGTCAAAATAGCACCAGCTATTTGGTTTTCTGTAGGACAATCTAGGATTAAAAAACCATTGCATTGATTTGATAGACCTCTTGACTGAACTCTGAAGTAAACATTTAATTCATGGTCAAATTTGCAAGAGAAGCAACTTATAAAATACATATTTTGTTAGTTCTCAAATAGGAAGGATTTTCTGTTCGTTCCAAGTTTACTCAGCCACTCAAGTAGAGAATTGTACTTATCTTCCTACCTGGCTTTTGGAGCTAGGATAAATTACTGGAAGCTCTAGACTTTTCCTGATTTGTCAAAAAAGTTAAAAAGTATCTTCTCCAAGTTAATCAAGTCTTAAAGATCTTTTTTTTTACATGTAAATGTCTCGTGTCGAGGGGCAAAAACCCCGCTAAGTTGAAAACTTAGCTTGATATTTGAGCAATGTTGTAATAAATAACTATAATAAATTACCCTCATCATGGCAGTGAAATGGATTCTCTTATTTGTACTTTGAGGCATTTCTTGTATTTCCCTCATCACAGCCTTTGAGTCTTGATGGATAACCTTTTAACTAGAGCTGTTTTTGGATATTTCACATTTGCTGCTTCTGTTTTTTTTTCCCGCTCTCTCTTTTGTTTGGGAAGTAGAAGATGATCACCTCATAATGCCAGAAGAATTCAGAATTCATAAACTTCTCATTAAGATCTGCTGATGTGTCTTTCTCTGCTGTACATCACAATTTTTTGTCCCGCCTAGGCAAGTACATATCCTTAAAGGTGGTGGTCCATGTATAGAAGACTATCCTTTCTTCTGTATCCTTTTGGAAGATTAAGATCTTGATGTCCTAATGTTTCTTTAGGTATTAGTTCTTATTAGTTTCTCTTCCATTGAGAATCTTCTCCATGTGCTTTTCCTCTGTATGACCATATTCTTCCCCAAATCTGATAAACCTTAATATGCTGCAGAGGAAGAAGACAACATTATAATTAGTGCCCATGCTGTGCATGGAAATAGATGGGCCTCAATTGCTAAGTTGCTCCCTGGTAGAACAGACAATGCAATTAAGAACCACTGGAACTCTACATTGAGGCGCCGATTTGCTGGGCTTAGAAAGGTTAAACCAGTACATCGTGAGAGGTTAGATAATAGCAGCATTGACAGAGTTAAGGTGTCATCTGAAGAAACCAAGTCATTTGAAGATCATAATCAATCTAAAGCCCAAGAGGCAGGGGAAGTAATCCTCATGCAATTCGAACCCGGCCAGTTTGAAGACAGATCTCCGACGAACGAAATGTCTGCTGCTCCTGCAAAAATTCCACATCTTGTTTCTGGAAGATGTCATTCCACTATTATGGAAAACAATCCATCTGTTTCTCGCCCAGTTGCAAAAATTGGTGCTTTTGATGTGTTTAACCTTTCTTCTGCTGCTTTTGCATCATCAAGAACAGTGCCCATGCAGGGGCCTCTACTCCAGGTCTCCTCTCCTCCCTTTGGCATCTGTAAACTTCTTGAAGGTGTATCTGATGATCCCGTAATACCTTTGAGATGCGGCCATGGTTGTTGTTCAGCTCCCAGCATGAGTTTCTCTGGTAGTTCATTGTTGGGGCCAGAGTTTGTTGAATATGAGGAGCTTCCCGCCGTCTCTAGCCATGAGTTAACTGCCATTGCCACAGATTTAAACAACATTGCTTGGATCAAAAGTGGACTCGAGAATGCTGGTAGATTATCTGGCCGAACCGCTAGCCGAAGAGATTATCAAGGTAGTTCTACTTCAACTCAAGTGCCACTGTCAAACTTTACGTTGCCAAATGAAGTTGAAAGCTTGAGCTGAAGCCATTCTGATGCCACCCTTTTTACTTTTCTTTTCTTTTATTTTTTTGTTTTTTGTTTTTATGTAAATAGAAAATAGGAGAAGTCTTCTTAAGCGGTGAAAAAGAGAATCATCTTTTTGCTGGAGAATGTCGACCAAGAATTTTAGGATTTTGTGATGTTAATGTATGGCTGGGTAGGAAACGCTCATGATACATTATTTTTGTTAGAATTGTCGCTGACAAACAAGTCAGGTTTTTGAGCCATCTGCTCACTTGTACTATTACCTCTAGCTTTAGTGTAGGTGCTTGCATGTGTATAGCCTCAATTAACAAAAAATTATATAAGAAAATAAGATGTTGGTTATACCCTTTACGTTGAATACATAACTATAAAAATTACATATATATTACTTCATTAAAGAATATATTAGAGTTAATTTAATAGATATTAAAAAAAAATTAAAATGATGAATGTTGATCCGGTTAAGTTATTTAGTGAGTGAATAGATCTTTTTTCTACCTACCTCATATGCCCTATTGGGATTTCTGGCTTTGCCTCCAATTACTGAAGTTATTTGTGTGTTTTCTTTCTTGAGAGATTAATTAGTAAGATATACTTGACATAAAGATATTTATGATAATATTATAATACAGTATATTCAGATTCTCTAAAATTATATTTATTGAACTTGACATGCAATTGTGAAATATCCTTCATCGGTACTTCGATAATGATGTTTAATGATGATGGTCACGAGAAAATTTATATCGGATAATATATATATATATATATATATATATATATATATATATATATATATATATTATTTTGATATCTTCATACTGCTGCCAATTTCTTTTGATATTATTATTTGCAGAGTGTTTATTGGATCACTAGTTAGTGTCAAAGTCGACCTCTCATCACTACTTCTTTAAAGTTAGACTGGATACTTATTGGGTATGCGTTATTTTTGTACTTATACTACACTTGTTGTACATTTTATTGTATATGCACATGTATGTTCAGTCCTTATGGGCACAATAGAGTGGTTGATGCGGGGGCTTAGGTGAGATGTATTCCATGTTACGATCCACAACCTACAAAGTCTCTTTTAGAGTGTTTGTATTTTCTTTCTTGTCCAAGTTTGTATTCCAGACATATGCTGTATTTTATTTTATTTTCCTAATAAATGATCATGCACTTGTGATACCAGGTTCTGGGATTATTTAGTATTGAGATTGTAATAAAATTATTAATTAGTCCAAAATTTCTAAATGCGAAAACTATAAATTTCAAAAAGATTAAATGAGATCTGAACTAAGTATTTGATATTGTCTTGCCTAACATCGGTGTATAGCTCTGTCACATCCTTTAAATGGATTTGGTTCGTGACAACATGGTATCAGAGCACTAGGTTCACTTAGGTCTCACGAGTGATAAGCAAGCCTAGTAGAATCTTGCGGATCGGTACGACGATGTTTATAGTTATCTTTGAGAGGCTATAAGACTATTAGGAGAACTTCCCTTCTTGATTCCTTATCTTGCAGTTTGATTCCTCCGAGGCACATGCCTCTATTTCTTTGTTATTCAATCTTATGCAATGTGTAGCACATGTTATCGATTGGGAACCGAGGAACCGTAATGGTACTATAGATATGGTGCACGATGTTTCTACCTGCATATTTAACTAGGCTATTATCGTCGCCTTGCGGAAGGTCGTCCTTTTATTTCAGCATAGTATCGGTACTACCTAAAGTTTTGAGATTTTTCATTGATTGTTATGATGATTCGTGCGTTGCTATCGCATAGTGTGGTATAATGGTAGAATGCTTGTCTATGCGTCAAAGTAGTGAATGACTTGGAAGGATGTTTACTGAGTACATGATTCAGGGATCCAGTATTCTATTTCCGACAGAAAAAAGGCAATCAGACTAAGAATGTTTGGATTTTGGTTGATGGAGTAAGGAGACTTGGTATTTTCGGGCGTGGTAGAATTTTCATCAATAATGTAGTGTCGTCACCCTTGATGGAGTGTGTTAAGTCCGTTGGTGTTATGGTCTTCATCAATTTCCTTCGGGGCAGAGTACTGTGAGATGATGCCAGGGAAATACTTGTTAGAGATTGTTGAGTGCATCAATTTTGGAATCAAATGGGTATTTCTAATGTTTACGGCTAGAGAAAGATGATCTTTCGAAAAATTTGAACTTAGTAACGATCTATGGGTTCAAATGCTATAGAGAGGGATTTTGACGTAAGGCTAGAAATGTGCAGCGAATGATGAGGAAAGACGTGTAAGAGGTGTCTTGTAGTGGTTAAACTTTTAGAAGACCAAGAATGAGAAACATGAGTCGAATGGTTTCTTAAAAGAGTGAGTTTGACCAAAGTGGAAGAGTGATAGGGTAGAACATGGGTTCCGTGGTAGGATAAATGCATGCCTCAAGGAAAGTTAGAGTTATTTGGGATTCATGGTGATCAGTGTCTAGGTCTACAGACTTAATGTGGAATATTGGCTATCATACTGCAGGAGATTGGATGCGACAGAAAGGAGTTGCTTCATATAAATAAGGATACGACATGACTTTGGGTTGGAATGTATTGTCACACCTTTAGTTGATGTCCATGAAGAGTGAATGCGCTTGTACAGCTGGTGAATAAGCACAGACTCAGGATGGGTTACTGATTTCATAGTAATTGTACCCAGTGCAGTGATGTTGGAAGATGTCATCATGTAATTTCCACATGTGGGTTATCTCCTATGAGAAAGCTAGCAGTCGCGTGGTGTTGATGAATCTACTCTGAAGAATTCTCCTGGCTATCTGGTAAGAGGTCGAACATGTGAATATGGTTAGTGATTCAGAGTGTTGATGAAATACTAACAAAAGGATTTCGAGGAATTTGGTGGTTTGATTGTGCAAGATCGTGTCAAAAGAGATATAGAATCTTGATGAGTTCCAGATTTATGTAATTGTCACACCCATTTTCTACCCCTCCGAAAGATATGGATATGGGTCAAAGATTTTTTCCAATTAAAGTGATAAAATTTGAATAGGGATTATTTAATTATTTTAGAGTCACCACTTGGAATTGATTTTTTCGGTGTTCCAAGTCACCATTTATTTGGATACCTAGTCAAAGGAAGGTTTGACTCTATTTTAATCGGTCCGAAAAAATAAAGTTCGGGTAAGGAATTCTGTTGACTGGGGAGAAGGTATAGGCATTCTTCGAGCCCCGTGTTTCTAGCACGGTCGCTTTATTGACTTAAACTTGGCTTTAATTAATTTTTGGACGAACTGTGATTTACTATTTTTCTGTTTTACCTATCCGCCTTTATGTGACGACCCAAAGGGTCATCACTTGTTTTATTAATCATTTCGAGCTTCTGAGGTCTTGAAAACCTCATTTATAGTTGCAGCGATTTGCGTGCGCAGTCCAGGCGCGAAGCTGGAAAATTTTTATGTTGAAACATATGAAATATGTGGAAAATTTGAAGGATTTTGATATTAATATTGATATAGTTGACTTTGGTCAATATTTTTGGTAAACGGACCCGGACCCGTGATTTGACGGTCTTAGAAAATCCGTAGAAAAATATGGAACTCGTGTGTATGCCCGAAATCGAAATCCGGGGTCTAGAACCCCGGTAAAAGAATTTTTCTGTTAAATTGTTTTCTGAAAATGTTTAAGGAAAATGAAACTAAAATTTTATCAAAAAGTAATGGTATCGGGCTCGTATTTTGGTTCTGACGCTCGGTACACATCATATATGTTGGTTAAGCGCTTCCTGTAAAGTTTGGTTGAAAACGGACGTCGTTTGACGTGTTTCGGCCTTAAATTGGAAAATTTGGAAGTTTATGAAACTTAAAAGATTTCTTGGATTTCATGGTTTAATTCATTGTTTTTAATGTTATTTTGGTGATTTGATCGCACGAGTAAGTTTGTAGGATGTTTTTGAGTTAATGTATGTATTTGGTTAGGAGCCCCGAGGTCTCGGGAGTGTTTCGGAGGTGTCTCGGAGTGTTTTCGGACTTAAGAAAATTTCAGAAAAAAATTGCAGAAATTGTACCCCGGAACAGTACCGTGAACAGTAAAAACGCGTGAACAGTAACCCCCAAATTTCTGGACAGAATACTTATTTCTGGAAAATGGGACAAATCCCATTTTCCATTTTTTTGTCAAATTGGAGCTCGGGAAGAGGCGATTTTCGAGAAATTTTCAGAGAAAACAATGGGGTAAGTGTTCTTAACTTAATTGTGGTTATATTACTCGAGTCTATTGCAAGTTTTGTCATTAAATCCATGAATTTTGCGGGAAAAGCTTAGAAACCCTCTCGAATAGATTTGAGGATTTGAGGGTCGAAATGTTATCGAAATTTGGTAATTTTGGTATGGTTGAACTCATATCGGAATGGGTGTTTGGATTTCGCAAGTTTTTTCGGGATTCGAAATGTGGGTCCCACTATTGAATTTTAAAATATATTTCGGATTTTATCCGGAAAATTAGTAAATTTATTATCCAATTCATTCCTACAATTCGTGTTGAGTATTTTAAATTGTTTGTGAATAGATTTGAAGCATTTGGAGACAAACTTAAAAGGAAAAGCGGTGCGTAAGCATTGAGTTGGCCTTAAACTTTCGAGGTAAGTGTTTGTTCTATCCTAGCTTGAGGGAATAGGAATTGAGTTTATGTGTAAACTGTGATATGTGGAGTCCGACGTATAGGCATGGTGACGAGTATCTATACGTTGGGGGTCGAGCATGACCGTGAGTCTTAAAAATGGATTAAATTCTTATTAATCCTAAGTGATTATGTGAAGGAAAATTATTATTGGTTTTATACCGGTAAAATACATATAGAGTATTGATTAAAGAGTTATTGATATTACATCGATAACAGAGATAAATTGCTGATTCATTGTCAATTATTGGTTTTATACCGGTAAAGTACATATGAATTGTTGATTAATAGTTATTGGTATTACACCGGTAACAGAGGTAAATTGTTGATTCATTATCATTTATTGGTTTTATACCGGTAAAGTACATATAAATTGTTGATTAAGAGTTATTGGTATTACACCGTTAACAGAGGTAAATTGTTGATTCATTATCATTTATTGGTTTTATACCGGTAAAGTACATATAAATTGTTGATTAAGAGTTATTGGTATTACACCGGTAACGGGGATGTATCGTTGATTTATTATCATTTATTGGTTTTACACCGGTAATATAAATATTGTTGAAGTGAAGATTATTGGTTTAATACCGGTAATACTTTTATACATTCATTGTTGATCAAAGATTATTAGCTTATTGCCGGTAATATATATTAACGAATAGGGATCGTGTGGCGCGCCGACCACTTTTATGATAAGAAATGGGATCGTGTGGCACGCCGACCACAAAGTGATTTGAATCTTGGCATTGGCCATAGTTGCCGGTAGCCTATTGTTACATTTGGGAGCGGGTGGTACGCCTACCACAAGATATGAAAAGTCTATTGATAATTTTTGGAGCGGGTGGTACGCCTACCACAAGATATAGCTATCGTTACATTTGAGAGCGGGTGGTACACCTACCACAAGATATGAAATGAAAAAAAATGAATTGAGACATGAAAGTAAGATTTATTTCGTTGACCAGATTACTCCGGATATTGTGAGTTATTGACTGTTATTTTAGAACAGATTCTTCCCTTATAAACGTTCAATAATGTTTTCTGCTGTTGTATATGTATATATATATTTCAATTGTACAGGTTTATGTGGGTGACTGGCCTTAGTCTCGTCACTACTTCGCCGGGATAGGCCAGGCACTTACCAACACATGGGGTCGGTTGTGCTGATACTATACTCTGCGCTCTTTTTGCGCAGATACAAGTTACGAATAGCAGCATCAGCAGTAGCACGATTGTGGATATTCCGTCTACTGAGACTACGAGGTAGCCTTGCAGGCGTCCGCAGGACCCGTTGTCTCTTCTATCTATGTATTTTATTCTGTTATCTCATGTATTCGAGATAAACAGCTTATATTTCTTTTAGACAAATTGTGTGTGTTATTCCTAGAAGTTCGTGAGTATTGTGATACCAGTCTTGGGTAGTGTATCATGTTTGGGTTTTTCTGTACCATATTTGATAAAATTGACTAAGTCTTCCGCTAAGTTTAATTATTTCGCTGTAATTATATGATTTTATTCAAAGTCTTAAGAAGAGAATTGTAACTAATGAATAATGTAAGTAACAGTTGGCTTGCCTAGCTTCCACTACTAGGCGCCATCATGACTCCCGATGGTGGGAAATTCGGGTCGTGACAAGTTGGTATCAGAGCACTAGGTTGTACAGGTTTCACAACTCACGAACAACCTTAGTAGAGTTTGAGGGATCGGTACGGAGACGTCTGTATTTATCCACCAGAGGCTACAGAGTTAGGAAAATATTCCCTTCATTCTTTCCTATCGTGCGAGTTTGTTCTTCAAATGTTAAGTTGAATTTCTACTCCTGTCTTCCCACGAATGGTGAAGGCATGTACTGCTTCTTTAGCCGACAATGGAACAGGCTGGTGATAGATCAACGATGCCTTCAGAAGTTTTACGGAGTTTCGAATAAGTTTCACCAAACTCTTCGCTATCTCCTTCAGTGGTGCATCTTTTGAGAACCCAAGGTAATTTATTGACTGTTGCTATGAGATATTGTAGAACGCGGGAATAGTTGAAGGCGAGAGGGTTGATTCTACTGTGTTTTAGGTAGCGAGCGAAGTAGTGGAAACATAATATATTTACTAACCGGCTGTGGTTTTAATGGACCTTGACGTCTGGTTGATTTATTTGAAGTTGTGAAGGATAATTATAGTGGACTATCAGATGTTGTGACTTTGACTTATAGCCAAAAGGGGGAAATTCACTATTAGTGAATGGATCGGATGGCCATGTGTTATGTCAGTTTTGGCTTGGAATGTATATATATGGTATGAAAAGGTCCCCTAAATAAATTATGCATATTTGAGGCTTAGTACTCTGCAGGGGGTAAGAATCAACTCAAAGAATAATAAAGAGTATATGAGCAAATGGGGTAGTTCAACAGTGTCAAGCTGGCATAGCAAAAGAGGTAATTGGTCGTCAATGTTTGTGACAAACCTATGAAGAGTTCAGACCGGCCAATGCGACATTACCTACTCAACCCTATTTTTAGAAATGTTTTGGAGGAGTTTACCTCCCTGACTCTTTAAAAGGTGTGGTATGTATGATATGAACGATCATGCCAGGTTATTATGACAGTGTCCGAATATGTCGTCATGTCCAATAAGTTAGCTGAGCCTCAAAGGAATTTTTGTGAATGGGGCAGATTGGAGAAATATAATTTACGAAGTCACTCAAGCTACGTGCCCCGTTGCAGTCAATACTCAGCTCACATGACCAACCAGAGTTAGGGGTCAGGATGTTAGAGGCGGAGGTGAGACTCCTAGAGGTGGAGATCTAGTTGTTGACATAATTTCTATAGTGTGACTGAGGTCACTACACCAGATGATGTTATCACATGTACAATTCTGATTGTTATAAAAGGAACATTTTTCCTCAATTTGATTTGACCTTTGAAGAATTGAGGCAAGTCCTCTTGATATGCTCCGCTCATGAGTGAGCTTCGTCATCATCAAATCTACTTATGTAAATACTCATGTTGTGCTATTAAATGGAGATAATTATCTCTATTATTATGTATTGGTCACTAGGAATATTGATGAGGTCAAAAGTGACTTTATATTAATTATTACAATGGGAATTGATGTAATTCCTGAAATAACTATTTTCAATGGTTAAATTGTATACCATGTCGGTATGAGGGTTCTTTTATGCTGTGATACTCTTTGACGGACAATAGTTGAAAAGAAAAAAGAAAGGAAATGAAAAACATCAGTGGCACAGTGTGCAAATACTTGTGATTTAGAGTGGAGGATGAGATCCTCAAAATTTTTGTATAGCGTGAAAATATTTGTTTTAAAAACCGAGTTGCAAGCTGCGGTGAATATTATATGAGGACAAGGTCCTGATGGTGAAAAGTTTGTGTTTAAAATTTTTCCTTTCTGGAAATAAAAATCTACCATAATATCCTAAATTTGAGCCATGCCTGTTAGGATTATTTGACGATCCTTGCATAGTTTCTATTCATATTTAGCCATTTCTATTTTGTGACCGTTGAGTTCTAGATTTTGAGACGAGCACCAGGTAAACTTTGAGATGAGAACCAGGTGATAAATATGACGCATTGATTCAGGAAAGTAATCATGAGGTTTCCATACCTTATTGTGAGTAAAGTGGGAGTTTTGGAAGAAGATATTTGATAACAGGGTTAATTGATAATGTTGTAATTTAGGAACAACTCTTATGGCCAGACTTCAGTGTCATGGATATGTGCATACGTATGAGGTGTTCGTGCCTTATTTAGACTTGTTCGTTGTAGTCTTCATTGTTTCCATATTGACCTACTCCTGCAGTCAGAAGGAGCATGTGCAACATAGCAGAATCTTAAAAATAGCCAACTATATGCAAAAATTTCAAAGTATGAATTTTGGCTAAGTTCAGTTGCATTCCTGGGTCATATTGTGACGGCAACATGTATTCAGGTTGATCCGAAGAAAATTGAGGCAGTCAAGAACTGGCCTAGACCGACATCAGCCATAGAGATTCGAAGTTTCTTGGGATTTGCGGGTTATTATCGCCGATTCGTGGAGGGGTTTTCATCTATTGCAACCCCATTGACTAGATTGACACAGAAATGAAATGGTCAGATGAATGTGAGGCGAGCTTTCAAAAGCTCAAAACAGCCTTGACCACAGCACCGATGTTGGTTTTACCCACAGGTACGGGACCTTATACTGTTTATTGTGATGCTTCCCGTATTGGGCTTGGTGCAGTGTTAATACATGATGGCAAGGTTATTGCTTATGCTTCGAGGCAGTTGAAGATTCACGAGAAGAACTATCCAGTTCATGATCTAGAATTGGCGGTGATTGTTCACGCATTGAAGATCTGGAGGCATTATTTTTATGGTGTAGCATGTGAAGTATACACCAATCATAAGAGTCTTCAGTATTTGTTTAAGCAGAAAGAGTTGAATTTGAGGGAGAGAAGGTGGCTAGAATTGCTGAAAGATTATGATGTCATCATTTTATATCATCCGGGAAAAGCAAACGTGGTGGCCGACGCTTTGAGTAGGAAGTCAGCCAGTATGGGCAGCCTTGCTTATATTCCAGTCAATTAGAGGCCACTTGCTTTGGATGTTCAGTCCTTCGCCAACCGATTTGTAAGGTTGGATATTTCTGAGCCTAGTCGAGTACTAGCTTGCACGATCGCTCGCTCTTCATTATTGGAGCGTATCCGCGATAAAAAATATAATGATTCTTATTTATGTGACCTTAGAGACACGGTTCAGCGATGAAGTGCTAAACAGGTCACCTTAGATGCTGATGGGATTCTGAGGATGCAAGGGCGCATTTGTGTGCCAAATGTTGATGGGCTTAGAGAATTGATTCTAGAAGAAGCTCACAGTTCGCGGTATTCTATTCATCCAGGCGCAGCGAAAATGTATCGAGATTTGCGTCAACATTATTGGTGGCGCAGAATGAAAAAGGATATTGTGGCATATGTGGCACGGTGCCTTAATTGTCAACAGGTTAAGTATGAACATCAGAGACCTGGCGGTTTATTTCAGAGAATTGAACTTCCTGAATGGAAGTGGGAGCGAATCACGATGGACTTCGTTTCTGGACTTCCGATGACTCGGAAGAAGTTTGATGCTGTTTGGGTGATTGTTGATAGGCTGACCAAGTCAGGTCATTTTGTTCCTATTGCCACTACCTATTCTTCCGAGAGGTTAGTTGAGATTTATATCAGGGAGATCGTTTGCCTTCATGGTGTGCCAATCTCTATTATTTCAGATCGAGGTGCACAGTTTACCTCACGTTTTTGGAAGGCGGTTCAATGAGAGTTGGGCACGCAAGTTCGGCTAAGTACAGCCTTTCATCCCCAGACGGATGGTCAGTCCGAGAGGACTATTCAGATACTGGAAAATATGCTTCGGGCGTGTGTTATTGATTTTGGTGGTTCGTGGGATCAATTCCTGCCTTTGGCAGAGTTTTCTTATAATAATAGTTATCAATCGAGCATCCAAATGGCTCCTTATTGTCACACCTCTTTTTTACCGCACCCGCGAGGGTGCAAAGAGTTTTTCCAATTAAAGGACAATCGAGATGGGATTTATTTTAATTATTTCAGAGTCGCCACTTGGGAGATTTATGGTGTCCCAAGTCACCGGTTAAATCCCGAATCGAGGAAAAGAATGACTCTATTTAACAGTCCGCGAACCAGAAATCCGGATAAGGAATTCTATTAACCGGGAGAAGGTATTAGGCATTCCCGAATTCCGTGGTTCTAGCACGGTCGCTCAACTGTCGTGTTTGGCTTATCTATTTGCTTTTTACAATTATGTACTTAGTGCAAGTTAATATCTTTTTACCGCTTTATTATTGGTTATGATTTACGAAAGAGAAAGTTGCTTAAAAATATGCTTTCGAATCACGTTACATGAAATGCACCCGGATCCTCGACATATCTTTATTCAACATTTCGGGGTTTGGATTCGGGTCGCATGAAATGCACACCCGTATTTAAGAAGATAGAACTAAAATATGCGACCGGATCGACTACTTATTTACACTGTTGAGAAGGGCGTGATATTCGTTAAGAAACGACGCATCTCAAAATCTAAGTATTTTATATGTACATTTATGAAGGTTGTGCGACTAATGTAACTATTGGGTGAGGCGCACCTTTGATTCAAATCTAAAGCAAACTACATCCCACTGTATTTTACTTAAGAGTTGATTCCAAATTATTTAAAACTTGCTACGAACCACACCACATGAAATGCGCCTGTGGTTCCCGACACGCTTTGTTTACTCTTGCCCAAAATTGGGGTCGGGTCACATGAAATGCGCCCCCGACTCTTTTTAATCTAATTACGTCATTCCGTTGAGTAACAACTCCCTAGCTAATCTTGCTTTTAGCATAAGGTCTAACGTTAACAGGTTTGGAGATTACACACACGAGCAGAGAAGATTGAATAGAGATACAACAGACTAATTCAGGTTTACGTGCTTATCTATCGACAGTGTATCTTTGGCCTAGCTACACTTTTCCATAACCAAGACTAGCAATACAAGTTTAATTGGAGAATAACAGAATGTAATTAAACATAAGAACTTTAAACGACTACATGTTTCAATAGACTTTATGCATAAGCTTCAAACTTCATTCTTTTCGAACCAGGGAACTACGATAACAGAGATGTGTACCTGGAATACGGAAGAACAAGGAAGAGTGAGCAATGGTAATGCAGCAACGGTAACAGGAATAGTAGCAGGAGCAACAGTACACCAATAATAAACACAGTGAACCAACAGCCACACAGACACCACAGCAACAATGATAACCAACCAAATAGCCCCAAACACTGGACCAGCAACAAATGACCACCACAGTAACAACAATAGACCAGCTAAAGCAGTAGACCAATAAACAATGGCAGTTAACCACAGCAGCCAACAACAAACTGGATTGACAGCAACAAAACCACCCAGGCAGCACCACTATAGACACAAACAGCGACCAACAATGGAACAAACAACAATAATCAACCCAGGCAGCAACAACTACAAACCAGCTAGCAACCAACAGACCAAGAGCAGCAACAAACCACCAGGCCAGCAATATCAACACACACGACCACAACCAGTGGCAGTTAGCCACAATAACACAGCAACACACAACAACAGAAGAACCAGCACTGGACCAATTACACTGTGCACAGCAACACAAACGACCAGGAGCAACAACACTAATGACCAACAGCACCAAATGAGCACTGCCACCAACAGACAAGCACAACCACAACACAGTAGCCTGGAAACTAATGAAACAGTAGCCTCTCTCAGCTCTTTCTATCTATCTTCTTTTCTGGTTTTCAAGAATGGATCTTTGCTGCTTATATTTCTCTAAGTGTTCTCCAGTTATGACTGTGTTTGCTCTCCAGATACTCTCCTGTTTATCACTGTCTATCTCCCCCCCCTAGTTACTAAGGTATCCTCTTCTTATAGCTGACCAGCAGCTCTTAAGGTTACCCCCTACCCTGACTCCCCAACCCATCATATTCCCTGCAAACCCCACTATCTACTGTCCAATGTATGGACTCCAGCATTAAACAATAAGGCTGGTGGCAGGGCATCAGTGGGATACCCTGCTGTGCAGGTTCCACTAGCCCCTTTATGGGCAAGTGATTAAATAAACAATCTCAATTAAATCCTAACTCTGTAAACAATTAACTCTTAATCCAGAATTAAACAAGCAATCAAATCCCACACTTGTGCATTGCATACGGGCAGGCCAGGGCAAATTATACAAACAAATTGGATTGTTGACGACATTAAACGAACTGGGCATACAAGTTGTTGTGGCATTGAATTCAAACAAGAATTGGTAAAGAATAGGAATCGACCACATAAAAGGTCTGTTGAAGGAGGAGAATAGATCAATCGATATGAGAAATTAATAACAGATAAAAATTGAAACACAAACAAAACAAACACACATGTTCACACAATTGAATTGAATCGACCAGAGAAGAAATGGATACCTCATAAGAAAACTGCCGACCCAGGCTTTGAACCAAAATTTGGGAACTATTGAAGCCAAACGGGCTTTAATCAAGATGTTCTCGATTGAGAACATCTAGACTAAAGTCCCTTGGACTTCAATTACAGCTAACCCGGCTCGAATTGGGTTTTTCCAAAAACTAGGGTTCTTGGGCTCGGATTTGGGGCTTTTGCATTTCTGGTTAGATTCGAGGTAAACGAAAGCCGGCGGGGGTACGAGGGAGGCCATGTGAGGGTTTGGGGTGAGTTTGGGGTGATTTGGCATTGGTTCGAGTTTGACTCGAATCTTCAAATGAAGATTCGAGGAGCTCCGGAGTGATTCGAGGTTAGCGGAGGCTGGGTTTGTAACGGGTGAGGTGAGGGGAAGATTTTGGCATTAGTTTGGTGGCCGTTGGCCTACCGGAACCGCCGTGAGGCGATTTCCGGCAGGCGGGGCACGGCGGCGTTACGCTAGGTCTTTGAGAGCTCCTGAGGGAGATGAAGGGAGAGGGGGGGGTCTGGCTTGGGGGGGGGGGCGGGGTATGGAATGAGCCTTATATACGAGATATGAGATTGAATCCTGATCGTTGGATCATTTACGATCAACGATCAGGATCCCCTCACTTAAACCAAACGACGTCGTTTGGTTAAGATATAGTCTGAGTGTATATTGGAATTAAAGGATTAATCTGGGCCGTTGGATAATAAAATCCAACGGTCCAGATCAAGTGTTACACAGGCTGAAGCTTGGACGGGTATTTGGGCTGGATTAGAAGAAATTCGTTTGGGCCTGGCTTTTAGACTAAATTTGGCCCAGATCGGATCTTCATGATGTATTATATGTGTATGTGTATATATACATATATATATATATATATACATATGTATATATATACATATATATATATATACACACATATGTATATATACTAACCTATAACACCGCTATTTTTTACTACAATTAACGTACACAATTACATATCACCTAAAATGTAAATCACATGACTTCGATATCAAACACTAAAAATGCAAAACTTAGCATATATTTTTTGTATTTTTAATTTAAATAAATAAACGTGCACACAAAAAGATAAAATAACACAAAATCACAAAAATCATACCCAACACGAAACTATTTTTATTTTTGAATTTTCCGGGAGTACTTCTCAAGTAAGGCAAAAATCACGTGCTCACAGCTGCCCCTCTTTGCGCGTAAACACGCAGAGTTTTCGTGCAAAGATAAGTGAGCGGATATAAGCGATTTTGCCCATTCGAGTACTCCGTATGAAGCACTTTGGAAAAGTTTTGACCGAACCTTGCTTCAAAGGTCTCCTACATATCCCTGGCTAAAAGGGAATCGGGTCAATGTAGTTCGGGAAGTTCTGGTAGCTGGGACTACCATGACTGTTGCGATCTCGCTGTTACTGCTGTTGCCGCTGTTACTGCTGTTACCACTGTTCAGCTGATTTCCTTGTTACACCGCACTAAGCAACGAAAAACAAGAAGCTAGACTAAGTTACAGTACTACAAGTTCTTATCTATCCTTTTTAACTTGATCTCGTCGCGCTCCTTGCCATCTTGTCTGACTTGGCGTTCCTTCCGATGCTTCTTCTCTTCTTATGAACTTGGATTCATGCCGGAGATTTCTGTTACATTCTACCGCTTTCTTCTACCAAATTAAAACAGATCGCCACTCCATTCTCCAGGCGGGCTCCCTGACTTCAACTACTACTTCAAAATTAAATCGCCACTCCATTCTCCAGGCGGGCTCCCTGACTTCAACTACTACTTCAAAATTAAATCGCCACTCCATTCTCCAGGCGGGCTCCCTGACTTCAACTACAACTTTAAATCGCCACTCCATTCTCCGGGCGGGCTCCCTGACTTCAACTACTACTTCAAAATTAAATCGCCACTCCATTCTCCAGGCGGGCTCCCCGACTTCGACTACTACTTCAAAATTAAATCGCCACTCCATTCTCCAGGCGGGCTCCCTGACTTCAACTACTACTCACTGATTTCATCCTATCTTGATTACCTTCTTTGCCTCTTGTACCATTTCCTTCTTCCTGCATTGCCTCTCGGACCACCTTCTCTTCTGAATTATCCTGTCTTGGAATTGCCTTCCCCTGGGTCGTATTACTTCACAATCTGAGTCTATCTGTTCTGATCCTTGTTGCCTCCCTTTGCTTACGAACTTGGATTCATGCCGGGGATTTCCGTTACATTCTACCGCTTTCCTCTACCAACTCAAAACAGCTTGCCACTCCATTCTCCAGGCGGGCTCCCTGACTTCAACTACTACTTCGAAATTAAATCGCCACTCCATTCTCCAGGCGAGCTCCCTGACTTCAACTACTACTTCAAAATTAAATCGCCACTCCATTCTCCAGGCGGGCTCCCTGACTTCAACTACTACTTCAAAATTAAATCGCCACTCCATTCTCCAGGCGGGCTCCCTGACTTCAACTACTACTTCAAAATTAAATCGCCACTCCATTCTCCAGGCGGGCTCCCTGACTTCAACTACTACTTCAAAATTAAATCGCCACTCCATTCTCCAGGCGGGCTTCCTGACTTCAACTACAACTTCGAAATTAAATCGCCACTCCATTCTCCAGGCGGGCTCCCTGACTTCAACTACTACTTCAAAATTAAATCGCCACTCCATTCTCCAGGCGGGCTCCCTGACTTCAACTACTACTTCAAAATTAAATCGCCACTCCATTCTCCAGGCGGGCTCCCTGACTCCAACTACAACTTCAAAATTAAATCGCCACTCCATTCTCCAGGCGGGCTCCCCGACTTCACTTATTACTTCAAAATTAAATCGCCACTCCATTCTCCAGGCGGGCTCCCTGACTTCAACTACTACTCACCGATTTCATCCTATCTTGATTACCTTCCTTTGCCTCTTGTACCCTATCCTTGTTCCTGCATTACCTCTCGGACCACCTTCTCTTCTGAATTATCCTGTCTTGGAATTGCTTTCCCCCGGTCGTATTACTTCTCTTCTGGCTGCTGGGGATATTTTTGGAACTGTTTACTCGCCTGCTGGGGGTGATGCTGCTGAGGAAGTATTCTTTGTTTCCTTCACCCCTCATTCTCTTCCTTCTTCCCCCACCTCTTTTGGGACTCACGCTTTTGTTTCTTTGATCAAATTATAGGATGTAATACTGCTGGGGGAATCTCGAAGCCATTTTTTCTTTTTCCAATAATTGCTGGGGATGATACCAGGCTCAAAGATCACCCCGTCTTGTGTTGCTTTCTATCCTTATCCCCTGGGTCCTTGCTTTCAAGAAAATTTTCGCAACAGGAGAAAATTTTCTGCCCCAGTTTGATAAACTTCTGGACGGTATGCTTTTCTGCCAACGAACCCTCTTTTCCTGCTTTTAAATCAAAGAAAAATTGTTAGTTTCAAAATGCGGTGAGTGGTCGTGCCACTCTTGTTGGTGCCATTTTCTTTTCTCTTTCAGCCGCTTGGCCTCTCTCGAACTTTGCTTGCTTGGGACGATGCTTTTTCCGCGAACGACCTCTCATCTTTCCTTTTATTCCACTCTTTGGTTTGATCCGACTCTTTTTAGCCGGTGATCCGTTGCGTGAAACCATCTTTCGGACATGCCACATGTGTCCATCATACTCCATAATTCTTGCGAACTTTCCACTCAGCCTGTCATCCCAATCTTACTATCGTAACGACTTCCGTCTTATTGCCTCGTTCCATGCCTATTCACTTTCAATATACTGCTTTGGGAGACTTGGTTGTAAGCTTTGAAAAATCGATTTTCGAAAATGAAAGAAAAGAAAAGAATACTGACCGCAAATGACAAAAGAAGAGAAAAACTTTTCTGAACTCAAAAATAGGAAAACTTATCTGAATGTGTGCCTGATCCAATGTAATGCCGCGCCTTTGAGATTAAACTACCCAGTCTATTCATGTCAATCACTTTCTGATACCGCGTCCTGCTAGAGGCAAACGGATGTTCAAACCTTGTCTCATGCGGACATCTTGCAACTATCTCGTCCTGCCACCTCACAGTGCCCTTCCAAAGGGTTTTCACTAGTGAGATTCTCTCATTTCTCTCTATCTCCCGTCGCCTTAAGGTGCCCGTAAAGGTTCTCACCGTAAGACTCTCTCATTTTACTTCTCTCAACTTCCTTCGCCTTAAGGTGCCCGCGAGGGTTTTCACCGTTAAGACTCTCTCATTTATGCTTTCTTTCCTTGCGGCGGGGTATCACCCCTGAGATTCCCTCTAGAGCGTCATCCCCTTTTGGCTTGCATCCTGGATTCAATCGAGGGTCGGGATGTCACTCTTGGCTTTCGTTCACATGACTTGGCACTTCTCAAATACTGATCGAGAGGTCTTTCTGGTTCTTAATATGGTTTCTGCGCGTGAGGCCGAAGAAAGGGGTTTAGCCTCAACGGTTAGCTTATTACAACTTTCGGAATCCACACTATCTTTCCAACGAAACAATGACTTCTGCCCCAGTTTTGTTGCTTGGGGGATTTTTGATTTTTATTTTATTATGACCGAGCCGTGTGGCGCCTACGTATCCTTCTTGAGGAATCGGGTCGAACGTAGTTCACTTTTTCTTGTATTACTTCTTTGTTTCTTTTCTATTCTGTTACACATCTTCCTTGATGATTCCGAAAGAGGGTATATGAAAGAATAATTAAGGCTCAAATGGGAAAACAAAGGTTAAAGTGTTTGGGTAGTGGAAAAATTGCCTCTGTCATTTCATTCTTCGAAAAATGCCAAATACACACAAACGAAACCAAGCGTTGACAAATGCATTAAAGAATTACACATAATATCTCTTAACTGCATCAGAATTGATAGCCATATCGGTGCATCTTCCCTCGACATCAGTCAGACATAGAGCGCCGTTGGATAATACTCTAGTCACCACAAATGGTCCCCGCCAATTTGGAGCGAACTTGCCTTTCGCTTCGGCCTGATGTGGTAGAACTCTCCTCAGCACATGCTGTCCCACTTCAAATCTCCTGGGACGTACCTTCTTGTTATATGCTCTCGCCATTCTCTTTTGATACAATTGGCCGTGACATACTGCCGTCAATCTCTTTTCATCGATCAAGCTCAATTGCTCCAATCGGGTTTTGACCCACTCGTCGTCATCAATCTCGGCTTCAGCGACAATTCGGAGGGATGGGATCTCAACTTCTGCGGGTATTACTGCTTCAGTCCCGTATACCAACAAGTAAGGAGTTGCACCTACCGAAGTCCGGACGGTAGTGCGATAACCCAACAGCGCGAATGGTAACTTTTCATGCCACTGCCTAGACCCTTCTACCATCTTCCTCAATATCTTCTTTATGTTCTTGTTTGCTGCCTCGACCGCACCATTTGCTTTTGGGCGATACGGTGTGGAATTTCGGTGTGTAATCTTGAACTGTTGACATACCTCTTTCATCAATCCACTGTTAAGATTTGCACCGTTATCCGTAATGATCATCTTTGGAATTCCAAACCTACAAATGATGTGGGAGTGTACGAAGTCCACCACCGCCTTCTTGGTCACTGATTTGAATGTTTTGGCCTCCACCCACTTGGTAAAATAATCAATCGTTACCAGAATGAACCTGTGACCATTGGAAGCCGCAGGCTCAATAGGTCCAATAACATCCATACCCCATGCGACAAACGGCCATGGTGCCGACATTGTATGCAATTCAGTCGGCGGAGAATGAATCAAATCTCCGTGTATCTGACACTGATGGCATCTTCGCACGAAACTTATACAATCCCGCTCCATAGTGAGCCAATAGTATCCTGCTCGAAGAATCTTCTTTGCCAATACGTATCCGCTCATGTGTGGTCCGCAAACTCCCGAGTGTATATCCGTCATCACTGTTGTGGCTTGACCTGCATCTATACATCTCAACAATCCCAAATCCGGGGTTCTTTTGTACAACACCCCTCCACTAAGGAAAAATCCGTTCGCCAACCGCCGAATAGCTCGCTTTTGATCTCCAGTTGCTTGCTCTGGGTATACTCCTAACCTGAGGTATTCCTTGACATCATGAAACCATGGCTCACCATCCACCTCTTCCTCTATCACATTACAATAAGCATGTTGATCCCGGACATGGATATGTAACGGATCGACACGAACCTTGTCCGGGTGATGTAGCATTGACGCTAAAGTAGCCAACGCGTCGGCAACCTCATTATGCATCCTTGGGATGTGCCTGAATTCTACCGATCGAAAGCGTTTGGTCAAATCATGCAAACACCGACGATATGGGATAAGCTTTAAATCTCTGGTTTCCCATTCTCCCTGAATCTGATGTACTAGAAGGTCCGAGTCCCCCAAGACCAAGACGTCCCGTACATCCATGTCCACCGCTAATCGCAACCCCAAGATACATGCCTCGTACTCGGCCATATTATTGGTACAGTGAAAACGCAGTTGAGCAGTAACGGGATAATGATGTCCTGTTTCAGATATGAGCACAGCCCCTACTCCGACTCCTTTTGCGTTTGCCGCTCCATCGAAGAAGAGCTTCCATCCCGGATCCTTGGTTAGTTCCAACCCCTCAATCTGCAATACTTCCTCATCTGGAAAATACGTCCTCAAAGGTTCGTATTCGTCGTCAACGGGATTCTCGGCTAAGTGATCGGCCGGGGCTTGAGCTTTCATAGCCGTCCTTGTCACGTATATGATGTCGAACTCCGTAAGTAATATTTGCCATTTTGCTAACCTCCCTGTAGGCATAGGTTTCTGGAAAATATACTTCAACGGATCCAAACGCGAAATGAGGTAAGTGGTGTAAGAAGACAAATAGTGTTTCAGCTTTTGGGCTACCCAAGTCAGGGCGCAACATGTCTTTTCTAGATGAGTGTACTTGACCTCGTGGACTGTAAACTTCTTACTGAGGTAGTAAATGGCCCGTTCCTTCCTACCAGTAAGATCATGCTGCCCCAGTACGCAGCCGAATGAATTCTCCAAAACCGTTGGATAAAGAATCAGGGGTCTACCTGGCTCAGGCGGAACTAGTACGGGTGGATTTGACAGATACCCTTTGATTCGGTCAAACGCTTCCTGACATTCTGCCGTCCATTCTATCGCAGCGTCTTTCTTCAATAGGCGGAATATGGGTTCACGGGTTGCCGTAAGCTGGGCAATAAACCTACTGATGTAATTCAACCTTCCCAACAGACTCATTACCTCTGTTTTATTCTTCGGCGGGGGTAACTCCTGAATGGACTTGATTTTGGATGGGTCCAACTCAATGCCCCGTCGGTTGACGATGAATCCTAGCAGCTTTCCTGATGGAACTCCGAATGCGCATTTGGCCGGATTAAGCTTGATGTCGTACTTTCGGAGTCTTTGAAAGAACTTCCTGAGGTCAACGACATGGTCTTCTTGACGCCTGGATTTTATGATCACATCATCCACGTACACCTCAATTTCCTTGTGTATCATGTCATGGAATACCGTAGTCATTGCCCTCATATATGTTGCTCCTGCATTCTTCAAACCAAACGGCATCACTCGGTAGCAATAAGTCCCCCACGGTGTGATAAAAGCCGTCTTTTCTGCGTCCTCTTCATCCATCAAAATCTGATGATATCCCGCATAACAGTCCACAAAGGATCCAATTTCGCGTCCGGCGCAATTATCAATCAGGATATGGATGTTGGGAAGTGGGAAATTATCCTTAGGACTTGCCTTGTTGAGATTGCGATAGTCCACGCATACTCTGATCTTTCCGTCTTTCTTTGGCACCGGTACTACGTTAGCCAACCATTCAGGGTATCGAGTGACACGAATGACTTTCGCCTGCAGCTGCTTGGTTACCTCCTCCTTGATCTTCACACTCATCTCCGTCTTGAATTTTCGCAGTTTTTGCTTGACGGGAGGATATGCCGGATCAGTGGGTAATCTATGAACCACTAGATCAGTGCTGAGTCCTGGCATGTCGTCGTACGACCATGCAAAAATGTCTTTAAACTCCATGAGTGTTTTGATCAGTTCTTCTCTCAGATTGGGTTCAATATGGACACTTATCCGGGTTTCTTTGACGTCATCCGCATTCCCTAGATTAACGGCCTCAGTATCGTTTAAATTTGGTTTGGGTTTTTCCTCGAAGTGACTTAATTCTTCACCGATTTCTTCTACGGCTTCATCATCACCGTACTCTGACTCACTCTCGTCACTTCTTATCTCATGCGTTATTATTGCCAAACCCGATTGACTTTCTAGACTGGGTTGATTAATCTTTAAGCACGCCATATCATTAAGATCAGTTGCAAGAAGGCTGTTCAGAAAAGTAAAAAGAAGGAAAAAGATAAACAAAATTAGACATGAAGGAACCAAATTTCATTAATGGGAATTGTACAAAGGGAAAACAAACTGCAAACTTAAATCAGAAATGAAAAAAAAACAACGGGATTTTACTCCGGGGACAAACCCCCAACACCAAATTTCGAAAGAAAAACAATCCAAGACAAACTACCAAGACTCCTTCCGGACAGGGAGAGGAGTAGCCTTCCAGTTATTCAGTTTTGCCTTTGGTCCCACAAATTGTATCTCGGCATGACTGGATCCTTCACCATCTTCGAGCATACATACATCTGTGAATAGGTCCTCGAACTTCCTGAAGAACTCTTCGTCTGGCTTGATCGTAGGACCGGGAATCTTTGTCGCGGGATATCCTCTTTCTCCGGACCTGACAAAAGATTGGGAAAGGCGTGGAACAGGCTTTGGGAGCACCCATGTCTTCTGTTTACTCCTCTTTGCTCGCCGGATGTCCTCTGAGGTTGGCTGGAATCCCAAGCCGAAGGTTCCCAAGTTCTCGACCACCGATACCGGTTGTATGATTCCTTGCAGAGATGCACCTAGCCCTTTACCGGGTACGAAACCATGTCGCAACATTTCATGCGCCACCATGACATCCGTAGTAATTGTTCGGTCGCCGGGAATACATTCCCCTTCCGGAACTCGGTGGGCGGACACCACATCGCAGACCTGATACACCCACGGCCCAACATCTTCTTCTGTTTCAACAAAGGGAATGATGGTGCCCGATTGTGGATCGTTCTCTCCATGGACGACGATCTCCTGCTGGTCCCATTCAAACTTGACGAGCTGGTGTAAGCTGGATGGAACCTGCTCTTGCGGCATGAATCCATGGTCGCCCTATTAGGAGGTTATATGACACCACCATGTCCAGCACCTGGAATTCCATGGTGAACTCCACCGGCCCGATTGTCAAGACTAGCACTATGTCACCAACCGACGCTTTGCCTCCTCCGTCGAACCCTCGAACACATACGCTGTTCTTGCGTACCTTGCCGATGTCTACCTTCAATTTGCCCAGTGTAGAGAGAGGACAAATGTTAGCACTGGACCCATTATCGACAAGGACTTTGGTAACCACCGCCTCTTCACACTTCACCGTAAGATATAAAGCCCTGTTGTGCTCGGTGCCTTCCTCAAGCAACTCGTCATCGGTGAAGGTGATCCGATTTGCTTCGAAGATCCTATTGGTGATCTTCTCCAAATGGCTCACTGAGATTTTATCCGGTACATGTGCCTCATTCGGGACTTTCATCAATGCTTGCCGATGTTCTTCAGAATGTATCAGCAAGGATAGCAATGAGATTTGCGCCGGAGTTTTCTTCAACTGCTCTAAGACAGAGTAGTCATGGAGCTTCATCTTTTTCAAGAATTCTTCCGCCTCTTCATCAGTGACCGGCTTTTTCAATACTGCCGGAGTGGTCTTCCTCAATTCCGCAGGGGCAAAACATCTCCCCGAGCGGGTCAACCCTCGGGCTTCACAAACTTCCTCTTTCACCTCCTTTCCTCTGTAGGTCGTTGTAATCCGAGCATAATTCCATGGGACAGCCCGGTTATCAGTTACTGGCAGCTGTGTTGCCGGCTGGATGATGAAAGGATCCATTCGAACGCCTGCTATTGTCAGGATGGGCTTGATTGCTGCCCCTGGTACAACTATCTTGGCCGGCTTCACCGGTACTTCGTTCACACTTTCCTTTCCTGCTTCCGACTCCCCTGGTATGTCTTTCTTGCAACTGGGCGACTCATCACAGCTTGGCCCCTTTCTCGTTCCTGCCCCGCTAGACTTAATCATCATTACAGTCTGAGAGGCTTTCTCTTTTCCTTCCTCCGCCCGTACCAACTCGATCATATTGGTCTCATGATGAGTTGGAAGCGGGTTTTGGTTGATGTTGGGCTCTGTTGGAGTCCGGACCTCGATCCTGCGGGTGTCAATGAGCTCCTGGATGGCCGTCTTCAGCCTCCAACACTTTTCTGTATCATGTCCCGGACATCCCGAGCAGTAGGCACAATTCACTGAATGGTCCAGGTTCTTCGGAAGAGGGTTTGGCAACTTAGCTTCAACCGGATTCAGCAACCCTACCTGCTTTAACCGGTGGAACAGACTAGTGTAAGACTCTCCTAAGGGAGTGAAAGTCTTTGGCCTCGGCGCCCTGTCGCCCCTGAATGCCTGGTTCGGACGGAAACTCGCGCCCGAGGGGTTTCTGTAAGCTCTTGGGGGTGGATGATTGTTCTGGGGGTTCGGTGCACGCCACGGTGCATGAACGGGAGGTGCAGAATAGGACTGTGCATGGTGGACAGTAAAATGGGGATCAGGTGCGGGATAGTAATGTTGCGGGTGGCTATAGGGATTGTGGGAGTAATTTTGGTGGTGAGGTTGGGGTGGGCTATATTGGGGTGCGGGGCCTCTATTTCTGAACCATGCCCCGGACTCGACGGCCGCAACTTCCTCTCTCCTCTTTTTCCCCGGTACTCCTCCAGTACCACTTTGGATAGCCTGAGTGGTGGCTTTCAGTGCTGAGTAACTCATGATCTTGTTGGCCTTCAAACCTTCCTCGATCATACCCCCATTTTTATCACCTCGGTGAATGATTTACCTACGGACGTTACCAGATGTCCGAAGTAGGTGGGCTCTAATGTCTGCAAGAAGTAATCCACCATCTCGCTCTCTCTCATCGGCGGATCTACCCTGGCTGCCTGTTCCCTCCATCGGAAACCAAATTCCCTGAAGCTTTCAGCAGGCTTCTTCTCTAGTTTTAGCAATGATAGGCGGTCGGGGATTATCTCAAGATTGTACTGGAACTGGCCGATAAAAGCTTGAGCCAAATCATCCCACGTAAACCATCTACTGGGATCCTGTCTAGTGTACCACTCCAGCGCCGATCCTCCCAGACTCTGGCCGAAGTAGGCTATCAGAAGCTCGTCCCGTCCTCCGGCCCCTCTCATTTTACTGCAAAACCCCCGCAGGTGGGCCACTGGGTCGCCATGCCCCTCGTATAGGTCGAATTTGGGCATTTTGAACCCTGCTGGCAACTGGACGTCCGGAAATGGACATAGATCTTTATAGGCGACGCTGACCTGGTTGCCCAAACCGTGCATGTTCCTGAAGGACTGCTCCAGGCTTTTAACTTTTCTGACAACTTCCTCGTGTTCCGAACTTTGGAAGTGTTTTTCCGGTTCTGCCGGATTATCCCAGTGAGGTGTATGTGATTGTGGTTCAGGAGCCCTGAAAGTAGGCTCTGGAGGATAGTAAGAGTTGTCGTGGATGTGAACATATGGCTCGCTGGCCGGCCTTTGCAGAGGAGCAGGTGGAGGGGCCACAAAAACAGGGGTGACTGGAGGAGGATTTGGTTTGGCTGGTGGAATGTGGGTGGCATATGGGTTTTCCCCCTGAAAGTATGGATAGCTTGGGGCGCTTGTTGAAGGATCGATGGGCGGATGTTCCGGAGCTGAGGCGAGAGTAGGGCGGTTTGGTGAAGACTGTTCCCTGGCCCAGGCCAGGTGCATCTCTGTTATCTGTTGTTTTAACCGGTCTACCTCTTCTTTCATGATTTGTAGCTCGGATTTTTCTTCCTCGAGACTCTTGCCGGAACTCGACATGCTTACTGTAACTGGTCCTTTGGATCTAGTACGGTAGTGATGGCTGGCCAGTATATTCTGTCAAACCAACTGCTAAACTTTCTGGAATACGCAACAAACTTGTTAGTTCACCGAGTTTGACAGATATGTTATAGCACGTTGGATGCAATGCACCTAACCAAGTAACCCTTTCTACGTGTACTCTTTAACATGCGTCATTCCGGCCCTTTTTCTTTTTCTTTCTTTTTCTTCTCTCTTTTTTTCTTTTTTTTTCTTTTTCGACTATCTTTGCAAGCCTTATTGTTATTTAACCTATGGATTCCTTTCTTTTTAGTGGTGGTCGAATCTTATGTGGATTGCCTACGTATCACGACCCGCGTGAATCAGACCGAGCGTAGTTCTGGTAACAAGATTGTGGCAAAATTCAGTAACTTTTATATCAAATAAAACCGTGGAGTTACAAAACACATCTTACAACAATCAGCAGAACAAAAGAAAATGCTTGACTTGGGAAAGTAAAGATAAAAATGCCAACTAGCTTGACTTAACATTTCAAAATACATTTTCAATCAAAAATCTAATGCCCTAAAACTCCTGGGGGCCTGCGAGGCATCATTCGGCCTTGCCGCAGGCCTTGGTGTGAGGCCCTTGTGCAGTTTCCTCAACTCTTCCATGATCCGATGAACATAACCCATAATTGAAGCGAAAAGGTCGGCGCGGGGCATTCGTTCACAAGCTAGGCACTTCGTGGTGACATAGTGCCCGATTTCTCCAATTCTATCCTTGATCATGTCCCTTTCTCCGAGTAGCCGCTCTATTTGCTGGTTTTTCGCCCCCAATCTTCGAGCATTGTTGGTGACTTGATCTAGGAGCCTATCCACTTGTCCTTGCAGTCGGGCCATCAAATTGTGGCAGCGGTCGAGGTCTGCTCTGGCATCTTGGGCTTGCTTGAAAACCCGCTCCCTAAGGACAACATTTGCTTCCCTCAGGCTAGTGATGATATCGGTGTAATCTTCTTCCACCCGCTTTAGGTGAAGTGCATGTTGATGTGCCTCCTTTTTCCAGCTAGCACGGATCCTCGTTATTTGGGCTTTTGACTCGTCCAATTCTCTTTGGATGTCGGAGACTTGGCTTCTCAAACCCCTTATCAATTTTTCGTCGGCCCGACTCCTCGGCTGTCTGTCAGCATCTCTTTTCATTTGCTGGATTTGAGCTCTCAAGAAGTCATTTTCTTGTGCCAACTTCTTTTTGTCTCCTTCGTCGGTGGCGGCTTGCATGTTCTTCTCGAACTGAAGGTCCCGGACCTGCTGTTCTATCCTGCCAATCTTCGTCCTGTACCCCTCCTCCTTTGCTAACCAATCCCATTGTTCCCGTGAATCTTCCGTGAATTGTTGGACATGGGCTCTTTTAGAACATTTCCGACGAATCTGAAATCTTTTCCCGAACCACACGTTATACTTTGGGTCCACCTCTCCCTTAGATAGTTCCCGGACCATGGTTTTAGGCTCAAGGAACCGACATTCGTGCCACGGCCTTCTAACCTTCTCTTCGGGGAAGACAACTCCCGGGCTCAACTCAATGGCGTACTTCCTTAGGTCTTGATCGGTAGGAATAACCTCAAACCTTCCCAGTTGACGTAATACACGGTGAGGGACATATGGTTGGACACTGCGGATCCCCATCAGAAGGATATAACACTCCTCGGCTGCCATATATATTACTTCGGTATCGGGTAACCACCCGAATGCCCATTCAATCTGATCGGCTTCTATTGAGCTCAGTCGTGCAAGCCATGCCTCGACGCCTTCAGGGAATACAGCACCCATCATCCGTTCTTCGAAACCCCTGATACAGTTTTTTTCGGTCAACCCATGGTTCATGTATTGTGTTCGGTGATGGAGGTGTTCTTGCATCCATAGTTGAAGTAACAGATTGCAACCTTGGAAGAAGTTGCCCCCTTCTCGGCATACAGTCAAGGCTCGATAGATCTCGGACAAAACCAAAGGGACCACCGTGCTGGTAGCCTTTTTGATTGCAACATCGGCTATTCCTACCAGACTTATCTCTATTTTCTTATCTTCGCGCGGACAAATCACAATCCCCAAGAATGTCGTTATGAATGCTAGAATTCGTCTGGCCTCCCACTTGGTTCTATTCCCTGCGTGAGTCAGTCCAAGGTTTGACTCTTCAAAACCCCGAGGAGTGCCGTACCGTTGATATAAGAATTGGAGGTCGCAATACCCTTTCAGCAGATCATCATTTTTCACCTTCCGACTAATGCTCAGCAGATCCAGAAACCCATGTGGAGATACCGGTCTTGGTGAGAGCAGGTATTGCCCTCTTAATTTCCCATTAAGTCCTGCATAGCCCGCAATTTCCTCTAATGTGGGCGTCAATTCAAAGTCAACAAAACGGAACACATTGCGGGTCGGATCCCGGAAAGATACCAGTGCCTTGATGATGTCCTCCCTTGGCTCGATATTCAACAGATCAACCAAACCTCCCAAAATTCTCCCTACGACCTTTTTGCTACTGTCTTCCAAATCGTTCCACCATATACGGAGCTGCTGAGGGACCTCACTAAAGATTGAAAATGATTTATTCTGATTCGTGCTCATCCTGCACATTTATTAAGGTGATTTAAATAAGAAAACAACTTTGTTTTGCTAAAAAAAATAAAAAATCAGTTTTCAATCACGGCCTTTCGACGTCTCGGGGACGAAGGCTTTTAAGGCTGTGGGGTAAATTGATCGAAATCAAAATTGACCCAAAGGTGGCCGTTTATACGAAATTAGCCTTCGGCGTCCCTTTCGGGAACATTCGGCTATTTTTAAAAACAGCGTCACCGACTTATTTAGTACAAAAGTTAGTTTTGATTTTTCGGCCATTTTTTCAAAAGGTGAAGTTGGACCCTGATGGAGGTTGCCTACGTATCTCACATCCAATGAGAATCAAACCCACGTAGTTCGGTTTTGACGAAACAAACGACATCATTTATTTATTCATTTTACTAAGGAAAACAAATAAGCTATTTCTATCTTAAGAACAAAACACATTTTTTCTTTTTTTTTTTTTTTTTTTTTTTTTAATCTCTAAAAGCCGGTCGGCATGCAAGTCTATAACAGATAAATGCGCAAGACAAACGGGATGCAGCAGGATAGTCTGTTCATTTCAGGTCACCTGTCCTAGACGGACCCAACCCCTGTGTTGAGTCCCCTAAGCCAAATGAGACATGATGCAAATAAACGTTTCCTACTAGGGATCCGGCATGAAGCTTTGTTATTCTAGGTTTAAAAACCCGGGTTTATCTGTTCTAGACTTGGCTTACCCGAGCGGACAGCTCGAGCCGAGGAGGAGGCAGCAACCCGGGAATACAGAAGCTTCACCGGTTTTGCAACTTATCCAAACCTCGTTCTAAAATGGGAATTAGACACTATACAGGAAAAGAAGTCACACGAAGTGCACCCTTCTTCATGATTTAGAAGACTCAGAGAGGAGATTGGTTCCGGCACAATTTATATGTACAGTTCACAAAATATCAAAGCAGTAAAAACAACATTTGCACATTGATACCAACATGTAAAAGAATCAGATAATAAAATATGCCAAATACAACAGTTATTCCGAGCTCGAATTCTAAAGATAATCCCCAGCAGAGTCGCCAGAGCTGTCACACCTCTTTTTTACCGCACCCGCAAGGATGCAAAGAGTTTTTCCAATTAAAGGACAATCGAGATGGGATTTATTTTAATTATTTCAGAGTCGCCACTTGGGAGATTTATGGTGTCCCAAGTCACCGGTTAAATCCCGAATCGAGGAAAAGAATGACTCTATTTAACAGTCCGCGAACCCAGAAATCCGGATAAGGAATTCTATTAACCCGGGAGAAGGTATTAGGCATTCCCGAATTCCGTGGTTCTAGCACGGTCGCTCAACTGTCGTGTTTGGCTTATCTATTTGATTTTTACAATTATGTACTTAGTGCAAGTTAATATCTTTTTACCGCTTTATTATTGGTTATGATTTACGAAAGAGAAAGTTGCTTAAAAATATGCTTTCGAATCACGTTACATGAAATGCACCCGGATCCTCGACATATCTTTATTCAACATTTCGGGGTTTGGATTCGGGTCGCATGAAATGCACACCCGTATTTAAGAAGATAGAACTAAAATATGCGCCCGGATCGACTACTTATTTACACTGTTGAGAAGGGCGTGATATTCGTTAAGAAACGACGCATCTCAAAATCTAAGTATTTTATATGTACATTTATGAAGGTTGTGCGACTAATGTAACTATTGGGTGAGGCGCACCTTTGATTCAAATCTAAAGCAAACTACATCCCACTGTATTTTACTTAAGAGTTGATTCCAAATTATTTAAAACTTGCTACGAACCACACCACATGAAATGCGCCTGTGGTTCCTGACACGCTTTGTTTACTCTTGCCCAAAATTGGGGTCGGGTCACATGAAATGCGCCCCGACTCTTTTTAATCTAATTACATCATTCCGTTGAGTAACAACTCCCTAGCTAATCTTGCTTTTAGCATAAGGTCTAACGTTAACAGGTTTGGAGATTACACACACGAGCAGAGAAGATTGAATAGAGATACAACAGACTAATTCAGGTTTACGTGCTTATCTATCGACAGTGTATCTTTGGCCTAGCTACACTTTTCCATAACCAAGACTAGCAATACAAGTTTAATTGGAGAATAACAGAATGTAATTAAACATAAGAACTTTAAACGACTACATGTTTCAATAGACTTTATGCATAAGCTTCAAACTTCATTCTTTTCGAACCAGGGAACTACAATAACAGAGATGTGTACCTGGAATACGGAAGAACAAGGAAGAGTGAGCAATGGCAATGCAGCAACAGTAACAAGAACAGTAACAGCAACAGTACACCAGTAATAAACACAGTGAACCAACAGCCACACAGACACCACAGCAACAATGATAACCAACCAAATAGCCCCAAACACTGGACCAGCAACAAATGACCACCACAGTAACAACAATAGACCAGCTAAAGCAGTAGACCAATAAACAATGGCAGTTAACCACAGCAGCCAATAACAAACTGGATTGACAGCAACAAAACCACCCAGGCAGCACCACTATAGACACAAACAGCGACCAACAATGGAACAAACAACAATAATCAACCCGGGCAGCAACAACTACAAACCAGCCAGCAACCAACAGACCAAGAGCAGCAACAAACCACCAGGCCAGCAATATCAACACACACGACCACAACCAGTGGCAGTTAGCCACAATAACACAGCAACACACAACAACAGAAGAACCAGCACTGGACCAATTACACTGTGCACAGCAACACAAACGACCAGGAGCAACAACACTAATGACCAACAACACCAAATGAGCACTGCCACCAACAGACAAGCACAACCACAACACAGTAGCCTGGAAACTAATGAAACAGTAGCCTCTCTCAGCTCTTTCTATCTATCTTCTTTTATGGTTTTCAAGAATGGATCTTTGCTGCTTATATTTCTCTAAGTGTTCTCCAGTTATGACTGTGTTTGCTCTCCAGGTACTCTCCTGTTTATCACTGTCTATATCCTCCTCTAGTTACTAAGGTATTCCCCTTCTTATAGCTGACCAGCAGCTCCTAGGGTTACCCCCTACCCTGACTCCCCAACCCATCATATTCCCTGCAAACCCCACTATCTCCTGTCCAATGTATGGACTCCAGCATTAAACAATAAGGCTGGTGGCAGGGCATCAGTGGGATACCCTGCTGTGCAGGTTCCACTAGCCCCTTTATGGGCAAGTGATCAAATAAACAATCTCAATTAAATCCTAACTCTGTAAACAATTAACTCTTAATCCAGAATTAAACAAGCAATCAAATCCCACACTTGTGCATTGCATACGGGCAGGCCAGGGCAAATTATACAAACAAATTGGATTGTTGACGACATTAAACGAACTGGGCATACAAGCTGTTGTGGCATTGAATTCAAACAAGAATTGGTAAAGAATAGGAATCGACCACATAAAAGGTCTGTTGAAGGAGGAGAATAGATCAATCGATATGAGAAATTAATAACAGATAAAAATTGAAACACAAACAAAACAAACACACATGTTCACACAATTGAATTGAATCGACCAGAGAAGAAATGGATACCTCATAAGAAAACTGCCGACCCAGGCTTTGAACCAAAATTTGGGAACTATTGAAGCCAAACGGGCTTTAATCAAGATGTTCTCGATTGAGAACATCTAGACTAAAGTCCCTTGGACTTCAATTACAGCTAACCCGGCTCGAATTGGGTTTTTCCAAAAACTAGGGTTCTTGGGCTCGGATTTGGGGCTTTTGCATTTCTGGTTAGATTCGAGGTAAACGAAAGCCGGCGGGGGTACGAGGGAGGCCATGTGAGGGTTTGGGGTGAGTTTGGGGTGATTTGGCATTGGTTCGAATTTGACTCGAATCTTCAAATGAAGATTCGAGGAGCTCCGGAGTGATTCGAGGTTAGCGGAGGCTGGGTTTGTAACGGGTGAGGTGAGGGGAAGATTTTGGCATTGGTTTGGTGGCCGTTGGCCTACCGGAACCGCCGTGAGGCGATTTCCGGCAGGCGGGGCACGGCGGCGTTACGCTAGGTCTTTGAGAGCTCCTGAGGGAGATGAAGGGAGAGGGGGGGTCTGGTCTGGCTTGGGGGGGGGGTATGGAATGAGCCTTATATACGAGATATGAGATTGAATCCTGATCGTTGGATCATTTACGATCAACGATCAGGATCTCCTCACTTAAACCAAACGACGTCGTTTGGTTAAGATATAGTCTGAGTGTATATTGGAATTAAAGGATTAATCTGGGCCGTTGGATAATAAAATCCAACGGTCCAGATCAAGTGTTACACAGGCTGAAGCTTGGACGGGTATTTGGGCTGGATTAGGAGAAATTCGTTTGGGCCTGGCTTTTAGACTAAATTTGGCCCAGATCGGATCTTCATGATGTATTATATGTGTATGTGTATATATACATATATATATATATACACACATATGTATATATATACATATATATATATATACACACATATGTATATATACTAACCTATAACACCGCTATTTTTTACTACAATTAACGTACACAATTACATATCACCTAAAATGTAAATCACATGACTTCGATATCAAACACTAAAAATGCAAAACTTAGCATATATTTTTTGTATTTTTAATTTAAATAAATAAACGTGCACACAAAAAGATAAAATAACACAAAATCACAAAAATCATACCCAACACGAAACTATTTTTATTTTTGAATTTTCCGGGAGTACTTCTCAAGTAAGGCAAAAATCACGTGCTCACACTTATGAAGCATTGTATGTTAGGCGGTGTCGTTCTCCGGTTGGATGGTTTGAACCGGGAGAAGCTCGGTTATTGGGTACGGATTTACTTCAGGAGGCCTTAGATAAGGTCAAGATTATTCAAGATAGGCTTCGCACAGCTCAGTCTAGGCAAAAGAGCTATGCAGATGGCAAGGTTCGAGATATAGCTTTCATGGTTGGGGAGCGAGTATTGCTCCGAGTGTCGCCTATGAAGGGCGTGATGAGATTTGGAAAGAAGGGCAAACTTAGCCCTAGGTTCATTGGCCTATTTGAGATTCTTGATCGTGTGGGAGAGGTGGCATATAAACTTGACTTGCCACCTAGCTTATCAACTGTGCATCCAGTGTTTCATGTGTCCATGTTCCAAAAATATCACGGCGATCCATCGCACGTGTTAGATTTCAGCACTGTCCAATTGGACAAGGATCTGTCGTATGAGGAGGAGCCGGTAGCTATTCTAGACCGGCAGGTTCGACAGTTGAGGTCGAAGAGTTTTTCTTCCGTGCGTGTTCAGTGAAGAGGTCAGCCTCCTGAGGTATCAACCTGGGAGTCCGAGTCTGACATGCGGAGCCGATATCCTCATATATTCCATGACTCATGTACTTCTTTCTTTTGTCCGTTCGAGAACGAACGGTTGTTTTAGAGGCGGAGAATGTGACGATCCAAAGGGTCATCACTTGTTTTATTAATCATTTCGAGCTTCTGTGGTCTTGAAAACCTTATTTATAGTTGTCGCGATTTGCGTGCGCAGTCCAGGCGCGAAGTTGGAAATTTTTTATGTTGAAACATATGAAATATGTGGAAAATTTGAAGGATTTTGATATTAATATTGATATAGTTGACTTTGGTCAATATTTTTGGTAAACGGACCCGGATCCGTGATTTGACGGTCTTAGAAAATCTGTAAAAAAATATGGAACTCGGGCGTATACTCGGAATCGAAATCTGAGGTCTAGAACCCCGGTAAAAGAATTTTTCTGTTAAATTGTTTTCTGAAAATGTTTAAGGAAAATGAAACTGAAATTTTATCCAAAAGTAATGGTATCGGGCTCGTATTTTGGTTCCGACGCCCGGTACAGGTCATATATATTGGTTAAGCGCTTCCTGTAAAGTTTGGTTGAAAACGGGCGTCGTTTGACGTGTTTCGGCCTTAAATTGGAAAATTTGGAAGTTTATGAAATTTGAAAGATTTCTTGGATTTCATGGTTTAATTCATTGTTTTAATGTTATTTTGGTGATTTGATCGCACGAGTAAGTTTGTAGGATGTTTTTAAGTTAGTGTATGTGTTTGGTTAGGAGCCCCGAGGGCTCGGGAGTATTTCGGAGGTATCTCGGAGTGTTTTCGGACTTAAGAAAATTTCAAAAAAAAATGCAGAAATAGTACCCCAGAACAGTACCATGTACAGTACCTATGAACAGTACGTGTACAGTCCCCCGTGAACAGTAAAAATGCGTGAACAGTAACCCCAAATTTCTGGACAGAATACTTATTTCTGGAAAATGGGATGGGATTTGACCCATTTTCCATTTTTTTGTCTAATTGGAGGGGAGTTTCGAGAAATTTTCAGAGAAAACAACAGGGTAAGTGTTCTTAACTTAATTGTGGTTATATTACTCGAGTCTATTGCAAGTTTTGTCATTAAATAATTTTGCGGGAAAAACTTAGAAACCCTCTCGAATAGATTTGAGGATTTGAGGGTCGTAATGTTATAGAAATTTGGTAATTTTGGTATGGTTGAACTCATATCGGAATGGGTGTTTGGATTTCGCAAGTTTTTTTCGGGATTCGAAATGTGGGTTCCACTATTGAATTTTAAAATATATTTCGGATTTTATCCGGAAAATTAGTAAATTTATTATCCAATTCATTCCTACGATTCGTGTTGAGTATTTTGAACTGTTTGTGAATAGATTTGAAGCATTTGGAGACAAATTTAAAAGGAAAAGCGGTGCGTAAGCATTAAGTTGGCCTTAAACTTTTGAGGTAAGTGTTTGTTCTATCCTAGCTTGAGGGAATAGGAATTGAGTTTATGTGTAAATTGTAATATGTGGAGTCCGACGTATAGGCATGGTGACGAGTATCTATACGTTGGGGGTCGAGCATGACCGTGAGTCTTAAAAATGGATTAAATTCTTATTAATCCTAAGTGATTATGTGAAGGAAAATTATTATTGGTTTTATACCGGTAAAATACATATAGAGTATTGATTAAAGAGTTATTGGTATTCCATCGGTAATAGAGATAAATTGCTGATTCATTGTCAATTATTGATTTTATACCGGTAAAGTACATATAAATTGTTGATTAATAGTTATTGGTATTATACCGGTAACAAAGGTAAATTGTTGATTCATTATCATTTATTGGTTTTATACCGGTAAAGTACATATAAATTGTTGATTAAGAGTTATTGGTATTACACCGGTAACAGAGGTAAATTGTTGATTCATTATCATTTACTGGTTTTATACCGGTAAAGTACATATAAATTGTTGATTAAGAGTTATTGGTATTACACCGATAATGGGATGTATCGTTGATTTACTGTCATTTATTAGTTTTACACCGGTAATATAAATATTGTAGAAGTGAAGATTATTGGTTTAATACCGGTAATACTTTTATACATTCACTATTGATCAAAGATTATTGGCTTATTGCCGGTAATATATATTAACGAATTGGGATCGTGTGGCGCGCCGACCACTTTTATGATAAGAATGGGATCGTGTGGCACGCCGACCATAAAGTGATTTGAATCTTGGCATTGGCCATAGTTGCCGGTAGCCTATTATTACATTTGGGAGCGGGTGGTACGCCTACCACAAGATATGAAAAGTCTATTGATAAATTTGGGAGCGGGTGGTACGCCTACCACAAGATATAGCTATCGTTACATTTGGGAGCGGGTGGTACGCCTACCACAAGATATGAAACGAAAAAAATGAATTGAGACATGAAAGTAAGATTTATTTCGTTGACCAGATTACTCCGGATACTGTGAGTTATTGACTGTTATTTTAGAACAGATTCTTCCCTTATAAACGTTCGATAATGTTTTCTGCTGTTGTATATATTTATATATATTTATATATATATATATATATGGGTGATTGGCCTTAGTCTCGTCACTACTTCGCCGGGATAAGCCAGGCACTTACCAGCACATGGGGTCGGTTGTGCTGATACTACACTCTGCGCTCTTTTTGCGCAGATATAGGTTACGAACAACAGCAGCGGCAGTAGCACGATTGTGGATATTCCGTCTACTGAGACTACGAGGTAGCCTTGCAGGCGTCCGCAGGACCCGTTGTCTCTTCTATCTATGTATTTCATTCTGTTATCTCATGTATTCGAGATAAACAGCTTATATTTCTTTCAGGCAAATTGTGTGTATTATTCCTAGAAGTTCGTGAGTATTGTGACACCAGTCTTGGGTAGTGTATCATGTTTGGATTTTTCTGTACCATATTTGATAAAATTGACTAAGTCTTCCGCTAAGTTTAATTATTCCGCTATAATTATATGATTTTATTCAAAGTCTTAAGAAGAGAATTGTAACTAATGAATAATGTAAGTAACAGTTGGCTTGCCTAGCTTCCACTAGTAGGCGCCATCATGACTCCTGATAGATGGAAATCCGGATCGTGACACTTTATCTCTTAATTATTAAAAAAACAAATATTTTTTGAATAAGAAGAGGTCATAATCACACTACGCAAGCGAATGAGTGATCGACGAAATTTATTACTTAGTCATAATGGTGCTACGCAAGCGAATCCGCAGTCATGATAATTACTATGGTAGTTACTTATGATAAAGCTACTACATTTCGAAGAAATTAGTTTAAAAAAACATATAAAAAATCAACTATCGCGCTACACAAGCGAATCCGCGATCTTAAAAAATATTAACTAAAAACAAATGGGCATGGTATGAGATTATTGAATTAATTTATCGAATATTAAAAATATCACGCTACACAAGTGATTCCGTGAGTTAAAGCGCGCCTACTAATTGCCTAGCATTTGAATTAATTAAAAGGAAACGAGTTAATTAAACATAGTTGAAAAATCTGATATTATTATTATTATTATTATTATTATTATTATTATTATTATTATTATTATTATTCTAGCTTTATAGTTGGAATTATGTAAATAAAAATTGGACCAACTTAATATGTTTTAAAAGAAATGAACCAACTTAATGTTTTAAAAACAATGGGCCAGCTTGTAAAAAACTCTTGGACTGCTGAAATTTATTATCGAAATGGGCCAAGAAATGGATTTTAATTGACCCAACACTATATAGAAGAAAAGGGGTAACTTTGTTGTTTAAAGGTAAATGGACTAGCTTTTATTTTTTATTAAAAAAGGCCCAAAGTTGATGCAATCATGGTTTCTTTACTTAGTTTGCATTTATGATCATTAACGACATAGTCACAATTGTATAAACGCACACTTTACAAAAATAGCCTCTTTGCAAATCTGGCAAAATGACCAGATTCATAAAAAAAATTATCACAACATTTTGAGAAGCATATGTTAGCAGTGAAATTTCAGCAACTAAAACGAACTCATGCTATGTGTTATACACCTAAAGTCGTTCATGGCATACTTAGCATTGTTACTCGGACATAATAACTTGAAAACATGCTTAAAATCCATAAACTACTTACATATCACATTCAAAAACTTGCAACTAAATATTCAAGTATTATGAAGGACTATATTCACATTATCACATGCTTGATACATAACAACAACACACGAGTTCTTTTGCTGCCTAATTATTCATCACATCAAACACATTTATATGGTACATCATATTCAATTTGTTCCCATTGCTGAAAATACATACATTACAAGTTTTAAAGGAATACCTGGATAGCACAAGAATAAATAATAGTTCAATAATTAAAGCAAGCATAATATAGTAGCACAACAGCGGCAAACCCATGTTAAAACAGCTCGAAAACTCAGAGAAGAAACCTAGAAACAAACTCTAAAGAGGACTTATACTTTTCTAAAACATTTGCACTCTAAGATTTGCCCTTAGTCTTACAATTTCAGCTTACTAAAAGATGTTTCAGTTGGGTTTTTTGTTGTTGTATTTTTGTGTATGTTTTTCTTACAATCCTCCTTTTTTTAGTGTGATGGAATGACCCCTATATATCAAAACAAACAGCTATTTCAAAAAAAATCTTTTTTTTGACAGATTTTCTATAAAGTCTACTCTTAAATTCAAAAAACAAGACTTTCTCCACTAAATCTTGTCAAAAAGAGAGTACTTCAAACAAAAATCTGCAGTAAGCTCTTCAAGGATAGACCTTTGTTCAAAAATTATCCAAAAGGCTATATTTCTTACCAAACAAATGACTTTTGAGTTTTGTACTCAAAAAATCTAGAAGTAGTAAATAAACAAACAAATAAATACCATATACTCTTAAGTATTTTTCACTACATCACTTTTATCAGTACAAAACTATTTAACTATTTCAACAAGTGTAAAAATAGAAAATTTAACATTTCAAACTTAAAAACTAATGCTAAAATAATTAATAATAAATAAAATTTAAAAATAAAAAAATTAAAAATAAAATAAAATAAAAAAATCAGCCATGAAAAAGAATAGTATTTTACCATTTTACAATTCAAGTGGTAAAAAAATAGTGGTATGCCAAGAAAGGATGTTTGGGGAGTTCGTCGGAATTTGGCCGAATTTTTGATCGCCATATTTTTTAGGTAGAATTGACATAAATAGCTATGTCTTGAGGAGCTCTATCCGTTGATGTATGTATTGTAGGGTGGTAGTGGCCGGAACTTCAAGAACTTGAGCAAAAAAGTGACGGGAAAGTTTCTTAGATTTATGATTCAAAGAGTTTGAGAGTGTTTTGAAGGATTTGGTTTGGAGATATGGAAAGAGGAGGTGGTGGAGATTACATGGTAAAATTTTGGTGTGAATTGGAGGTCGGTCGCCGCCAGTGGGCGATTTCCGGCGGTGGGGAGGCATAGTAGAGAGGGAGAGAGAGTGACAAAAGAGAAGAAGAAAAAGAATTATGGGTGGAAATAGAAAAAAATTTCAGATTTTGGAGGCTTTAAATACCTAGGCCAAGAGTGAATGAGATCCATTGGATAAAGATAGAATGGAGGGGTAAGATTTGATCTTGTTTCATTTAGTGAAACGACGTAGTTTTGATCCAAAACTACGTCATTTTGACCCCTCCCCCCTTGGCAGCCCCCATTTGGACCGTATCTGGGCATTTTGGGCTTCTAATTTTGGGCCAATTTTTGCTCAATTTTATTTAAAATACACTAATCCAATCCCTATCCCATTTATCAACCATTAATCAACTCTTAAAAACTTATACATAAAAAAATAAGAAACACACACACACACATACATACATATATATATATATATATATATATATATATATATATATATATATATATATATATATATATATATATATATATATATATATAAAAAGAAAAAAATGGGCCAAAAATTAGGCATTTACAGTAATAAGTGGCTCCAGCTAAGCGGGAGATTCCCACCTCGTACGGTTGGATTGCATGGTCGTCTATTTATGAGATTTCTAGTTATCGACATACTTTTGGGTTATTACAACTAAGGAAAGAATATCATTGATGACTTGAGAAAAGGATTTGGGAAAATGTGTACTATATTTGGCCTTAAAAGATTTATGTTTAGGCTTTGAAAGAGTTAGAATTATGCTTTATGTAGAGGCGATTTACGAGGAAAGTGATCCAATAGGGTGCTTATTCAAGAGGGTGTTCACATGCAAGTAGGACTTGGAGTTTGATTATATTTAGGACCAAGCCAGAGTGAGTGACTCTCAATAATGGTCCTAGTGTATTCAAAAGTTAGTGGGGTGCCTAAGGATTTCGAGTCCATAATATGGTTGAGAATCAAGTTTTTGCAGCGGATTATGATAAATGAGCTTGGAGTGTTCAGTGTTATCTCTGGTCTGCTATGTAGTATGAGAGGAATGGGAGGAAATTACTTTGGATTCATAGAAGAATTATCAGAATGGGTGTACCAGTTAAAGATGCGAATGTGCGCATAAGGAGGGTATGAAATGGTTTGTGGGTTTTAAAACAATGTGGTCTCATGAAATAGGGTCACTCAGGACGAGTGCAGAATGAGTTCACTATGTTTTGAATGGAGCTATTATTATTCATAACACAAGTCCAGGGTAAATTAGGTGAAGTCAGATCGGTTAGCAATGGTTGAACTGGCATATGATGGCGATGATTATATCCTACAACATGTTGAGTCACTCATGTGATTTGTGACGGTACATGTGAGGTTTGACGGTCGCCGTAATTAATTTTATTTGGATTATTTTGAGTATTATGGCATGTTATGTGTATATGGATCCCATTTAAGTTATGGTGGTTTAGACCACTACTTTAGGTTGGTATTTTCTGCGGATATGAGAATTTTGTCACCTGTTGCAATGGTACTCTTGATATGAGCTAAGTAAAAGGTCTTTATAGATAAAGTGTTTGCCCTATTAGTGGTTCCTGAGTTATAATGAAATTCTTGTACTCTTGCGTATTGGATAATTAAGTGCATTGAGTAGCATGGGATTTGGAAGTTGAGGATCAAGGTTGCGGTTTGTTGTTGACAAAAATGTCACCAGCTCAGAGAGCAGGGAAAAAAGATTCAGATGGTTAGAGTAAGCTGGTATTGTCTTTAACGTCACCTGATAAAGATGTCTTGTCGAAGAGTCTTTGAGTAGCGATTTCGAATTCTTGATTTGCTTTATAGCTTTAGCATGGCCAGTGGTATGGATGTGCAAATTTGTTACCCGGTGCAGAAGGTCATGGGAGCGTGTCCCATGTGAAGATTGTATAACTGTGACATGTAGGCACTTGATTGATCGAAGATTGGAACCAAATACAGAGATTGTGGTACTATCGTTCATGTGAGAATTTATGCCTAAACGACATTCAATTAATTTGGTTGATGACTGTGGAAGTTTGTTTCAGATTAATGATTGTTCTTGGTGTCATGGGAAGAAGGGTCATTGTGGATCCTTGAAAGGTTACTAGCCTAGTGCAGTACAACCAGAATCGGCTTGAGGTCTTTGGATGGATCGAAATATGAACGTGGGCTCTATATCGGACCAGATGTATTCATTTTAGCATAGTGCTAATAATCTAGGAGTATTCGGACGTTGGATGTTGTTTCATTGTTGGCTATTTCATGTAATAATATATTATGCCATGTGAGTTGTGAAACAACTTGATAAATTTCATATATGTTGAGGTTCCGCGTAACGATGGTGGTATGTGAGCAGGATAGCTCTCGAGATTCAGATTATATATCACACCTTAGTTGTGCTTGAGTTTTGTAGTGTATGGCGCTATCGTCTCCCAAGAATATCCCAAGAATTTTATTACGCATTTGGCGTGCTTGTGGTTGATATTCAGGTATTTTGTAGTTATGAGAATTTTAGCTCGGTAAGTATTTCCTCATAGATTATTATATGTGGATTGGGTGGCACGCCGTCACTGGTATGTTGTTTGGATCAGGTGGCATGTCGCCACGGGTATTATGTGTGGATCGAGTTGCATGCCCCAACAGTGTAATATTGAGTACAAATCCCCTTATATCTATTATTGTGTGTTTTGCTTATCATTTTCAGAGGAAGGTTCATAACATCCTTTCAGTTGTTAAATAGTTACGTGGGTTGAATAGTTCTTTCCAGATTTGTTTTCCTTGTGTATCACATTCGAGTTTGTATCTTGTTGGCACATTATGGCATCAAACGAGACTTTTGGCAGTGTCTGAGGTGTCTTATTGCCTGAACAACTTATACTGGGTGAGACGAGATGATTGGTCTCGAGATCAGTGCAATCGAATTATATGAAGAATATTAAGGAGAAAATACCATTATTTGGTTCATAATGAGGTAATGGTCTCCGTTAGGTGGAGATATTCAGCGATTTGTTGACTTGTTGATTATGAATATCTACATATCTCTTCTGTCGTGACGGTATTGCAAGAGTTGTAACAAGACTTATATATGTCATAAAGTGCATTGAGAGCATCGAATTTGTGAAATATCGGCTATTATCATCAAAGGATGTTATTATGGTCAAGTGAATTATGCAGTGCATAGTGTGGATTTAGAAAAGGTATGCAATCATGTATTGGTGCTCTCAAGCCTATTTATAGAGTAAAAGGGGAAATCTTCAGGTTAACTCGAGCTAATGTGCTCAACTGAGTTGTGGTAGCATGGGTAGGTACACGAGGTGTTAAACACTGATTTTTGACAACTCTAAAGTAGTTCTTAGCATGTTCGAGGACGACCGTAGGTTTAACTGGGAGAGAATGTAATGACCCGACCGATCATTTTAAGCTCTAGCACGTTGTTCGGCAGTTTGAGGCCTTGAGCAGCTTCACTTCAGGTATTATGACTTATATGCATGGTCGGAATTGAATTTTGGGAAGTTCGGAGTTGATTTGGAAAGAAAATTCTCATTTTGAAAGGTTTAAGTATGAAGAATTGACTAAGGTTGGATTTTTGAGTAAACGGCCTCTGAATCGGGATTAGAGGGTTCAACATGTTCGTATAATGATTTAAGAATTGGGTGTATGTCTGAATCATGTTTTGGATGACCTAATAGTATTTCGACGCCCATTGTGAAAGTTGGCATATTGGAAGAATTTCATAATTTTGGGTTGAAGTGCATTTCAATGTTATTGATGTCGGTTTGGGATTCTGAGTCTAGGAAAAGCTCCATATGGTGATTCTGGTATTGGGAGCGCGAATGGAAGTGAATTTAGAGGTCCGTATGTCATTTCCGGGTCACTGGGGAAGCTAAAAATTTGAAGGTTTTTGAGAAATTTGACTGGGAGCAGACTTTTTGATATCAGGGTCATATTCTGGAAGTTAAAATAGATCGGTAATGACACATGTGACTTGTGTGCAAAATTTGAGGTCAATTGAACGTGATTTGATATGTTTCGACATCGAATGTAGGAGTTTGAAGTTTTAAAGTTTATTAAGCTCGAATCAGGGTGTGATTCATGATTTTGAACTTGTTTGATCTTATTCGAGGCCTCGAGCAGGTCCGTGTTACGTTTTGGGACATGTGGTGTGATTGGACGGGGTCTTGAGGGCCTCGGTTGTGATTTGCGTTGGTCTCGGTCCATTTTCCTTAATTTATTGATTGTTGGTTTCTAGTGTATCGAGTATGCATCGCGATTGCAGAAGGGAGGACGTGATCGAGAAGAGCAAATTGGAGAGGTTGGAGGTTTGGCGTGAGGCTCTTGAGTTGAGCAGGACAAAAAAAAATACTTGGAGTGTAACTTAAGCAATGTAACCCAGGTAGCGGATGTGGATATGAAGCTAGAGGCTCATGTCATTCCCAAAAGAGATAGTATCAAGTACCTTGGGTAGGAAAATTGGGAGATTGATGAGGATATCACACATCGTATCGGAGTAGGGTGGATGAAATGGAAGCTTGCTTATGGAGTTTTGTATGAGAAAAAATGTGCCAATAAAACTTAATAATTAAGTTCTACAAAATGGAGGTTAGACCGACATTTTTGTATGGGGCGGAGTCATGACCAATCAAGAATTCTCATGTTCAGAAAATAAAAGTAGCTAACACGAGGGTGTTGAGATGAATGTGCAGGCATACCATGTTAGATAAGATTTGAAATGAAGTTATTGGGGAAAAAGTTGGAGTGGCCTCTTGGAGGATAAGATGCTGGAGACGAGGCTGAGATAGTTTGGATATGTGAAGAGGAGAAGCATGGATGCCCCAGTTAGGAGAAGTGAGAGGTTAACCTTGGTGGGTATAAAAAGGGGTAAAGTAGGCCAAAAAAGTATTAAGGAGATGTGATTAGGAAGAGCATGACACAACTGGAGCTTACGAGTACATGACCCTTAATAGGGAATATGAAGATCAAGAATTAGGGTGGAGGCTATCACGTGTGTATGTTTTCTTTCTCAGTAATGTTAGCACGATATTTCTTTATTCTTGGATTGATGGTATTATCTACTGTTTGATTGCATTCTTTCGTTTTAGTTTTCTTAATACTTTGTTGTTGTTATGACTTAATGTCAATGCTTCTTTTCATCTTGTCTTTCGTGAAGGTTTATCCAAGAGAGCCTTTTAGGATAGGAGCAAAGTTACGTATACACTATCCTCTGTGAACCCATTTGGAGGAACTTGTTGTTGTTGTTGGGTATTTTGTCCTTTCCATTTTTAATCATGTTAGCATAACTGTGTATTACCAAAAAACTACTCAAACTCAGATGGCGCAGTGGAAATTAAACATATCTGTCTTCTTTTCTCTTTTCTTCTTAGAAAAATACACTATCGTGACCAGAAGCTGGTTCTTAGAAAGAAACAATCGGCAAAGCAGTATAAAATTAGTCTACTAATATACTAGTAACTTCCAGTAAAGTACATAAAATCTAGTACTTCTAAAGCTAGTCCTTGTAGTTCTCCTCTCCCTCTTCACATGGAGGTTACATTCCGTGGAACTTTTTAACTTTCTTTGTAGTTCCCTCCAAAGACTTACTGACAGAAGAGAGGGAGAGAGCTCACCTACTACCCAAACACGAGATAAAGAAAGGAGTAGAGTTGATTAGACATTACTATTTCTTTTCGTTTTCCCTTAGGTTGAAAGTTCGGCAGAAAGCTTCAACTTTTGTTGGGCACTAATGATCTCTGTCACAGCCTGTATTTACATGAAGATTCTTGAACTGGGTATCTCTAAAAATGTCAACTTTAGACAAATCCCATGTTGATTTGGAAGCAGGTACTGCTGAAATTGTGGAAAAGAAGAGGTCTTCTTCTGTATCAGAATGTTCAGTGGAAGTGGATCTGGAAGCTGAGGGACAGGATACTACTACTACTAAGCCACATTTTCCTAATGTTATAAAGAGGGATTGTAGGATTTGCCAATTGAGTTTTGATGCCTCAAATCCAGAATCTGAGGTCCCCATTGAATTGGGTTGTTCTTGTAAAGATGATTTGGCTGCTGCTCACAAGCAGTGTGCTGAGGCTTGGTTCAAAATTAAAGGAAACAAGTAAGTATTTTGACTAGTAATCCACATTTTGTTATAATAAACCAGCTGTCTTATTCTAATTCTGTTATGGCTACTTTCTTCTTCCTTCTTTATTTCTTGGGTACAGATTATTTTCAGGTTTAGAGAATGATTAGGAGAAACCCCTACATTTTTTCTTTGTTCAGGGGCTCATTGAGGGAATGCGGCCATAAGAGTAGATTACCGTTAAGATAGTGGCAAAATTTGTTTTCTGATTATACTTTAAGCTTTATTTAATGAGTATAATGTAATGCTTGTGGTAGACAAAGCAAAATGACAGTGGATAAGCATTTTGTGTTTGATGGAAAAAATTTGAGCAACCGACACTAGATGTTTACTTATTCTGTACTCCGAAATATTGATTTCTCGGATCTAAATCCTTCTCTCATTTATCTACAATATAACTTCAGAACTTCATTCATACCATTTCATTTTGGTGAAATTGTACAACGACTCAATACTGATCACCAGCCTCCAATTTGTCTGGTGATCCGGTAAAACTATATATTTCAAGTCTAATCATTTGATGACATACGATGCATTAAGCTCCCGCTATGCGCGGGGGGCCAGGGAATGGTCGGACCATAAGGGTCTATTGTACCCAGCCTTATCTTGTTTTTTTGCAAGAGCCTGCTTCTATGGCTCGAACCTTTGACCACCTGATCACAGTCACGCCAAGGCTCCCCTTCAATCATTTGGTGGAGTATAAATTCCTATATTACTTATCTTTTTTGTCAATCTGATAGATTCCCGATACGTTCCGGTGTCTTTGTCTCATGCTTGGATGGGGACATTGGGTAGCAGTAAATTCTCACCAAGTTAGAATTTCGTCTGACTGAACTTAGTTCTATTTGTATTGTCAACGCACATGTGAACTACCTTCCCTGTCTATCGAATTTTCCAGTTGACCTACTTGTATTGATGAGCTGGACATTCGACATAATGCTAAACATTTTGAGGTTTCATTCTGTATGGAGGAACACGATCTCGCACACATCTACCTTTTACAGAAAAACACTTTATTATCTTCTCGGAATGCTCTTTTCTCACACGCTGTGAAGAAGATTCTCTCTTATCATATACTTTAGTCTAACACACAATGGTCTGGGTTGTAAAACGGGCCAAAGTTGTGTGATTGCAATGTCTTTTTGGGATTAAGAAAATATGAAGAAATAATGTATGAAGCCTGGTTTCACGTTAGTTTGGTGATTCATTCTCACTGGCTTAATGTGATTAGAAGCAAATAGTCTCAAAATGAAACTATAACAAGTTGGCTACTTGTGCAAAAGGCACTTTTCTTCAGGCTTATCGGAGATTGTTAACTTTTCACTTGATGGGTGGTGCGGGGATGGAGTGGTCATTGACAAGCTAATGTTGACAGTCGCTTTGTTGATACATCTAAAGAAGAATCTGCTGATAGAGGATGGAATCTTGCTACCATTGCTCCTTTCCTTGACCATTCTGAAGAGTGTTTAGTTTGTGTAAAAATTGTCTTGTTCCTAAGCCAGTGTCGTTCATTATTTAACGAGCAGCCACTGGGAAATCCTAACAAGCGCAAATCGGTTGGTCTAAGATATGTAAGATATGCACTTCATAAGTTATCATGCCTTTTACTCAGGGGGGACACTGATGTATTTGGCTGTGCCCTAGGTTATATCTATTGTTTGATTATTAGTCACTTTTGTCTTTCATGCGTCTTTGGTGGAACAGGAACAAGCACAGAGACTAATTAGAGTATATATCCTTAAAAGTTAGGCAATGTTTTCCGTTGCTTCAGATTGTTGGCATATGATACAAAAAAAAATTGGGGGGGGGGGGGTGTTTATATATGTTGCAAACATTCACCAATTTTCTCTCTTAGGTTCCTTCTTGAATCCTGCCTTTTTGCTTGGGAACTCTTATTTTGACACGTTTGTCTCTGCTGAGTACATTTTGAATCTGTAGTTGTGAACATAGATCTTCTATATTTTCATGTTCAATATATATATTTTGACTCAGATGAGTTTTGCACTTCCAAATGTGATGCAACACATTAGATGCTTGTCAATAGTAGATTATGATTTTACAGCCTGAAATATCTTAAAGATCCACGAACAGTAAGCTGTCCAACTTGATGTTTATGGCCTAGCAGCATCTTTACTTTGTTGCATCACCCTGAATCTTATTGTGATGTATTGCATTTGCTACCTTGTGAAGATTAAGTACATTATGTGTTTCATGAAAAGTCTTTGGCTGATTGCCATCTTCATAGGCATAGTCTGCTAAATTTTGTAAATTATTCCGTTCTCTATGTCCTTGTTTGATTCTCTTTATTTCAATTGCGTAATGTTCCTGTATACTCGACTTCAGACTTATGAAGGGATTTTGATTTTGAGTTTTCGTTTCCTTTTGCTTATGGCCTAATGTATTATACGTTCAAAATAATGATGCTATAGAGATTTTCCTCCTATAACCTGGACGGTGCTGTTTTACTTTGAGTTGCTCACTTAATTGTGTTGGTATTACTTCTACATTTATGCTTCTCCAGAATGAAACTCTGGTATGATCAATATTCAATCCCTTGTTGTAACACACAAGTATTCTGATTTGTGAAGAAGATAAAGTGGAGATGTTTTACACCTCGTATTATGTATTTAGATGTTGCATGGATACATAACATGAGGAGAAGCTTTTGCCTTTTTCCACCCAAATGCATATCTGAAATACCAGTGGTTGCATGTTATGTTACAGGAACACTTCAAAAACCCCTGTTGCATTCATGTTTATCTGACACGATTTGGGCATTGGTGTGGGTGCGGGATACGCATCAGATTTGGTAATTCACCTATAATGTGCTGATTACAACTATAGCGAAGAAGCATGGGTTTGTTGTGCTTTTGCTTTTTATGCGTGTATGTGTCTTTATCGTGTGTATGTATGTAATTGAACTAAACTATTTGCTATTATATGAGATATACATAAAACATCAACGACACCTCAATCCCAAACATGTTGGAGAGTTTGAGATATACATTCGGAATAAAAAATTGGAAATTGGTGATGAAGGATATGTTTTCTTGATCTGTCTCATATCAGATATCCTCATTGCTATCAGTTAACATAGCTTGCATGTACCTTAAGTTGCAATCAAAGAAGTCTTCAAGACCTATTTATTTAATTATCCGCTACATGTGATATGAACTGATTGTGCCAGAACCTTCAAATCTGCAGAACTTGTGAGATCTGTGGATCAATTGCACGGAATGTTGCAGGTGCAAATGAAGCAGAGCTTGTGGAGCAGTGGAATGAAGCAAATGACGCAGCATCTGTAGCAGGCACCGCACCAGCAACAGTAGAGACCAGAAACTTCTGGCAGGGTCATCGATTCCTAAATTTCTTACTTGCTTGCATGGTTTTTGCATTTGTGATTTCCTGGCTCTTTCACTTCAATGTACCATCTTGATACTTGTAGAGACTATAGTGGCTAGCATGTCAGCTAGGGCTCCATGCATGTTTCCCTCTGCTAAGATGGCACCTGCATTCCCACTTGGAAAAAATTCCTGTTACTTCCCTAAGATGTTAATATAAGTAGAAGAGCTACAGGAAAAAACCAGATTTGTGCTTCATGTTGTGACGATATATATGTAAGCAGAAATATTTGTAATTAAATTCCAGTATTCATGTCTAACAATTTGATTGATTGTCCTGCGTTAATTCACGTGTAACAATATATGCCTTGCTCTTCCTGATGTCTCAATATTTAAATCGAAGAAAAGGTCAAAGGTTAGATTTATTTACACCTTTTTTGACACCCTTTTACGTTCTTACCTAGCTCGAGTGTAGGGCTGGATTGCCATATGAGTTGTATCTGTGCAATTTGTAAATGTGTCAATTGTTTTTACTTCTCCAAATCATTCTAAGAAGGAAAAGTTTTATTGTGTATCTCAACAACTTATATTAGTTGTGTAAGGTTCGTTCTTATCTTATAAATTTGTGGACCCCAATCTCATACTTTTGAATCCACAAAAATTTAGGTCCACAAAACTGTGAGACAAAAAAGATATCTTATACAATTGGTGTCAGTTATATAAGATACAAAATAAAATTTCCGTTCTGAGAAGCTATTAAGCCGTCAAAGGTGAACAAAATATAAATTCAAGGTTTTTTATGGGTAAAAATGGTGTTTTTCTATAGAACTTAGGTTTTCATAAAAATTGGGATTTTGACCTCAATTCGAGATCCGGTTTTAAATTAAAATTATATATTTGAACTCGTGGAAGGATGGGTGAATTTAATTTGGTTCAAACCTCGTGTTTCGACCATGTGGGCCCGGGGTCAATTTTTACTATTTCGGGCAGAATGTTGTAAAAATTATATTTAGCCATTTGAACTAGTTTGTTAAGTAGTATTGATGATATTAAATCAATTGTGTATAGATACGATTGAATTGGAGCCAAATTCGAAAGGAAAAAGCATTGCTAAGGATTGAATTGATCGTAAACTTTCGAGGTAAGTGTTTGATCTATCCTAGCTTGAAGGAATAGGAGTTGAGTTTATGTGCTAATTATTATATGTGGAGTCCGACGTATAGGCATGGTGACGAGTATATATACGTTGGGGGTCGAGCATGACCGTGAGTCTTAAATGGATAAAATTCCTATTAATCTTATGTGATTATATGAAAGGAATTATTATTGGTTTCATACCGATAATATGTAAATAAATTGTTGATTAAAGATTATTGGCATCATGCCGGTAATATACATATATTGTTGATTAATTATATTATTGGTTTTATACCGGTAATATAAATGTTGTCGAATTACAGAATTATTGGTTTTACATCGGTAATATAAATATTATTGAAATTGAAAATTATTGGTTTAATGACGGTAATATATTGTATTGATTATTGCTATTGGCCATAGTGTCAGTGACTTTTCGGAAGTGTCGGGGTGCACGTCGCATCACTAACAAATAATTATTGTTGGCATTGGCCATAGTTGTCGGTAGCCTATTATGTACTGTTATTGGCCAAAGATGCCGGTGACAAATCGGAAGGGTCGGGGTGCACGCCGCATCACTAACAGATAATGGTTGTTGATATTGGCCATAATTGTCGTTAGTATATTTATAACTATATATATATAAAGTGTTTTTGGTAAATAAATGAAAGATTGATGTTAAGATAGAAGCGAGTGGTTGTGCTCCTGTGATAAGATAAGTTGAGCTAGAAAGTGAATTAAATACCCTTGTTTTATTTCTGATAAGGTATATCCCGTGGCTACTCTAGAGCATATTTTCTCTTCTTAAATATTGATGTTGTTTCTAGTTATTTTGTTGTATATATATATTTTTACTGCACATTTTTATGTGGGTGTCTCGTCCTAGCCTTGTCACTACTTCGCCGGAATAGGCCAGGCACTTACCAGCACATGAGGTCGGTTGTGCTGATGCTACACTCTGCGCTCTTTTTGCGCAGATACAGGTTACGGACAGCAGCAGCGGCCGTAGTACGATTGTTGATATTCCGACCACCAAGACTTCGAGGTAGCCTTGCAGACGTCCACATGACTCGTTATCTCCTCTATCTTTATTTTTCAGTCTGCTATCTCATGCATTTGAGATAAACAGTTTATATTCCTTCAGACAATTATGTGTACTATTCGTAGAAGTTCGTGAGTATAGTGACACTAGTTCTTCGGTAGTGTATTATGTGTGGATTTTTGTGCATCGTATCTAGTAAAAGTTATTAAGTTTTTCGCTAAAATATTATTCTGATGTATTAGTAGTATTATTGCTAAATGTTTTAAAAATGAGAGTTGGAGTAAATTGAATTGTAAGTAAGATTTGGCTTGCCTATCTCCCACTAGTAGGTGCCATCACGACTCCCGATGGTGGGAAATTCGGATCGTGACAAATAGCCCGCTTTGATCACTTTTCAGAACAAGGAATCGGCCCCGGAATGATTTTCACAGGTGCCCTCATGGATCTCTCGGAGCACATATTTCTTGTTGCCCAGTCCTAAGAATATCACCAGGGAACCATCGAAAGTTCTCCTATAAACGGCCACATGTTTGCCAAGTGAGAACCGAACCACTTTGGTTCGCAGTGCCCTTGACTCTTTTGGATCCGTGGGTATTTTTTCGTCTTTCTAATAAACGATGTATTTGTTTTCCCAGTCCCATGTCAGGATGACGGAGTTAATTTCCCCATGACCCTCTTTGACCATAGATTTGAAAAGTTGAATGACGGTTCTGGGGAGAAGGTCTTCTTCTTCAGCGGAAGATCATAAGTTTGTGAGAGCATCGTCCTCATAATTTTGCTCTCGAGGTATGTGTATTAAAGTCCATTATTTGAAGCGACGCAACGAGATTTGGATTTTGTCCAAATACCTATGCATCCTGTCTTCTCACGCTTCGTAGCTTCAATTTACTTAGCTTATCACAAGGAGTGAGTCACCTTTTGCCTTGACGATCTCGGCTCCAAACCTTTGGCCAACTCTAGACCTGCAACTATAGCCTCATATTCGGCTTCATTGTTAGTCAGTTTCATAGTTTTTATAGATTGTCTGATTATGCTGCTAACGGGCGGCCTTAGGACTATACCGAGTCTGGATCCTATTATGTTTGTGGCACCATCTGTAAACAGGGTCCATACCCCGAAGGAAGTGCCTGATTTTAATAAAAACTTCTTCTCTACCTCGGGCACAAGGGCTGGCGAGAAGTCGACCATGAAATCCGCCAGGATTTGGGACTTAATGGTTGTCTGAGATTGATACTCGATGTCATACCCTCCGAGTTTGATGGCCCATTTGTTCAATAGACTTGATAGTTCAGGTTTGTGCAGTATACTCCAGTGGGGATAAGTTGACAGGATGCATATATAGAGGCACTGAAAGTAAGGCTTCAGCTTGCGCCAGACGCTTATTAGTGCGAGAGCCAATTTTTCTAGATGGGGGTACCGGGTTTTGGCGTCCCCCAAGGTGCGGTTTTACATAATAAACAGGAAATTATGTACCTTGCTCTTATCGAACCAGTATGTTGCTTACCGCTATTTTAGGTACAACTAGGTACAGATATAGTGTTTCACCTTCCTCGGGTGTGTGCAATAAAGGTGGGTTGGACATGTACCATTTCAGTTCCTCTAGGGCGTGTTGACATTCTGATGTCCATTCGAAGTTTTCCTTCTATATGAGCAGGGCGAAGAAATGGTGGCTTTTGTCTGACAATCTCGATATGAATCTGCCTACGGCCATGATCCGCCCCGTTAATCGTTGGATGACTTTTACGTTAGTTACCATCATAATCTCTTTGATGGCCTTTATTTTATCGAGATTGACTTTGATCCCCCTCTCTTTGATGGCCTTTATTTTATCGAGATTGATTTTGATCCCCCCTGTTTGAGTCCATAAAGCCCAGGAATTTGCCCGAGCCTACTCTAAAGGTGCATTTCTCAGGATTGTGCTTCATGTTGTAGCTTTTGAGGATGTCAATGGTTTCCTGCAAATGTCAAATGGTCCTCTGTGCGCATGGATTTTACTAGCATATCATCAATATATACCTCCATTGATTTTCCTACTTAGTGCTCGAATATTTTTTAACTAGCCGTTGGTATGTTTCTCCCACATGTTTTAGCCTGAAGGGCATTACGTTATAATAATATGTACCGTATTTTATGATAAATGAGGTATTTTCCCTATATTTAGGGTTCATCTTGATTTGATTGCACCCCGAGTAGGCATCGAAAAAAGTGAGGGTTTTGTGGCCGGTCGTAGCATCGATCAAGCGATAGATATTGGGCAGTGGGAAGGAATCGTTTGGGCACGCTTTGTTCAAGTCTTTATAGTCTACAAACATTCTCAGATTATTACCTTTTTTTGGTACCACTACTACATTAGCCAGCCATTCGGGATGCTTTACCTCCTCGATGGATCCGATTTTAAGGATTTGGCCACTTTCTCTTTGATGAAGACATGTTTCACCTCAGACTACGGTTTTCTCTTTTGCTTCATAGGTTTGAATTTAGGGTCAATGCTTAGTTTGATGGAAGTTATTTCCGGTGGGATACCTGTCATATCTAAATGGGACCAAGCAAAACAGTCGATATTATTACTAAGGAATTGAATAAATTTTGTCCTGAGTTTTGGTGTCAGCCCCATACTCAGGTATACCTTGCGATCTGGGAGGTTTTTGATCAAAACGATTTGCTCCTGCTCCTTGACTGTTCACTTAGTCGCGTCAGATTTTTCGGGCGCGAAAAAAGTCCGTGGAGTGAAGAAATCTTCCTTGTTGTCTTTAATGGTCTACGCGCTTCCCTCCCCGTTCAAGGTTGGGTATGCAGGGATCGGCGTCTCGTGGTAGACTCCAAACATTTCCCTTGACTCTTGCTGTTCCCCACGTATGGTCGTGATACCATCCCTGGTGGGAAGCCTTATCTCCTGGTGAAAAGTCGATGGCATAGCCCTTATGTTGTGTATCCATGGTCTGCCAAGTAGGGCGTTGTATTTCATGTCACCGTTGATCACCTGAATCTCGGTGTTCTAGGTCGTGTCGGATGTGTCGATCGGGGTAATGATTTCTCCCTTTGTTTCCTCTTCAACCATGTTGAAATCGTGGATGACCCGAGAGGTGGGGATGACTTAATTGAGAAATCCAAGCAGTCCTACTACTTCTGCCCTAATTATGTTGACCGAGCTGCCTGGGTCCACGTACACGTGCTATATTCTGGTTTTGTTTGACAGAAAAAAGATTACTAGCCCGTCGTTGTGCGGTTCCATCATAGCTTCGAGATCCTCCTCGTTGAATATGAGGGTTTCTTCACGCGAGCGTTATCGGGCGACCCTTCCTCTGTAGCAAATGTTCTTGCTCATTTGGACACGGGCCCTCGAGGGACGTCGGCTCCCTCAATAATCATATGGACATCGGCTTCTTGGTCGGTCGTGCCATTTTCCTGCTGCCTTTGAGGTTCCAGCTTCCAATTTTGCTAGTCGAACCAGGCGCTTCATCTTGAAAAGGAGATCTCTGGGCAAGAAAAATCATGAAAGATAATGTGCATTTGCGCAATGAAACTAGCAAGAAAATAATTACTATTATTTTTAGCCCTACTGTGGACGCCAAACTGTTTACCGTAAAAATGATAACGGCAATTATTTATAAAATGAGACTCTAAAAATACGTGATCTATTCCTGAGCTAGTTGTTAGAGTAGATGATACTAGTAATATGAAATTTAACGATGGAACGCGAACTAAAACGCGATAAGGATAAAAAAAAGGGCATGCTGCCCGGATGTAGGCTTAGCTGATGGGGATTTCGGGGTCGACTTCGAGGTCGAGCTCGAGCTTGAGCTATCGGGATAGTCAAGGATGATATAATGGCTAGAGATATAATCAAGCAAAGCTCTTTACAACCAAAACTAAGTTATACGATGAAGAACACATATAAAACCGAAGGATATCGAGGTATCCTCGGATGAGTGAGAGCCAATAAGCTTAGAAAGAAGACACACACACACACACACATATATATATATATATATATATATATATATATATATATATATATATATATATATATATATATATATATATAACTTGTGGGAAGATGGAGCAACATCAGTCCCTTACAAGGTAGGGTGAGTCCCATTTATATAGGAGGGGAACTCAGTTACAAAAATATGTGTATTTAATTACAAAATATAGAGATGGGATGGCTTGATGCGATGCCTCAACGTAGACTCTGGATAGGCGGGCCCTGTCAGACTCAACCGCGTGTCTTGGGAGCTTCACCTTTTTGTCCTGGCCTCAGTCTCCGTCTGGTCTCGAATCGGGTCTTGACAAGCCACGAAGGAGAGGACTAAGTTGTCGCTTCGTATCCTCGGGGTCTCGAGGCATTTTTTCGAGATGGCTTGATAGCGAGAAGTCGGTCCCTTTGATTTTACCGCGTACATGATCTTTCTTAGTTCCTTTGTTTTGTGAGCTAATTTGTTTAAGGAGCAACCCTCCTAATTCTTGTTTGACTAGTCAAATTGTTGGACTTAGTCCATACCAACTTTGCTATGAGAGGTTTCGTTTATGCCCCTCTATGTACATCTTGACTTATCAATGCATTCTTTAGTGGGGAGCTTTTCTTGTTAAGAAAATAAATTTTTTGTGTTTTTATAATAATATAAATAAATATACATATAAATATAAATAGATACATTATAACATTGCGATACTGACTGCAAGTAGAAAAACAGGAATCATATTTTTTGACAAAATTTTAATTACACCCGAAGATCCTTATCCAGTTTTCTTTATAATTCTTTGTCGAATAAAATCATCCCATATATTTATTTTGTTAAAGAAAATCCTTGTAGATTTTGTAGGCTGGCAGAATAATACCCACCTTTTCTGATTGTTCTAAAAATTAATACAGCGAAAAGCTGAAAAAGCCAGTTAGGAATAGATGTACTTAACACAAAAAGATGATCCTTCGTCTGTACACTAAATCTTGTTGGTGGGATCAAACATAAGAGTATAAAAGTTTCGGTTCCCACGAACACCAATTTCTTCCTCTTCGCCTTATGTACGATGAAATTCGAAGTACTTTGACCTTTCCACGTTGGCTTGTGACCTTATTGTCTATCTTTGTCTGTAGATTAATATTTAATCCCAAATAACGAAGCTTTATATTTGTAAGGGATATTAATAAATATTTAAAAATCGATTAAATCAATTGAACTGTACTGTATCGAAAAGATTTTTAGATTTTTTACTAGTTTAGGGTACGCGCTTTGCGTGTGTATTCTATATTCATAAATATAAAAATTAATAAATAACTTAAATATAATATAGATCTCTTTTATCAAGAAGTCATTTTCTTTATTTACCCATAATATGATTTTTGAGTTGTGATGGATTAGTTGGCAAACTTTTATTATACCTTTGCGTGCAATAATAAATTACTCCATCTTTTCCCCCTACTGCTATATTAAGAATATTTTTGTTATGGATTTTTCCTTTAATTTAGTCCTAAAACTAATGAAGGCTAATAATATACTAACTGAAGAAAGGAAGAAACTATGTTAGCGAAGTCCTAAAATTAACAATTGATTATAAAAATATGTCTCACACATGATTGTGCGGTGGACAATTGAATTGTTTGCACTGTGACTCATTAACCACATACATGTGCAATTAATTGTGTAGCTATATCTACAGAATTCCTTGTGCTTGAGCAGGATAGCATTAACGTTAGTCATTTTTTTGTAGAAAAACTATACGCTTCTTAATCTTTTGGATATTTGTAAGAGGTAGCTAGAAGTGTTCTTATTCATGTTGAATTGATATCTCTTCCAAATGTCAACGGTATATGGGACACTATTGTTATTAGAGTTACCATATAAATTTATTTTATAAGGAGATTTTAATGTTAGCAGCAATTTTATCCAACAATTAGTTTTTTAAAGAACAATTATTAATTGATGCCAAACCAAATTAATAAAAAAGAGTTCTAGCGTGCATAAAAAGCAAAATTTTAAAATAAATCTTGAATTTAGCTTCATTTTCTTCTTTATTTTTATTTTATTTAAATTCTATAATTGTGATGTTAAAGTACCATATGCATAATTGACTTCAAATAATAAAATATTTTTCATCGTCTAAGCATTAATTATGAGTATAATTTTATCCATTATGCAATATCACCATACAAATTTTAAAGAGAAAGCAATGGCTAAAAGAAGTGGGAATCGAAAATAAATTTTCAAATTTGTTAACTGTTGTAATCTTCTGAAAAATTTTCAACGGCCAAAGAGTATAACATTTAGAATTGTGTAATTATCTAAATGTGTGTATTTTTTGTATCATATTTATAGTGAAATAATAAAAAGTAGAGTTTTTTTACCCTAATTCGGTGTTAAGAGCCCCGAGTCGGCTCAGACTTTTTGCCCAAACAACGTGGAACAAACTAATTTTTTATAATTAGCAAACAAAATAAAGCACTATGGGATTGAACGGTAAAGAACACTTGAGCATACTGAAAGATTAAGCTAAATCAAATCTTGTCGGATTGCATATTCATAACACAAAGCGTACTTAGAAACCCTCCAACTCGTAAAAAAAAAAAAAAAAAAAAAAAAAAAAAAAAACTCCAGCCAAGAACATGTGGGTTATAGCTGATAAGTTCTATCAAACGCAAAACTTGAAAGATTTAATAAAGAAAATATTTCAATACAATGTAACCAACAAAAAAGCCAATAAAAAATACACAAAATTAATAAATTAGGGTTTTCCATCCATCATATTATAATTACATGAAATTATAAAACTAAAATTACTAACAAAAGAAATAAAGATAAAAAGCAAAAAAGAAAGAGCACTACGAATAAGATTTGAATTACAACCAAAACAAAAGATGAATCAAAGCAGAAAGAAACGAAAACAAACCAAATTTATCGAAGTTGAGTGAAAAAGAGTGTTTTGATTATAAAATATATTACTTAAATACAAGTTTAATGGTGATTAATTTACAAAATAACTTTTCTTTTCAATGTGATCTTTATAATTTTGTTGTTAGTATAAATGGTAGAATCTTAATTAGTTAATTTTAAAGCTTTAAATGTTACTACTTTTTACATAGTTCAAATAAGGAAAAATATAGTAAATAAATGACTACTCTGTCCAATGTAAACTCTATTTTAAAAGTGTAAAAAGACGAACGACATTTCGCTAAGGTGTCTTCATGCTTTTAATATAATATAGATAATAAAACCGTTGATTTTTATATAATTTTATAACCGAACCGGTAATTAGGGTAGGTTTTTTATTTTATGAAAATAAATCGAAAAATAGCGAACCGTACCGAAAAAATTTACAATGTGAAATATATATTTATATATTAAGTTTAAAAATAATAAAGCATTAAATTTTTTCTGGGTCTTGGAATTATGAAATAGTTACAAGACAATAAGTAATTAAACTTAAAATCCTAATTCCCGCCCATTATGCTACTCGTATTGAAACTAAATTATTTTCAGTATATTCACTAGTAAAACACAAGGTATTATAGCGATTGTGAGTAGCAAACTACAATGTATTGTATATGTTTTCTTTTGTAGATTTTGATTTATCTTTTTGAATATTTAATCTTATATAGACTTTATTCTTAAGACCAAGCTTGGTTAATATCTTTCCACTCGTGTATTTTTTTTTTTTTTTTGTAATTGCTTAGTTTCTTTACGTTGACGTAGAGTAGTTGATAGATCTATAGTCTTGCCATCTTTTATATTTTCTTAATTTATCACATTTTAAACTGTAAATGTGTCTAGAGAGTTTTGCTAAGTCCTATAAAAGTACGTATATTACTGCTATCTACTTTTAGTAGTGATTTTTACATGCTATTTAAAAAAAATACTGAATATTTACCGAACCGAACCATACCGATATTGAAGAGAAACCAACAAGATAGAGACGATTTCGAAAAATCTAATTTTGATTATATATAATAGAATAATAAAAAATTAATATGATACAAATTTTATAAAATAGTTGACTGAACGGAACCATTGATACTCCTAATAAGTAATATCTGTCACATTGGCTTTAATAGTATTTTAATTACCAACCCCAGTACCTTACCCATGCCAAAAAGAGACAAGAAAAAAAGGTACTTGCATGCGATGAAGACGCCATGTATCACGGAGGGCTGGGTAAATACTAAATAGGTTGGAATGCTCTAAAAAAAAAAAAAATTAGAATTTGTAACTTGTCTTTAGAAGCCATTATTATTATTCTTGTTTTCCCATTTAAGCATCACTTGTGTCAAATGACTTTTTGCTAAAAGGTCAAATAATTTCTTATATTTATTTGCCAATAATCAAGTTTTTTTATAAAAAGAAATTATCCGAGACTAGTGGAGCTTACCTACTTGTAGAGGTATAAGTTTTAACTCATCTTTTTACTTCGTTTAATAATTTAAGTGGTATAGATTGGAAAAATGACATTGTATGGTCGTAAAAATAATAGTCGAAAAATATAAAATATGTATATTTTATGTGTATATATACATTATATACATTATATAAAAAAATTATATATTTTTTCGACTACTAAATATAAATAGTTTTTGGTGGAGGCTAAAAGTTATAATACTCCTGTATAAATTCATGAGTGTAGCTTTCCATCAATTTGTGTATATGTCACATTGTTCAATAAAACTAACCTCTTTTTTTTTTCTTTTTCTTTTTTAAAGCAAATTAAGTATATGTGTAGTCTTTTAGCATTATCTACCACGTTTTGGTAACAATGTGATTAAAATTTTAAACAAAAAGTTCATTAAGAGAAATATCGAGCTTTCTAAGTTTTTCAAAGTAAATTAAACTAGATAAGAATAGGATACCATAACTTAGTAGGTGTTTGGACATAAAAACAGTAAAATTTCAAAAAATAGTGAAATTTTTATTTAAGTGAAAATGGAATTTGAAATTTAGAATTGTGTTTGGACATAAATTTCAGTTTGGATTGTGTTTTGAAGTTTTGTGAGTGATTTGAGTGAAAATTTTTAAAAATAATTTTTTTGGAGCTTTGAAATGCATTACAAGTGAAATCAAAAATTTTATGAACAAATACTGATTTCGAAAAAAAAAAAGTGAAATTTCCTTCAAGTATTTAGGGTAATTTCCTTGAGAAAAAAGGAAAAAAAAAATCTATGTCAAACGGACTCTTCAACTGTTTAGGGTAATTTCCTTCAAAATCCGAACCATAGCTTCAAGTATAAATTTTCTTTATCACACTTGTAGAGTCATTACTTCTAAGCAATCCAATTCACCTCTCTTTCTTTTAATGATATTGACATTCAACATATAAGTTAATCTTTTGCAATTGAACCAACTTAGTTTTTAAGCTTCGGAGGTATCAATATATCGTATTAAACCATTTTGAATACGAACTGAAATCTTGAAAACCAAAGAAATCGAAGTCTGACTAATATATTTGTAGTAAAAAAAAAAATTCAAAATTATTTTAGGCAGGAAAATGAAACAACACCAGGCCGTGGGCCAAAAGAGATAGGTGTCGTTTGATGTTATGTTCTAATCAAACTTTTAATTCACTCGATGTATCTCGTCACTAGTTGTAGCCAGGGGCGGATTTAGGGGGCGCAAGGGTATTCACCCGAACACCCTTCGCCGAAAAATTATACTGTATATATAAGGTAAAATCTATTTTTTACCTCTACATATTAAATTTTGAACACCCTTAACACTATCCAAAAGTATATTTTAGTGATCAAGGGTGTTCAAAATTTACATAAGGTCATGAGTTAAATTTCCATTAGTTATAAATTTTTTTTGAACACCCTTCACGAGGGTTCTGGCTCCGCCACTGATTGTAGCGAGTTATGTTTCTAAAAGAAAGTGGTGAAACAAGGAGCTTTAGCTCATCTTAAGTTGTCTAAGAATTTATGTAGATTATTAAAGATGGTCGGGCCGACAAGGACAAGAGGTACCCCATATGACTATATCCAATTCTACCACATAAAAAGATCTTAACTCATGAAGGGGATATATGATGTCTGTTCATTGAAGCTGTATGGTTCTAAGATAATTGAAACGAAATTTCAAGATTTTTTGGGTATTATTAGGATATGGCTAAAGAATACAATAAGGTCAGCTACTAATGAACAAAAATTAACTATGAAAAAGAGAGAGGGGCTAAAAATGATAGAGACACACATAACAAAAATATATTTATACAATGTTACGATTATTTTAGTTTTACAGGGGAACAACTTTGGTAGAGGCCATTGTGACTGGAGGTAGTTATAACAAAATATTTGTGATTCTATTTTTCATATGTATACGTATTTTTATTTTTATTTTTAAAATGGGGAAGGTGAAAGGTCAAAAAACCAATTAGGTGGACTATTAAGATTCTCCTATTCACGATTATTTATTGTTGCTCATCTTCTATTTTTCACCCCATACAGGATTCCCGTTTAATTGTCAAAATATTCGTGTACCGTGACGTTCTTGGTTTAAATAAATTAATACTGTTAAATTTAATTGCAATGATGCAAATAATATATCCGTGCAGGAAATCAATTAGAGAAGATCAAGTAACGATGGAGCTATTACGAGATTACTGAAGTGAATCTGGATGCTTAAAGAAAGAAATCAATCAGCAAAGATTACAAATCAATCAACAAAGATCATGGACAGTGGCGAAGGAAAGAATCTTCGCAAGCCTAACCTTAAGGCAACAATCAAGGCCAGGTCATTCGGTCCTTATTCTATAAGAAGACTAGATGAGCTGCCAATTGTGAAAGGACCAACAATCAAGGAGTAAACCCTCATCATCAACAGCTGTAGATGGAAAGCGATCAATCTTCTCTCATCAAGGAAGAGCAATTAGTAAGCCCTCATCATCAACAACTGAAGAAGGAAAACGATCAATTTCCTCTCATCAAGGAAGGGCAACGGGTAGCAATATTGTTTTTGAAAAGAATCAATCTTTTCCACGGATAAAATCCCTTGGGTTGTCAAAACTCGTCAGCAAGAGGACTTCGCCAAAGTATTTATACTTAGCATCCTGCCTTAGTCAAATATACTTTGATCGAACAAAAAATCCTCTCTTTGTTATACTGCAAACAAACATTGTAGCTCTTTGAGACCTGCTATGTAACAAGTCACAGAAAGAGGAGAGTATAACAATGGTGAGGCATTATATCAAAAGAGACGAACTGAGCTATCACGTCAATTCCATTTTACTCGAAGAAACGCATTTACTAAAGAGAACTTTCTTGCAACCCAAGGGAACTGGACTAGGATTCACATTGAATCTAGACTAGTATAAACATTCTGGTGTCTTTAATTCATGTACTTATTTTTTGCATTTTATATTATGCTATTATAACTGTTAGGTTATTGAATCTAGTCGACTAATTAAAGAACCAGTCAACTAATAGAGATTAAGATTAAAAATATGCAATTCACCCCCTTCTTGTATTTTCAATTGACATTAGAGCAAGGCTCACATTCTATTTTTGCTTAACAGTTTGTGAGAAAAGATCATGGCCAATCAAGTTATCATAGGAGCTTTCTTCCAGGAAGGAACTTCACAAGTTTGACCACCATACTTCAATGGTCAATATTTTTCTTAATAGAATGTGCGCATGGACATATTTGCCGAAGCTTATGACGTTAAAGTTTGAAGAATTATCGAAAAGGGAAACTATCCCTTACCTGTTACTACTCCACCACTTGATGATCCTGAAGATATAGATTCATATACAAAAGAGCAAATGGAAGTGGTACAAGTTAACAATAAAGCAAGAAATCTGCGTCACAATGCTATAAGTGGTGAAAAATATAAGAAAATCTCTTGCCATGACACAGCCAAAGAAATGTGGGATAAGTTTGAGGTTACATACAAAGGAACCAGCAAACTAAAGAGAACACATATTAATATGCTGGTTCACAATTACAAACTCTTCTCAATGAAAGAAGGAGAATCCATTAAAGAGATGTTTGCCAGATTCAGCAAAATAATTAGTGATCTAAAGGCATTTGGAAAGCCATACAGTAATGGTGACCAAGTCAAAAAATTCTCAGAAGCGTGCCAACCACTTGGCAGACCAAAGTAGTCATACTTGAATCTCAGGATCCAAACAAACTATCATATGATGAATTGTGAGGAGAACTTATAGATTTTGAAAGGACGCATCTTAAGAAGACTATTTAAGAAGAGAAAAAGAAGATAGTCGCATTCAAAGCTCAACTAAAATAGCTAAAAATAAAATTGATGATTGATCCTGAAGCTCTACAAGAAGAGATTGCTATGCTATCAAGAAACATGGATGATTTAATGAGAAGATTCAGAAATACAAAGAAATGAAAAATTTTGCCCAGACGATCCAAGCAATACAACGAATAGGACAAGAATGATGGAAAATACTGTGAGTGTGGAAGATTTGGACATATTCAAGCTGAGTGCCCAAAAACAAAAAGAAATTTTTTTAGTGGTTTTAATAAGAACAAATCTTTTGGTAGTTGGAGTGATGAAGATAGTTCAGAGCATGAAGAGATAGCAAATTTTCTTTAAGAAGATTCTGGAAAACAAGATGAACAAATTCTCATGATGTTGGATAGATGAGGACACGTCAGATGACGAAGGAAACGATCAAAATGAAAACTATTTCATGGCACAAGGTGAAACAAGTGAGGTAAGATCTTATAAATATGAAAGATGTAATGAATTGCAGGATATTCTTGATTTAACTTTGAAGAGTCCGAAATAATGATGAACGAGCTTAAGAGACTAAATAAAGAGGTTAAAGACCGGAAACTCAAACATAAAGTATGTGAAATTAAAGAAGAAGTACTTCAAGAAGAGTTTGAGAAATTGCAAATACAGCTTAATAGCATGCGTAAATCCACCAATCACAGTTCTATCAGGTCAAACCAGGCTACTTACAAGTCAACTGAAAAAGGACCAGCCAGAACAAAGTCCACTAGTGCTAACACTAATGAAAGACCTAAAGGTAGGTCAAAAGATATGTGTCACTACTGTAACAAAAGTGGACGCAAATATTCTGTCACTTTCGTAAAGCAAACTTATCAGGATGGGTTTGGAAACCAAAAAATAATTCTGAATCTAGCAATACGAAACCTCTAGGACCCAAGAAAGCTTGGGTACCTAAAAGAAAATAATCACTATATTTTGCAGGAACACCACAGAATAAGCCGCAAAGAAAAATAATATCTAGATAGCGCGTGTTCCAGTCACATGACAGGTGATAAAAACCTGTTCAAAGAAGTTACAAAATTGATAGAGGAAGTATTAAGTTTAATGATGACTCAAAAGGTAAAATAATTGGTACTGGGTTAAGAAGCAAGAAGGTGAAGTTAAGCATGTTCCTATAGAATCCAAATCTAAAACCCCTACCTCCCAACCCAGCCCTAGTGATCCTAATCTTGATGAAAAGCTTCATGCCATTAAGACTCAATTCTTAGAAATTAAAAATCTCCTCGCAACCACTCAGCCTACTCTTGGTGACATTCGTGCCATCTTCAAGGAAACAAGGTCTGATGTGTCAAAGATAAGAGTTGTTGTTCTGAGAGTTAGGGAAAATGTTGTCAAATATTTTCAAGGAAATTCATGACAAGTTGGATGGAGTGAGCATATCAGCAAATTCTAGCTTTGACCAATTGAAGGAGTCCATCTGCAACACTCTTGCTTATTTTCTGTGCCGTTAATGTGGTTGAATAAGATAATTTTTTTGCTGTGCTGTTTTTGTGCTGTTATCTCAGCTATTGGACAATCTCTGTTTTTATCTTTTTAGATACTTTTTTTATTGAACTTTAAAGCTACTGTTTAATACTATATATTCTGTTTAGTTCTTAGTTTGTTCCCTCTTTGCTGATACCAAAAAGGGGGAGAAGAGTATATATTATAATTTTACAGGGATAGTTAAACTGTAGCACAATAACATCCTCTGTGACAAGAGTCGACTTCAACCATGGATCAGCCAACTGCATGAACTGAGGGGAAGTGCCATGAACCTCAACTGCATACATCGAGGACGAGTAATACACGGGAAAGTCAACTAGTATTTATACATATATATTATTTTGTCATCATCTAAAAGGGAAAGATTGTTTGATCTAATTTTGATGATACAAATAATATATCAGTTCAGGAAATTAGTCGGAGAAGATCAAGGAATCAAGGAGCTACTACGATATTGCTGAAGTAAGTCTGGATGCTTAAGGAAAGAAGTCAATCAGCAAAGATTACAAATCAATCAACAAAATTCATACACAACTGTGATGGAAAGAATCTTCGCAAGCCTAAACTTAAGGCAACAATCAAGGCCAACTCAATTAGTCTGTAAGAAGATTAGATGAGCTTCCAATTGTGGAAGGTCCAATAATCAAGGAGTAACCCTCATTATCAACAGTTGTAGAAGGAAAGCGATCAATCTTCTCTAATCAAGGAAGAGCAACGAGTAAACCCTCATCATCAACAGTTGAAGAAGAAAAGCGATCGATCTCCTCTCATCAAGGAAGGGCAACGCCCCACTATATTATTCTTGGAAATAATCAATCTCTTTCTAAGGATCAAATCCCTTGGGTTGTCAAATCTCATCAGCAAGAGGACTTCATCAAAGTATTTGTACTTAACTTCCTGCCTTACTCAAATATGCTTTTATCGAACCAAAAATTCTCTCTTTATTCTACTGCAAATAAATATTGTAGTTCTTTGAGACCAGCTATGTAACAAGTCAAAGAAAGAGGCATTTACTAAAGAGAACTCTCTTGCCACCCAAGGGGACTGGACTATGATTCACATTGAATCCAAACCAGTATAAAAATTCCGATATCTTTAATTCCTGCACTTACTTTCTGGGTTTTATAGTATGCTATTATAATTGTTATGTTATACAACAAAATTCTTCCACTATGGAAGATGTACTTTGATGATGCTGCTCATCAAGATGAAGCTGAAGTCCTCTTTCTTACTTCTGAAGGAGAAGTGCTGCCGCATTTCTTTGGAGAACGTAAAGTCACCGGATGAATTACCGAGTAAATAGATCAGATCCGGACGTGGCTGTTGCTTCGCAGCGATACAGACTTGACCCGCTCCTACCCACTCCGGGGTACCATAGCATGTCAGGAATAAGGGGGGACATACTGGACGTAACCACTCCTTTTATTGGAAAATCTAATTAATAGAGATTAAGATTAAAAATATACAATTCTCCTCCTCTCATACTTTCAAATACTTCGTATGAAAATGCACAAAAGTCGACACACTACAACATTTTAGGCCTATAGCCACATTAATTTAGGCAACACTCAAAAAGTGTTGCCAATTATATATATCGGAACGCTTTTTAGACGTGGCCCATGAGTTGAGTCTTTTGCCACGAATTTTAAGGTAACGCTTGTAAAATGTTCCATTTAATTGAAAAGACAACACTTTTTGAGTGTTGCCCAAATATAAAACTTTTGGCCACGCTTTTAAATTCTATTGCAACATTTTTTGAGGGTTGCTATATTATAATACTAAATGCTACCCTTTCCAACCGTGCCCTAAAATTTCTTCTAAAAAAATTCCCAAAATTATATTTCCCACCAAAATAACTTATTTCCGCCAATATTCCCGTCCAAGACGCCTGCCTCAAAAAAAATACAGAGCAGCGCTTTGAAAAAGAAATTCCCAAAAAGTTTCCCACCTAAACAAAAATTTCCACCAATATCTTTGAATCCAAGACCGAATTGTAGTGGGAAAACCCTTACTTTGAAAAAGTATCAAATCAATTTCTTTGATTCCAAGACCAAATTGTACTGGGTATAGGTACGCCACTGTTGCTGATTCTATTTATACTGGGAATGAGTAGAATCAGTTTACCCACTGTTGTTGATTCGGTTTAGGTATTTAGAATCAGTTTTCTCTGTGGGAATTTTTTGCTTTTAGACTTGTAAGTTCTCAAGCAAATCCGTTTACAGCTGGTGGAATCGAACGGCTGGTGGAATCGAACGGCTGGTGGAATCCCTCAATTCCTGCTCTTCTATTCCTTTTAGCCATTGTAAGTTCTCAAGCTTTTTGAAATAGTTATATTATACCAATCTCTGTTTTCTTTAATTTAGGGGTGATCGATTCAATTTTGACCGGTATCGATTATCGATTGTACGTATATATGCTTATAGCTTTCGTTTCATTAAGGTATCGATTTTTTCAATTTCGATTTATCGATTTTAGTTTAATTTGAAGAGTCTCATTACAGGTTTCCCTCTCACCCTTTCTTCGATTTTTCTCTTATTTTTCTTTATTCTTTACTCTCTTTGAATAGTTCGACAAAAATCTGTGTTCATTTCTTATTTGCATTTCTCTGTGTAATCTAATTTTTGCCGGTCCAATATTAATTGTTTTTCCTGTTATATGCTTATTGTGGCCTTTTTAGACAGAGTAATATTTTTGCTTATTTGTTGTTGCTGCACACTAGGACCATCTGTAGTATTCTGCTTGGATTCTATTGTTCTGTCCAGCTCGTAGGATTCCATTGTCCTCTACAAAATCTAAGGCACCAAATGAGTTAGTACACCTTATAGTTTCTTCTGCCCTTTCCTTTTTTTACTTGGAACCTCCTTCCTGTCAGGTGATTGATTAACTACTGCCCAACTCTTAGCTGCATCAGTTGAAATCGGTCCAGATTTGCCCGTTCAACAAAAGCCTCAATTCAACTGGACATTGCGCGTTCAAAAAATCTGATCCTTCACGAGCATCAAGTTGATTTTTACCACTATTATTAGTTGTCTCCAAACCTTTTCCTTCAGCAGCATTCCTCAACTGCTTGACCAGAAACAAACCATGTGCCGCCCTGCCTTGTATTTTTTCAACTGCTTGAACATCTTCATCGACCTTGTCATTAAAATGTTGAGCTGTTTCAATAGTTTTCCTTGGTAATCGACGACAGTCTATCTTTTCGTGACCTTGTCGCTTACAATGGCAACAATATGATGGCAGATTATCATATATAATTTCCTGGAATTGTTCTATAATCTTGCCAGTTTTGGCATCGACATGTTGAAGTTTTACCTTTTCTGGTAGCTTTTCAATTAAATCCACGATCACTTTCACTCTAGCTGTGCTTGGACGAGATCTTACTTGTGTTGCCTTATCAATGGCAATAGGTTTACCCACAACAGCTGCAATAGACAGTAGAGATAGTTTAAAGACCACAGCAGCTGCAATAGACAGCAGCTCCTCAAAACATGCAAATCAGGTGCACCCGTGGATAGTTTAAACACCACTGCCTGGTGTAAACCCTCTTCCTTTGCAAAATCTTAAGACTTTCTTGAGCTGCACCCTTCTAATTTGTTGCTCTGATTTTAGTTAAACTAACATGTTTCACAGTCTCTGCTGCTCCCTGAAGGACTCGGTGCACGTAATGGCATTTTCGAGTGTGATGTAGCTTCGCCTTGGAGTGCTATTTTCCAAGCGAGCGTGCTATTCTTAGTAACTCTTAATAGGTAGAGAGTTAAGAAAAAGGTCATGGCTATAGGAACTTTCTCCAGTGAGTTGTGACTATTCCTGCTACCAGTCTTGGTTGTACCTTCATTGGTACTTCCATTCACCTTCCTTGTGCTCAAGAAGCGGCCACCACCTCCCCTAGGTCGGCGCATGGCATGGAGATGGCGCGAGAGGTGCAAGAATGGCTGTAACCATTAAAAAATTAAGCAACAACAGTGAGAACAGGACAGGAAATTTGAGTAAACCATAGTGCTACAATTTTACATGGAACTAGTCTTTTTCTCTTAAAATTTTCTCATTAAACTCAGGTTGGAACTTTTTGGATCATAGCTTGCAGCAAGTTATGGTTATCACGTCTCGCATCTCTAGATAATTATTGTGTGCTTACAAACTGAAATCTGGAGTCGTTTGTTTTAGACGCTAAACAATTTAAGTTGTGTCTTATTATAAGTTGTAGTATTATGTTGATACTCTAATTGTTATATAAGGACATAAACAATGGGTACCAGAAGTGCAGTTTCTGGGAGTGGTAGATCACCCAAATCTTGTCAAACTAATAGGATATTGTGCCGTTATCAAAATCCTTACGCTCTACTGCCTGTGTCTTTTTTTTAGTTAAAACATGATTCATATATAATATAAGTTAAAAAAGTTTGTTACTCATTTCTGAAGTTTGTCCATTGGAAAATATTTGAATGTCTAGCTACCTCTAATGTATTAGATAGACATGTCTCATTTCTCCAAATGCTCTCCTATTTCCTCTTCTAGGTCATTTACAACTTTTTGTAGGAATATTTTTGGATGACAAGAAAACCTCAACAAAGAAACATAAAATGCAATATGTTAACATCTGGAAAAATATCCATATAAGTTCTTAAGTGCCTATATGAGCCAAAAAATTCTCTTCTCAATCTTTATACTCGGCAATCTACCAAGTAATTTATTTCTGCTCTTTTTTCGCCCCTATAATATATATTTTCCCGATGTATTTACTGCGTAGATTTTAGAAAATACAGTCACAACTACATAATCCAAAAGTCGTTAGTTCCAAACTAAAAAAAACGTATAGGTTATGCTGCATTAATTTACTTAAACACGCAAGATGCATCATTTAAAAAACCTTTGTGCCAACCTTCACTCTCTAGTGCGAACATGTTACTTACTTCTTGTGATGATCAGTGGACGTTGCTACTCTTGATTTAGTAGCAGATTTGGATTTGGGACTTTGTGTATGTGGACGAAAATATCGAAAAGCTGGACGTACATTCAGTGCTTTGAAAATCCTTTCGCACACCCCTGGGGACTGATCGATCAGCTTCTTTTTGGTAGTGGTTTGGCTGTTTCCCATTTTGAGTGTACTCAAATTAGAAATTGCCAATTTTGGCAGATCATCACTTGAGAGATTGGTGAGCTGAGATGTGAGGGTTATATATATAGAAGCAAATAAATAGAGAAGATAAATACAATCATGTGATACTCGAATTCTTGTAAAAGCTGAAAAAACAATTAGCTTAGATGTGGTGTGGATTTTCTGCTGTGTTGCTGATGCTGGAATTTTGGTTCATGTCTTTGCTGTGGACTTTGGGTATGAAAACAGAAAGTTCACACTATAGAGCTATTTGCATAGGCGAAATTATTATAATAGGAAATAAAGAATGTGAATGTGGTCAATCAGCTTTATCAGTTTAATTAAAATGTAATTTGGAAGAAAGCTGAATGCCAATTCTAATTTGGTTTTAGATCAAGCTGTACAGGAATCTTATAGTGAGATTAGCAGCAGTTTTACTTATAAGTTATTTAATATCATGTCTAGTGGCTTTTAGTGGTGAACCTTTTTATGTGTAATTTGGGAAGGCCAATCTATACGCACTTCATTTTGCACATGTATATATTCTATGATATTCAGGCTTTTAGCTTAGATGGCATGTTCACCCAATCAAAAATGTTAAAAACATTTGTCTTAGATTCGAATTCTTGTTTCATTTAGTGTTTGCAGAAATCTAAAAAGGTTGAAGGAGTTGACATTCAAATTGTGTAAAGACTGCACTTCTCCAGTAAATCAACTGAATCAATTACTCTATATGAAGCTGTATTTTAAAGATTAAAATCCAGCTTCACGTTGCCTTCATGTTCGTTGAAAAAACATATTAGGATTGAATATGTTCTTTTCAGGTTTTATGTTCACTTCATTTCTTGCTTTTCTTATGAAAAAATTAGTATTTTATATGTTACTTAAAAATATGCAAAATATGGGGCTACTATACAAAGTCTTTGTTCTTCTTGACGAGCATCAAAATTTAGTTTCTATCTAATTATTAATTTCTTTTTATGTGTAGGAGAAAGTGGGTGATGCAATTGGAAATGGTGGCGAAAAGTCAATTTGATTGTAATGTGAATGCAGAGAATTTTTGGATAATTAAGATGTCTTATATTCATGATACTGTATGAATATACTCACTTTTGAAAAGTTATTATTAATGGGCATTTTGACACATTATTTTATTAGTATGTGTATTCTTTTGGATTATTATTTTTGATATTTATTAGCTAATTTAGTTCTTTATATCATCAAAATATATGATAATAATGTATGTGCTTGAAATAATTGTAATTACAGGATATATGTAAACAGTAATTTTTTAAAATTTTTAAATAGAAAAAATTGTAACCTAGCCAAAATGGCCACGCTTTAAAAGTGTGGCCATTTCTCTGTACGTCTAGCATGTATATAAGCAAAGACAACGCTTTGTAGGTGTTGCCTAAAAGGTAATAATGCCACGTTTTTTGAGTGTAGTTTCAGGGTATAAACGCGTTGCCATATGGGGCGTAACAAGCGTTGTCTTAGTTGGTTAGTTGGCAACGCTTTTAAGCGTGACTTGTAAGGTAACACTTGAAAAGCGTTCCCTTAGATCAAAGGTTACGCTTCATTTGGCCACCCCTGGAAAAGCGTTGCCTAAAGTCGAAAAGTGTAGCCTTTGACCAAAGACCACACTTTTTGCTAGTTTAGGCCACACTTTTTCGGGGTAGTCAAAGGCATAAAATGTTGTAGTGACATTGACGTTATTGTCGCACTGAGACTGGAAATGTACATACAAACGAGGGTGTAAATATATGTGTGTGTTAAATTGATACTGGTTCTATATCTGAGGATGATAATACTTCTGAAAATTATTTAAATATAACATTCTTTACAAAATTTTGCAAAATACGGGACCAAAAAACATATTTTAAGAAATAATTAAAGCTTAAATATCTTAGCCAAATATCACATGATCAAAGTTAGAATTTACAAATAATGAAGAGATCACCTTGGAAGAATGGTTCAACTCATCTACCAAAGATCTCGCCGTTATCCCTTGTACTTAACGAAAACATGTTTAATTAATAATAGATAGTTACTTAATAATATTATGCACAAATTGAGGCAGACATGCTGAGGTGGATGGAAGTTTGTGTGAACGTGCATGGCATAATTGAAGACTTTTTTATGCAGCTAATTGCGGCCTAATTGCACAAGTGTCGCAAGGATAAGTAGGAACGCCAAATGTTAAACAATAAAAGATTAGTGAAGTGAAGCTAAGGGGTGGATGAGAAAGAAGGCATAACTCTTATGTTTAATGATATGAACCGCAAATCATGAACAGATTACACATGAAAACGAAAAAGTGTTTTGGATGAAGCGGCATTATTAATAGCCAATCATCTTCTTTTGATTTTCAGATTAGTGAAGTGAAGCGGCATTATTAATAACTCTTATGTTTAATGATATGAACCGCTTTGGCGATATATATCCTACCGCCGACAATTTCTATGTTAATCAAGCATTTCTTTGTTTCATCCTTTAGAGCCTGGCTTTGATGCTGTATATACTGAAAATGTATAATATTTTTATTTGATTGATCTTATTAAATTTATTTGGCTCAAAAGTTAAAAGTGTACTTTATAAGTTAGAAAATAATATATGAGTTACGGGCAAATTATAGCAAATTCTAATGATCCATGAATCATTTGAAAGAAACGATAATAAACATGCAAGATTAGGAGAAGGAATATTAACAACTTTTATTGATGATATTGATTTGGTCTGCCTCTACATGAAGAGGTTCACAGCCTTACAATGGTATTTTATCTTCCTACAAGATGGGTACTTTTTGTCTGTTCTCTCTCTCTCACTCTCTCTCTCTGGAGAATAGCGGTGAAGAAGAAGCCTTCCTCTTTCTGGGGTTCCTTCTTCTAGTATTTATAGTTGTGAGCTCCGTGAGTAGGAAATAAGTGGCCGTGACCATGCTGAGATTTCGTCCCAGTGGGGAGGCGGATAGGCTATGCCTTTGTGGATCCTGTTGAATGAAAGCCAGATAATGTTATAAATAAGTGGCATGATCATTTAATACTTATGGTTAAACTCAAGATGCGATTAACTTCGTTAATTATCGTAGCGTCAGATTTTGACCCATATAGTTAGTCCCCCCATTTATCGAGGTCATGCTTCGGCCGAGCTTGATGAACGGACTTCATCGACTGTGATCTGAATAGCTCGGATAAGAGGGGTCGGCCGTTGCTTCGGTCGAGACCGAATTCTCTTTAGCGATGATCTGAACCTTGTAGAATGTTGGTGTCATGTCATCGTATTTCCAAATTGCCGTATTGTTAGGAAGGAGCGCTTCTTCGTGGCGAGGATATATAACGTTGTAAACACAGTTCGAGCGAGACCGAACTTCGTTACGTTCTAGTCCTCGCATTTGTTGACGATGGGGGGCAGGCCATATGCGATGCGGCGGAAGGGAGTAAGCATGCGTTCGGTACGCTTTTAATAGCATCCAGAATATTGATGGCGTACGACGATTCTCCCAACGTTCACAGGCCGTTCGATTGTCCCAACGGCGAGACATTGGCGAGTAGCCGAGAAGTCGATTCGTGGTGCTTGTTATAATAACGCATGGCTTGGTAGAATCAAATCGTTTTACGGTTGGTCATGCAGTTAATGGTGGCCATTGGCTTTCCCGAAAGCCATTTACGTTTCCTATAAAGGTATGTTGAGGCATTCATTTCTCATTATTTAATTTTTCATCTGAGAGTGATTCCGAAGAAACTTTTTCATTCTGCTAATTCATCTTCTCATTTCTTCTCTTGATTGTGATAACCTTTACCTTGCCCACTGAATTTTATTCCTTTCTCTTTAATAGATCAGTAATGGCCGGTAGTTCTTCGCGTGATGCTCTTTCGATGGATTTACTGATCAATTCTATGGTAGTTGAAGGGCCACCTCCGGCAATGGGAGGTGCAGAGCAGATAGAGACCGGAGGAGTTCCGTCAGTTGACGAGATAGTTCCTCGGCCTGGAGGTCTAGCAATTAATTTTATCGCTGACGGTGGAGTGGACCCGGTAGATGAAGCCCCGCTAATGGGGGAGATTTGAATGGTCTGATTATGGAACAGAGGGTCATTCCTGCCCATGCAGACATCGTCCTCGCCAGAAGCAATGAGAGGATCCATACCGATCGTAGGGGATACTACATCTTTTATGCATGTCCCTTCAGATTGGGGTTTAGGATTCCGCTCTTAATGCTGGTAGTGGATTTCTATCGTTATTACGGGGTGTGCCCGGGTTAGCTCACTCCTTCTCTATACAAATTACTGGCGATGTTCATGAAGTATGGGGAGCTGGCCGGTAGGGTGGTCACGTTGCAGCACGTGCTCAGCCTTAACGCCCCCCAAAGAGTTCGTGGCACCATGCTACGGGCGTGCCCTCATGGGTCGAGGGTCCTGACTATGATGCTGGACGATGAGGTCGATCCCCGTCCTTTTGAGCATTTCTTCTATGTGCAGACAGAGCATTTAGTGGCGTGCCCCACTGGGTTCCTAGAGTCTTGGAACCATACACGTAAGTTCCTTTACTGTCGTATTTTTTTTCTTCCTTTTCTTATGTATCACAAGCATGGGTGTTGACTTGTGTCAATTTTGTAGCCGAAAAGTCGCCATCGGTTCTGTTAGCTGGGTTATGCAGGTGGGTTGATGTCGTGCTCCCTCATATCGAGGGGGTACGCACGTGGCTGTCTTTCTGGGAGAGAAATGGCCGCAGGCCTGTTGCAGGTGAGAAACTGACTTCTACCTTTGTTCTATTTTGACATGGCTTTGTTTACCAACTTTGCTTTTTCTGTGATAGGGAGGGCGCGTCGTGTCAAGGATCCTCAGTGGGTCTTCTGGCAGCCGGGTGCAGTTGCTCGGCTTATTGCAGTGCTAGTACCGCACCGTGTACCAAGGGCGGCGTCAATTGAGTCTTCGGCGACACCTTCCCTACCACGGGCCATTCTTCGGGATGAGGTGCAGTCGGGGGTTGTGTGCCCTAGGGATGAATCGCCCTCATATGGGGAGGAGAAGGAGAGACTGCTAGTCAGGCTTAGTGTCGTATTCACGTCGGCTCCTCCTACGGTAACTAACTTGGACTCCTCTCCAGCGGATGCGGAAGAGGGTATAGCCGCGGCGCCCGCCATTGAGGGCAAACAAATAGTGGGGGTTGCCCCGACTAGCTTAGTCCATGATGATACCGTCGCTTTGGTGACTCAGTTAGTGACTCACGTTGTTGAGATGAGGGGATGTTCCTCAGCGGCTGCTGAGTTTGGTGAGCCAAGCGTTCTATTGGCGATTGTGACGGGCGACTCTGCCTTGCCAGTGGCGGGAGGAGGAAGAGACGCTGCAGCAGAAGAATCTGAATTCGAATCGGATTTGGACCCTGAGGACGTCCGCATGTTTCGGGAAGGCTTCATAAATTCGATCGTTCATGCAGAGGGAAAGTCTCGCCTCATTGAGGTCCCCGCAGATTTAAACTTATTGCTCCAAAGCTCGAGCTTGGTGCCGCAGTTTGGGCTGCTATGCTCGGAAGCCGAGAATGCATCGCTGAGGGACGTCACAGATATCAGGCTGATGAATGAGGTGGCAGTAATCGGATTGAGGGTACGTAATCGGACATTGTTTTTCTTCTTCTTTGCCTTTTACTTTTCATTCTAACCGTTGTCATTGTTTTGTAGTCTTATTTGCTGGAGGTGGAGAGCATCCGTCGAGCTAACGTCCGCTCGATGGTATTTTTGCGGGTGTTGGAGAAGTATCACCGCTACCGAGAGATGAGCACGTGCTTGAGAAACGATCCCCGTAGCTGGGCCCTGTTTGAGTAATTGGTGAGGCAGGAGCTCCAGATGCTGTAAGCACTTGGCAGGATAAGTTCTCTTGAGGAGCAGCTCCGTCGGAAGAACGAGGAGGTCGAGATGGGTAAGAAGGCCATAGCCGAGTGTGAACAGACCTGGCCAAGGCACCGGAGGACACGCAGTGACATAGAGTGAGAAGATTGCTGCACTGGAGTGTGAGCACGTGATTTTTGCCTTACTTGAGAAGTACTCCCAGAAAATTCAAAAATAAAAATAGTTTCGTGTTGGGTATGATTTTTGTGATTTTTGTGTTATTTTATCTTTTGTGTGCACGTTTATTTATTTAAATTAAAAAATACAAAAAATATATGCTAAGTTTTGCATTTTTAGTGTTTGATATCGAAGTCATGTGATTTACATTTTTAGGTGATATATAATTGTGTGGGATAATTGTATGCATATATATATATATATATATATATATATACATGTACATATATATATGTGTAGCAATGAGATCGAATTGGGCCATAGTTCAGTCCAGGAAAACCAGGCCCAAACGAATCCCATACCAGTCCAGTTTCAGCCTATGTAACGCTTGATCTGGACCGTTGGATTTTATTATCCAACGGCCCAGATTAATCCGTTAATTCCAAAATTCATTCAGCCTAGGACTTAACCAAACGGCACCGTTTGGTTTAAATGAGAGAATCCTGATCGTTGATCAAGTTTGATCCAACGATCAGGATTCAACTACTCAAAACATATATAAACTCCTTTCCTTACCCCGCCCCCCCAAGCCAGACCCCCCCTCTCCCTTCATCTCCCTCAGAGCTCTCAAACGCCCGGCGTAACGCCGCCTTGCTCCGCCTGCCGGAAATCGCCTCACGGCGGTTCCGGTAGGCCAATCAAACCCAAACCAACGCCAAAACCTTCCCCTCACCTCCCCCATCACGATCCCAGCCTCCCTTTACCTCGAATCACTCCAGAACTCCTCGAATCTTCATTTGAAGATTCGAGTCAACTCGAACTTACGCCAAACCACCCCGAATTCACACCGGTGACTCCTCACACCACCCTCACACCCAAACCACCCTTGGTTTGGTTCGAATCTTACCAGAAATGTCAAAGCCCTAAATCCGCGCCTCAAGAACCCTAGAACCCAAAAATTAGGGATTGCGTCGAGTCAATGGTGTTTGAAGGCAATAGACCTTAATTGGAGTGTTTTTCATTTGAAAAACACTTCAATTAAAGTCTGTTTACTTCAAAAGAGTGCAAACTCGAAGTCTTTTGAGCCGAGTCCGTCCAATTTCTTGAGGTATCCCATTTCTCATTCTCTTCCTTTTGTTTTGTTGTTGTGTTCATTATAGTTGTTCGTTTCTATCTGTTGGGTGTTTGATTTTAATCTTTCCTGCTTCTACACCGTAAGACCTTTTATTTGGTCATTCTTGTTTTGCTTATATGTCGGAGTAGATTGCGATATAGAAACACGAATTGGCTGTAAACGATACTGTCAAGTAGTGAATTCTGCATTTTTTCATGCTTCGTTTGCCTGAGCACTTCGAATCACTAAGTCGATGATTGATTGTTGTTCCTTATGTGAATTATACGAATGTTGTTGATTAGTCTCGTAGGTCTGTTTATTGGAGTTTTGTGGCAGAACTTGACACTGTAAATCACATTGTGAATCACTGTTTGGATCGAGATTTGTCTTTCTTTTGAACTGTTGATTAACTAAGTGATGAATTGAATTAGTTGTTGTTAGTTAAGGATTGAAGGGGGTAACTAATGGAGTGTAGTGCATATGAGGACTGTAATTGGATCAGAATCTGGGGTTTGTTAATTAGAGATTAACGGAATTGGCATTTCTTAGGATTTAAAAATACCTTGCCCATGAGTTAAGTTAGTGGAACCTGCTGTTACAGCAGGACACTTAGCCATGTCTGGACAAAAGCCATTGTTTAAATAATAGGACCATACTTAGACATATGATAGGAGGATGGGCTCTGTCAGAAGGGGATGGGCAAGGGACTGTCTCTGCAAAATCTGGATGTCCTAGGTTTGTTTTTGGTTATAAATAGGATACATTTGATAGGCACACACGGACACAGATTATAGAGACAGACTTGAGAGCATCCTGGAGAAGCAAAAACAGCAGCATATTCATAGATACACATTAGATATACAGACTTGAGAGTATCTGGAGAGAAAAGAAAACAGTCCCACTGGAGAGTAATAGCTGAAGAGAAAAGGCTACCGTTTGATAGGATTTGTGGTCATTGCTCCGATTGTTTGCTTCAGTGTTTGAGTCATTTGGCCATTGTTGTTGCTGAGGTACTCATTCGAGGCTGTTGGTCAGCATCGTTGTTGCTCTTGGTCCATTTGTTGCTGCTCTTTTGTTACTGCCTGGGTTGAGTGTTGTGATTAGTCTTGGTATAGGCTGCTGGTTCATTCGATTGCTACCATTAGTTGTTGCTACTGCTGTGATTGAGTTTGTTGCTGCCTGGGGTTGTTGTGTGTTTGCTGGTTGGTTCTTTGTTGCTGAGTGTTGTATCTGGTTCACTTGAGTGTGTTGGGGTTGGGCTATTACTGGTTTGCTGGTTGTCCATTGGTCGTTTGCTGTTGTGTTTGGCTATTGCTATTCACTGCTACTATTGCTATTCACTGCTACTATTGCCATCACTGCTATAGCTGATCTCTTACTCCTTCATTTTTCCAATTTCCAGGTATACTCTACCCCCTGGCAATAGGAAGTTCGATAATCGCATATGTATTACTTTGCAGAATCAAGTGATGATATTTTACTATAGAATGCCTTAGTTTTCATTTAATATTTGTAATGTTAAAGAGACAGACTCATCATGAATGAACTTATATTTGATATTAGATAAGATAGTTCAAACACAACTCTTTTTAATATTGGACTATGAACAATATTGTTCCAAGTGTTGACTGTTAGAGGTATCAAAATAGTATGCTTGTGTGGCCGCATTTCTGGAACTTATATTACCAGTTAAAGGTTCTAGTGTAATTTTGTAGTAATAAAGAATAGATTTGAAGCAAGTGCATCTTGAGCGGTTAAAGGTGATTACTTTGTCGCGGATTGTTAAAGAGAGCATCAAATGTCTAGATAATGACTCACACAAAATATGTTACTATAACCAATGTTCGATTGTAGAGTCATACATACTTCTCTTAGGATTATAGACTCTAAATGGATAATAAAATATGGGCTATAGGAAACATTTGCAAATCAACTGCACCTCGACTCTCATTAACTAGATTAATTCACCACTAGTCCTCATAAAATACAACAGCTAGCTCATGAAAATTTAATTTGTAATAAGTTTAATTCGTTCAAAATAAAAATAAGTATACTGTGTTACTCAAGCGAATTAATGTATGGCCGGTTCTGCCCTTCTTTTGGGGCCTATCTCGGGCCCAGCATGTTGGAAAAAAATTAACCTAGCATGCATAAATTGAGTTCCTCGGACCTAAGGATAAAATGACACTTGGCCCGTTAATGTTTAATTGATAGGCTATAACATTTCTTAATAATAATAAATTAGGACCTTTGTTTATTATTAGAGACCAATTAAGTAGAAAAAATCATAGTCACGTTAGTTTGACCTTAAATAAAAATGAGACGAGCCTCGCCGCACAGAATATATAATTGCGGGGCCCTCAAATTAGTGGTTATAAAAAACTTAGACTTGGAAGGACCGTTTTGGTGAATGTCACGGTCCTTTCCCAAAGTTAATAAAGACGGTAGACTCTTTAGGCACGATTTGTAAGTAAATTATTTTCCTAAATACGGGTGCGCATTTATGTGACCCAAATCTTACTCTCGGCGAAACTGAAATACATTAAAGTCACAGGCGTACTGGTTGCGGTGTGACTCGAAATGTGTTTTCGTGACGTCGCAATTCTTCTAAAAAATAAAAGCGGAACATTAAAAGCACATAGTTAAAATATATAAAAGAATCAGATAGAAACAAAAATCGCAATTGAGCGACCGTGCTAAAACCACGGAATCCGGGAGTGCCTAACACCTTCTCCCGGGTTAACAGAATTCCTTATCCAGGTTTCTAGTTTCGCAGACTACATTACAAAGTCATAAAATTTCCTCGGTTCGGGATTAAACCGGTGACTTGGGACACCATTATTTTTCCAAGTGGCGACTCCGAATTAATTAAATAAATCCCGTTTCGATTGTCCTTTAATTGGAAAAACTCCCTCGCTCCCTCGCGGGTGCGTAAAAAGGAGGTGTGACAGCTCTGGCGACTCCACTGGGGATACTGCCTCTGAACTTCGGTTTAGGGTTTAAGAATTCGAGCTCAGTTAAATTGTTGTTTTGTCTATATCTGATTTTACTACATGTTTAATTAACGTGCTACATGTCTACCGCTTTGATACTAGCTGCATTGTACATACAAACTGTTATATGCTTACCGCTTTGATATTACGTGAACTGTATATAAAACTGTGCCGCAAACCATTCACTTCTCACCCCCGGGGATGTGCTCACTGGTTGAGACTCCCTATTCTGTTAGTGTCATACCCGAAATAATGAAGAGGCTCGGAAAGTTTCTAAGCCGGTTGGCCTTTTGGTTCCCGGAAAGGAGCTCCTTCCTCAACTCGAGTTGTCCGCTCGGGTACACGGTCTAGAACACATACCCAGGTTTTTAAACTTAGAATAACGTAACTTCATGCCGGATCCCTAGTAGGAACGCTTATTTGCATCATGTTGCATTTGACTTAGGGGACTCAACACAGGGGTTGGGTCCGTCTAGGACAGGCAACCTGAAATGAAAGACCATCTTGCCATGCCATGTTTGTTTCAAGCATTTATTCGAACTTGCATGCTGACCGGCTTTTAAATACTGAGGAGAAATGAAAAAAAAAAGGAAACAGTGTGGGTAAATAGATATTTTCAGAAAATACAAAAATGGGTCTTACCAACAAAACCAATAGTTTGTTAACAAGAGACAACGGAAGGTTGACTTTGACGACAATGGGTTTCTTAACAAAATGTGTTTTTTTTTGTTGTCGGTCAATAAAAGAAAATGTGTTTTTTGACAAAATGTGTTTTCTTTGTCGGTCAATAAAGGAAAATGTATTTCTTAACAAAGTGTGTTTTGTCGGTCAATAAAAGAAATAGTTTGTCTTGACGGACCGAACTACGCGAGTTTGATTCTCACCGGAAGTGAGATACGTAGGCAACCCCCGTCGGGTCCAACTTGCCATTTTTCAGAAATATATACCAAAATCTGTAAATTTTGAAAAAAAAAACCATTGCCAGCCAAAATGATCGATTTCTTTAAATAAATGTGCAGGATGAGCACGATTCAAAATGAACCCTTTTCACTCATGACTAAAATCCCGGTACAAATACGGCTATGGTGGAATGATCTAGGCCAAGGGGGACAGGATGAGGTTAAAAAGTATTTGAAAGGTCTCCCGGGTCTGCTTGGAATAAAACCCCGGGGAGACATCATAAGAGCCTTGGTCACATATTGGGACTCCGCGCACAATGTCTTTCACTTCTCGGACTTCGAGCTCACCCCAACTGTTGAGGAAGTGACCGGATACATTGGAAACACTGATATACCATTGGGGCAGCAATATCTAATCGCCCCCAGGGTTGTCGACATACACCGGTTTTTAGACTCACTAAAGACGGCCAGGACGGTACGTAACCCGGATCTAGCACGAGGGTTTTGTACTTTGGACTTCATCTATCAAAGGTACGGTCATGCGGGAGGTTTCGACGACCCAGAAAACAAATTATGCAGCAAGGGTAATCGCCCGAAATGGGAGGAGCACAGACGAGTTGCTTTCATGATAGCCTTTTTAGGACTCGTGGCATTCCCGAGGAAAGACGGGAACATTGATATAAAGTTAGCCGGAGTCGTCAGTACTTTGCTTGACCAAAGCGAGAGTACTCTTGCTCCTATGATCCTGTCAGACATATACCGAGCCCTCACAATCTGCAAAGCCGGGGGAGATTTTTTCGAAGGCTGTAATTTACTGCTGCAAATGTGGATGATCGAGCACCTGTGTCGTCGCACTCAATTCTTGAGATATGGTCTAGTTGAGAAAACTTGCATAAGCGAATTCTATACAAGGATTGATAGGGTCGTCTTGCCTGAAGGAACATTGGCATGGAGGGCATACTTTCAGGCTCTCAACGCAAGCCAAATACAATGGACGTTGGGTTGGTTGCGGATAGACAGAATCGTGTACATGCCAGCGGCTAGGTCCCCCTTTCTCTTAATGGGACTTAAAAGCATTCAACCTTATGCGCCCCATCGGGTGTTGAGACAGCTCGGGAGGTGCCAGATAGTACCCAAAGAAGAAGACCTGAGTACCCATGCTATTGAAATCGGTCCCGACGGTCAATTCCCGGAAGCGAGGGTCCGCCAGATCTGGAGCAAATGCCAATATCTAGAAGCAAACACTTGTGTGCATGATCGAGCTAGAGGAGAGGTTGCACCTAGATATCTTACTTGGTACAAAGGAGAAACGTCGGGGGAAAGACCAGCCAAAAGACCTCACCTCAGGGAATTTGCTGAAGCGTCCCAAGACCAATGGGACTGGTTGGCTAAGGAAGAGGTTTACAAAACCAGGATCGGCAAGATAGAGCAACGGGTCCAAGATCTTCAATTTGAAAGGGATGTGCAAGCCGCCGCCAACGAAGGAGATAAAAAGAAGTTGGCGCAAGAAAATGACTTTATGAGAGCTCAAATCCAGCAAATGAAAAGGGATGCTGACAGACAGTTGAGGAGTCGGGCAGACGAAAAATTGATAAAGGGTTTGAAAAGCCAGGTTGCCGATGTCCAAAGAGAATTGGAAGAGTCTAAGGCCCAAATAGTGAGGATCCGAGCTGGCTGGAGAAAGGAGGCACATCAACATGCACTTCACCTACAACGGGTAGAAGAGGATTACACTGATATCGTCACCAGTTTAAGGGAAGCAAATGTTGTCCTCAGAGAGCGGGTTTTTAAGCAAGCCCAAGATGCCGGAGCAGACCTCGACCGCTGCCACAATTTGATGGCCCGACTGCAAGGACAAGTGGATAGGCTCCTAGACCAAGTCACCAACAATGCTCGAAGGTTGGGGGCGAAAAACCAACAAATAGAGCGGCTACTCGGAGAAAGGGACATGATCAAGGATAGAATTGGAGAAATCGGGCACTATGTCACCATGAAGTGCCTAGCTTGTGAACGAATGCCCCGCGCCGACCTTTTCGCTTCAATTATGGGTTATGTTCATCGGATCATGGAAGAGTTGAGGAAACTGCACAAGGGCCTCACACCAAGGCCTGCGGCAAGGCCGAATGATGCCTCGCAGGCCCCCAAGGATTTTAGGGCATTAGATTTTTGATTGAAAATGTATTTTGAAATGTTGAGTCAAGCTAGCTGGCATTTTTATCTTTACTTTCCCGAGTCAAGCATTTTCTTTTGTTTTGCTGATTGTTGTAAGACGTGTTTTGTAACTACACGGTTTATTTGATATAAAAGTTACTGAATTTTGCCACAATCTTGTTACCAGAACTACGCTCGGTCTGATTCACGCGGGGTCGTGATACGTAGGCAATCCACATAAGATTCGACCACCACTAAAAAGAAAGAAAAAGAATCCAAAGGCTAAATAACGATAAGGCTTGCAAAGATAGTCGAAAAAGAAAAAAAAAAAAAAAAAAAAAAAAAAGAAAAAGAAAAGAAAAAGAAAAGAAAAAGGGCCGGAATGACGCATGTTAAAGAGTACACGTAGAAAGGGTTATTTGGTTAGGTGCATTGCATCCAACGTGCTATAACGTATCTGTCAAACTCGGTGAACTAACAAGTTTGTTGCGTGTTCCAGAAAGTTTAGCAGTTGGTTTGACAGAATATACTGGCCAGCCATCACTACCGTACTAGATCCAAAGGACCAGTTACAGTAAGCATGTCTAGTTCTGGCAAGAGTCTTGAGGAAGAAAAATCCGAGCTGCAAATCATGAAAGAAGAAGTAGACCGGTTAAAACAACGGATAACAGAGATGCACCTGGCCTGGGCCAGGGAACAGTCTTCACCGCACCGACCTACTCTCACATCAGCCCCGGAACATCCGCCCCTTGATCCATCGACAAGCGCCCCAAGTTATCCATACTACCAAGGGGAAAACCCTTATGTCGCCCAAATCCCACCGGCCAAACCAAATCCTCCCCCAGCCACTCCTGTTTTGTGGCACCTCCACCTGTTCCTCTGCAAAGACCGGCCGGGGAGCCGCATGTTCAAATTCACGACAATTCCTATTACCCTCCCGAGCCTACCTTCAGGGCCCCTGAACCATATCCACACACCCCTCATTGGGATAGTCCGGCAGAACCGGAGAAGCACTTCCAGAGTTCGGAACACGAGGAAGTTGCCAGAAAAGTTAAAAGCCTGGAGCAGTCCTTCAGGAACATGCACGGTTTAGGCAACCGGGTCAGCGTCGCCTATAAGGATCTGTGTCCATTTCCGGACGTCCAGTTGCCAGCAGGATTTAAAATGCCCAAATTCGACCTATACGAGGGGCATGGTGACCCAGTGGCCCACCTGCGGGGGTTTTGCAGTAAAATGAGAGGGGCCGGAGGACGGGACGAGCTTCTGATAGCCTACTTCGGCCAGAGTCCGGGAGGATCGGCGTTGGAGTGGTACACTAGACAGGATCCCAGTAGATGGTTTACGTGGGATGATCTGGCTCAAGCTTTTATCGGCCAGTTCCAATACAACCTTGAGATAATCCCCGACCGCCTATCATTGCTGAAAATAGAGAAGAAGCCTGCTGAAAGCTTCAGGGAATTTGGTTTCCGATGGAGGGAACAGGCGGCCAGGGTGGATCCACCGATGAGAGAAAGCGAGATGGTGGACTACTTCTTGCAGACATTAGAGCCCACCTACTTCGGACATCTGGTAACGTCCGTAGGCAAATCATTCACTGAGGTGATAAAAATGGGGGGTATGATCGAGGAGGGTTTGAAGGCCAACAAGATCATGAGCTACTCGGCACTGAAAGCCACCACTCAGGCTATCCAAAGCGGTACTGGAGGAGTACTGGGGAAAAAGAGGAGAGAGGAAGTTGCGGCCGTCGAGTCCGGGGCATGGTTCAGAAATAGAGGCCCCGCACCCCAATATAGCCCACCCCAACCTCACCGCCAAAATTACTCCCACAACCCATATAACCAACCGCAGCATTACTACCCCGCACCTGATCCCCATTTTACTGTCCACCATGCACAGTCCTATTCTGCACCTCCTGTTCATGCACCGTGGCGTGCACCGAACCCCAGAACAATCATCCACCCCCAAGAGCTTACAGAAACCCCTCGGGCGCGAGTTTCCGTCCGAACCAGGCATTCAGGGGCGACAGGGCGCCGAGGCCAAAGACTTTCACTCCCTTAGGAGAGTCTTACACTAGTCTGTTCCACCGGTTAAAGCAGGTAGGGTTGCTGAATCCGGTTGAAGCTAAGCTGCCAAACCCTCTTCCGAAAAACCTGGACCATTCAGTAAATTGTGCCTACTGCTCGGGATGTCCGGGACATGATACAGAAAAGTGTTGGAGGCTAAAGACGGCCATCCAGGAGCTCATTGACACTCGCAGGATTGAGGTCCAGACTCCAACAGAGCCCAACATCAACCAAAACCCGCTTCCAACTCATCGTGAGACCAATATGATCGAGTTGGTACGGGCGGAGGAAGGAAAGGAGAAAGCCTCTCAGACCGTAATGATGATTAAGTCTAGCGGGGCAGGAACGAGAAAAGGGCCAAGCTGTGATGAGTCGCCCAGTTGCAAGAAAGACATACCAGGAGAGTCGGAAGCAGGAAAGGAAAATGTGAACGAAGTACCGGTGAAGCCGGCCAAGATAGTTGTACCAGGGGCAGCAATCAAGCCCATTTTGACAGTAGCAGGCGTTCGAATGGATCCTTTCATCATCCAGCCGTCAACACAGTTGCCAGTAACTGATAGCCGGGCTGTTCCATGGAATTATGCTCGGATTACAACGACCTACAAAGGAAAGGAAGTGAAAGAGGAAGTTTGTGAAGCCCAAGGGTTGACCCGCTCGGGGAGATGTTTTGCCCCTGCGGAATTGAGGAAGACCACTCCGGCGGTATTGAAAAAGCCGGTCACTGATGAAGAGGCGGAAGAATTCTTGAAAAAGATGAAACTGCATGACTACTCTGTCTTAGAGCAGTTGAAGAAGACTCCGGCGCAAATATCATTGCTATCCTTGCTGATACATTCTGAAGAACATCGGCAAGCATTGATGAAAGTCCTGAATGAGGCACATGTACCGGATAAAATCTCGGTGAGCCATTTGGAGAAGATCACCAATAGGATCTTCGAAGCAAATCGGATCACCTTCACCGATGACGAGTTGCCTGAGGAAGGCACTGAGCATAACAGGGCTTTATATCTTACGGTGAAGTGTGAAGAGGCGGTGGTTACCAAAGTCTTGGTCGATAATGGGTCCAGTGCTAACATTTGTCCTCTCTCTACACTGGGCAAATTAAAAGTAGACATCGGCAGGGTACGCGAGAACAGGGTATGTGTCCGAGGGTTCGACGGAGGAGGCAAAGCGTCGGTTGGTGACATAGTGCTAGTCTTGACAATCGGGCCAGTGGAGTTCACCATGGAATTCCAGGTGCTGGACATGGTGGTGTCATATAACCTCCTAATAGGGCGACCATGGATTCATGCTGCAAGAGCAGTTCCGTCCAGCTTACACCAGCTCGTCAAGTTTGAATGGGACCAGCAGGAGATCGTCGTCCACGGAGAGAACGATCCACAATCAGGCACCATCATTCCCTTTGTTGAAACAGAAGACGACGTTGGGCCGTGGGTGTATCAGGTGTGCGATGTGGTGTCCGCCCACCGAGTTCCGGAAGGGGAATGTATTCCCGGCGACAGAACAATTACTGTGGATGTCATGGTGGCGCATGAAATGTTGCGACATGGTTTCATACCCGGTAAAGGGCTAGGTGCATCTCTGCAAGGAATTATACAACCGGTATCAGTGGTCGAAAACTTGGGAACCTTCGGCTTGGGATTCCAGCCAACCTCAGAGGACATCCGGCGAGCAAAGAGGAGCAAGCAGAAAACATGGGTGCTCCCAAAGCCTGTTCCACGCCTTTCCCAATCTTTTGTCAGGTCCGGAGCAAGAGGACATCCAGCGCCAAAGATTCCCGGTCCTACGGTCGGGCCAGACGAAGAGTTCTTCAGGAAGTTCGAAAACCTATTCACAGATGTATGTATGCTCGAGGACGGTGAAGGATCTAGTCACGCCGAGATACAATTTGTGGGACCAAAGGCAAAACTGAATAACTGGAAGGCTACTCCTCTCCCTGTCCGGAAGGAGTCTTGGTAGTTTGTCTTGGATTGTTTTTCTTTCGAAGTTTTGTATTGGGGGTTTGTCCCCGGAGTAAAATCCCGTTTGTTTTGTTTATTTTTGATTTAAGTTTGCAGTTTGTTTTCCCTTTGTACAATTCCCATCAATGAAATTTGGTTCCTTCGTGTCTAATTTTGTTTATCTTTTATTCTTTTTACTTTTCTGAACAGCCTTCTTGCAACTGATCTTAATGATATGGCGCACTTAAAGATTAATCAACCCAGTCTAGAAAGTCAATCGGGTTTGGAAATAATAACACATGAAATAAGAAGTGACGAGAGTGAGTCAGAGTACGGCGATGATGAAGCCGTGGAAGAAATCGGTGAAGAATTAAGTCACTTCGAGGAAAAGCCCAAACCGAATTTAAATGATACTGAGGCCGTTAATCTAGGGAATGCGGATGACGTCAAAGAAACCCGGATAAGTGTCCATATTGAACCCAATCCGAGAGAAGAATTGATCAAAACACTCATGGAGTTTAAAGATATTTTCGCATGGTCGTACGACGACATGCCAGGACTCAGCACTGATCTAGTGGTTCATAGATTACCCACCGATCCGGCATATCCTCCCGTCAAGCAAAAGCTGCGGAAATTCAAGACGGAGATGAGTGTGAAGATTAAAGAGGAGGTAACCAAGCAGTTGCAGGCGAAAGTCATTCGTGTCACTCGATACCCTGAATGGTTGGCTAACGTAGTGCCGGTGCCAAAGAAAGACGGAAAGATCGGGGTATGCGTGGACTATCGCAATCTCAACAAGGCAAGTCCTAAGGATAATTTCCCACTTCCCAATATCCATATCCTGATTGATAATTGTGCCGGACGCGAAATTGGATCCTTTGTGGACTGTTATGCGGGATATCATCAGATTTTGATGGACGAAGAGGACGCAGAAAAGACGGCTTTTATCACGCCGTGGGGGACTTATTGCTACCGAGTGATGCCGTTTGGTTTGAAGAATGCAGGAGCAACATATATGAGGGCAATGACTACGGTATTCCATGACATGATACACAAGGAAATTGAAGTGTACGTGGATGATGTGATCGTAAAATCCAGACGTCAAGAAGACCATGTTGCTGACCTCGGGAAGTTCTTTCAAAGACTTCGAAGATACGACATCAAGCTCAATCCGGCCAAATGCGCATTCGGAGTTCCGTCAGGAAAATTGCTAGGATTCATCGTCAGCCGACGGGGCATTGAGTTGGACCCATCCAAAATCAAGTCCATTCAGGAGTTACCCCCGCCGAAGAATAAAACAGAGGTAATGAGTCTGTTGGGAAGGTTGAATTACATCAGTAGGTTTATTGCCCAGCTTACGGCAACCTGTGAACCCATATTCCGCCTATTGAAGAAAGACGCTGCGATAGAATGGACGGCGGAATGTCAGGAAGCGTTTGACCGAATCAAAGGGTATCTGTCAAATCCACCCGTACTAGTTCCGCCTGAGCCAGGTAGACCCCTGATTCTTTATCTGACGGTTTTGGAGAATTCATTCGGCTGCGTACTGGGGCAGCATGATCTTGCTGGTAGGAAGGAACGGGCCATTTACTACCTCAGTAAGAAGTTTACAGTCCACGAGGTCAAGTACACTCATCTAGAAAAGACATGTTGCGCCCTGACTTGGGTAGCCCAAAGGCTGAAACACTACTTGTCTTCTTACACCACTTACCTCATTTCGCGCCTGGATCCGTTGAAGTATATTTTCCAGAAACCTATGCCTACGGGGAGGTTAGCAAAATGGCAAATATTACTTACGGAATTCGACATCATATACGTGACAAGGACGGCTATGAAAGCTCAAGCCCTGGCCGATCACTTAGCTGAAAATCCCGTTGATGACGAATACGAACCTTTGAGGACGTATTTTCCAGATGAGGAAGTATTGCAGATTGAGGGGTTAGAACCAACCAAGGATCCGGGATGGAAGCTCTTCTTCGATGGAGCGGCAAACGCAAAAGGAGTCGGAGTAGGGGCTGTGCTCATATCTGAAACAGGACATCATTATCCTGTTACTGCTCAACTGCGTTTTCACTGTACCAATAACATGGCTGAGTACGAGGCATGTATCTTGGGGCTGCGATTAGCGGTGGACATGGATGTACAGGACGTCTTGGTCTTGGGGGACTCGGACCTTCTGGTACATCAGATTCAGGGAGAATGGGAAACCAGAGATTTAAAGCTTATCCCATATCGTCGGTGTTTGCATGATTTGACCAAACGCTTTCGATCGGTAGAATTCAGGCACATCCCAAGGATGCATAATGAGGTTGCCGACGCGTTGGCTACTTTAGCGTCAATGCTACATCACCCGGACAAGGTTCGTGTCGATCCGTTACATATCCAGATCCGGGATCAACATGCTTATTGTAATGTGATAGAGGAAGAGGTGGATGGTGAGCCGTGGTTTCATGATGTCAAGGAATACCTCGGGTTAGGAGTATACCCAGAGCAAGCAACCGGAGATCAAAAGCGAGCTATTCGGCGGTTGGCGAACGGATTTTTCCTTAGTGGAGGGGTGCTGTACAAAAGAACCCCAGATTTGGGATTGTTGAGATGTATAGATGCAAGTCAAGCCACAACAGTGATGACGGATATACACTCGGGAGTTTGCGGACCACACGTGAGCGGATACGTATTGGCAAAGAAGATTCTTCGAGCAGGATATTATTGGCTCACTATGGAGCGGGATTGTATAAGTTTCGTGCGAAGATGCCATCGGTGTCAGATACACGGAGATTTGATTCATTCTCCGCCGACTGAATTGCATACAATGTCAGCACCATGGCCGTTTGTCGCATGGGGTATGGATGTTATTGGACCTATTGAGCTTGCGGCTTCCAATGGTCACAGGTTCATTCTGGTAACGATTGATTATTTTACCAAGTGGGTGGAGGCCAAAACATTCAAATCAGTGACCAAGAAGGCGGTAGTGGACTTCGTACACTCCCACATCATTTGTAGGTTTGGAATTCCAAAGATGATCATTACGGATAACGGTGCAAATCTTAACAGTGGATTGATGAAAGAGGTATGTCAACAGTTCAAGATTACACACCGAAATTCCACACCGTATCGCCCAAAAGCAAACGGTGCGGTCGAGGCAACAAACAAGAACATAAAGAAGATATTGAGGAAGATGATAGAAGGGTCTAGGCAGTGGCATGAAAAGTTACCATTTGCGCTGTTGGGTTATCGCACTACCGTCCGGACTTCGGTAGGTGCAACTCCTTACTTGTTGGTATACGGGACTGAAGCAGTAATACCCGCGGAAGTTGAGATTCCATCCCTCCGAATTGTCGCTGAAGCTGAGATTGATGACGACGAGTGGGTCAAAACCCGATTAGAGCAATTGAGCTTGATTGATGAAAAGAGATTGACAGCAGTATGTCACGGCCAATTGTATCAAAAGAGAATGGCGAGAGCATATAACAAGAAGGTACGTCCCGGGAGATTTGAAGTGGGACAGCATGTGCTGAAGAGAGTTCTACCCCATCAGGCCGAAGCGAAAGGCAAGTTCGCTCCAAATTGGCAGGGACCTTTTGTGGTGACTAGAGTATTATCCAACGGCGCTCTATGTCTGACTGATGTCGAGGGAAGATGCACCGATATGGCTATCAATTCTGATGCAGTTAAGAGATATTATGTGTAATTCTTTAACGCATTTGTCAACGCTTGGTTTCGTTTGTGTGTATTTGGCATTTTTCGGAGAATGAAATGACAGAGGCAATTTTTCTACTACCCAAACACTTTAACCTTTGTTTCCCCATTTGAGCCTTAATTGTTCTTTCATATACCCTCTTTCGGAATCATCGAGGAAGATGTGTAACAGAATAGAAAAGAAACAAAAAGTAATACAAGAAAAAGTGAACTACGTTCGACCTGATTCCTCAAGAAGGATACGTAGGCGCCACACGGCTCGGTCATAATAAAATAAAAATCAAAAAATCCCCCAAGCAACAAAAACTGGGGCAGAAGTCATTGTTTTCGTTGGAAAGATAGTGTGGATTCCGAAAGTTGTAACAAGCTAACCGTTGAGGCTAAACCCCTTTCTTCGGCCTCACGCGCAGAAACCATATCAAGAACCAGAAAGACCTCTCGATCAGTATTTGAAAAGTGCCAAGTCATGTGAATGAAAGCCAAGAGTGACATCCCGACCCTCGATTGAACCCAGGATGCAAGCCGAAAGGGGATAACGCTCTAGAGAGAATCTCAGGGGTGATACCCCGCCGCAAGGAAAGAAAGCACAAATGAGAGAGTCTTAACGGTGAAAACCCTCGCGGGCACCTTAAGGCGAAGGAAGTTGAGAGAAGTAAAATGAGAGAGTCTTACGGTGAAAACCTTTTACGGGCACCTTAAGGCGACGGGAGATAGAGAGAAATGAGAGAATCTCACTAGTGAAAACCCTTTGAAGGGCACTTTGAGGTGACAGGACGAGATGGTTACAAGATGTCTGCATGAGACAGGGTTTGGACATCCGCTTACCTCTAACAGGACGCGGCATCGGAAAGTAATTGATATGAATAGACTGGGTAGTTTAATCTCAAAGGCGCGGCATAACATTGGATCAGGCACACATTCAGATAAGTTTCCCTATTTTTTGAGTTCAGAAAAGTTTTTCTCTTCTTTTTGTCATTTGCGGTCAGTATTCTTTCCTTTTCTTTCATTTTCGAAAATTGATTTTTCAAAGCTTACTACCAAGTCTCCCAAAGCAGTATATTGAAAGTGAATAGGCATGGAACAAGGCAATGAGACAGAAGTCGTTACGATAGTGAGATTGGGATGACAGGCTGAGTGGAAGGTTCGCAAGAATTATGGAGTATGATGGACACACGTGGCATGTCCGAAAGATGATTTCACGCGACAGATCACCGGCTAGAAGAGTCGGACCAAACCAAAGAGTGGAATAAAAGGAAAGATGAGAGGTCGTTCATGGAAAAAGCATCTTCCCAAGCAAGCGTCAACGTCGTCCTCAAAGTTCGAGAGAGGCCAAGCAGCGGAAAGAGAATGGCCTCAACAAGAGTGGCACGACCACTCGCGGCGTTTTGAAACTAACAATTTTTCTTTGATTTAAAGCAGGAAAAGAGGGTCCGACGGCGGAAAAGCATACCGTCCAGAAGTTTATCACACTGGGGCAGAAAATTTTCTCCGGTTGCGAAAATTTTCTGGAAAGCAAGACTCGGAGGATAAGTGTAGAAAGCAACACAAGATGGGGCGATCCTTGAGCCGGGTATCATCGCCAGCAGTTATTGGAAAAAGAAAAATGGCTTCGAGATTCCCCCAGCAGTATTACATCCTATAATTTGATCAAGGAAACAAAAGCGTGAGTCCCGGAAGAGGTAGGGGAAGAAGGAAGAGAATGAGGGGTGAAGGAAACAAAGAATACTTCCTCAGCAGCATCACCCCCAGCAGGCGAGTAAACAGTTCCGAAAATATCCCCAGCTGCCAGAAGAAGAGTAACACGACCTAGGGGAAAGCAATTCCAAGACAGGATAACTCGGAAGTGAAGGTGGTCCGAGAGGTAACGCAGGAACAAGGATAGGGTACAAGAGGCAAAGGAAGGTAATCAAGATAGGATGAAAATCAGTGAGTAGTAGTTGAAGTCAGGGAGCCCGTCTGGAGAATGGAGTGGCGATTTAATTTTAAAGTTGTGGTTGGAGTCAGGGAGCCCGCCTGGAGAATGGAGTGGCGATTTAATTTTGAAGTCGTAATTGAAGTCGGGGAGCCCGCCCGAAGAATGGAGTGGCGATTTAATTTTGAAGTTGTAGTTGAAGTCGGGAAGCCCGCCTGAAGAATGGAGTGGCGATTTAATTTTGAAGTTGTAGTTGAAATCAGGGAGCCCGCCCGGAGAATGGAGTGGCGATTTAATTTTGAAGTTGTAGTTGAAGTCAGGGAGGCCCGCCTGAAGAATGGAGTGGCGATTTAATTTTGAAGTAGTAGTTGAAATCAGGGAGCCCGCCTGAAGAATGGAGTGGCGATCTAATTTTGAAGTCGTAGTCGAAATCAGGGAGCCCGCCTGGAGAATGGAGTGGCGATTTAATTTTGAAGTTGTAGTTGAAGTCAGGAAGCCCGCCTGAAGAATGGAGTGGCGATTTAATTTTGAAGTAGTAGTTGAAATCAGGGAGCCCGCCTGAAGAATGGAGTGGCGATCTAATTTTGAAGTCGTAGTCGAAGTCAGGAAGCCCGCCTGGAGAATGGAGTGGCGATGAAAATCAGAAGTAGTAGTTGAAGTCAGGGAGCCCGCCTGGAGAATGGAGTGGCGATTTAATTTTGAAGTTGTAGTTGAAGTCAGGAAGCCCGCCTGGAGAATGGAGTGGCGATTTAATTTTGAAGTTGTAATTGAAGTCAGGGAGCCCGCCTGGAGAATGGAGTGGCGATTTAATTTTAAAGTTGTAGTTGAAGTCAGGGAGCCCACCTGGAGAATGGAGTGGCGATTTAATTTTGAAATTGTAGTTGAAGTCAGGGAGCCCGCCTGAAGAATGGAGTGGCGATTTAATTTTGAAGTAGTAGTTGAAGTCAGGAAGCCCGCCTGGAGAATGGAGTGGCGATTTAATTTTGAAGTAGTAGTTGAAGTCAGGGAGCCCGCCTGGAGAATGGAGTGGCGATTTAATTTTGAAGTTGTAGTTGAAAGTCAGGAAGCCCGCCTGGAGAATGGAGTGGCGATTTAATTTTGAAGTTGTAGTTGAAAGTCAGGAAGCCCGCCTGGAGAATGGAGTGGCGATTTAATTTTGAAGTTGTAGTTGAAAGTCAGGAAGCCCGCCTGGAGAATGGAGTGGCGATTTGATTTTGAAGTTGTAGTTGAAGTCAGGAAGCCCGCCTGGAGAATGGAGTGGCAATTTAATTTTGAAGTAGTAGTTGAAGTCAGGAAGCCCGCCTGGAGAATGGAGTGGCGATTTAATTTTGAAGTAGTAGTTGAAGTCGGGAAGCCCGCCTGGAGAATGGAGTGGCGATTTAATTTTGAAGTAGTAGTTGAAGTCAGGGAGCCCGCCTGGAGAATGGAGTGGCGATTTAATGTCGAAGTTGTAGTTGAAGTCAGGAAGCCCGCCTGGAGAATGGAGTGGCGATTTAATTTTGAAGTTGTAGTTGAAGTCAGGGAGCCCGCCTGGAGAATGGAGTGGCGATTTAATTTTGAAGTTGTAGTTGAAGTCAGGGAGCCCGCCTGGAGAATGGAGTGGCGATTTAATTTTGAAGTAGTAGTTGAAGTCAGGGAGCCCGCCTGGAGAATGGAGTGGCGATTTAATTTTGAAGTAGTAGTTGAAGTCAGGGAGCCCGCCTGGAGAATGGAGTGGCGATTTAATTTTGAAGTAGTAGTTGAAGTCAGGGAGCCCGCCTGGAGAATGGAGTGGCGATCTGTTTTAATTTGTTAGAGGAAAGCGGTAGAATGTAACAGAAATCTTCGGCATGAATCCAAGTTCGTAAGAAGAGACGAAGCATCAGAAGGAACGCCAAAGTCGGACAAGATGGCAAGGAGCGCGACAAGATCAAGTTAAAAAGGATAGATAAGAACTTGTAGTACTGTAACCTAGTCTAGCTTCTTGTTTTTGTTGCTTAGCGCGGTGTAACAAGGAAATCGGTTAAGCAGTGGTAACAGCAGTAACAGCGGCAACAGCAGTAACAGCGAGATCGCAACAGGCATGGTAGTCCCAGCTACCAGAACGTCCCGAACTACATTGACCTGATTCCCTTTTAGCCGGGGATATGTAGGAGACCTTTGAAGCAAGGTTCGGTCAAAAAACTTTTCCAAAATGCTTCATACGGAGTGTTCGAATGGGCAAAAATCGCTTATATCCGCTCATTTATCTTTGCACGAAAACTCTGCGTGTTTACGCGCAAAGAGGGGCAGCTGTGAGCACGTGATTTTTGCCTTACTTGAGAAGTACTCCCAGAAAATTCAAAAATAAAAATAGTTTCGTGTTGGGTATGATTTTTGTGATTTTTGTGTTATTTTATCTTTTGTGTGCACGTTTATTTATTTAAATTAAAAAATACAAAAAATATATGCTAAGTTTTGCATTTTTAGTGTTTGATATCGAAGTCATGTGATTTACATTTTTAGGTGATATATAATTGTGTGGGATAATTGTATGCATATATATATATATATATATATATATATATACATGTACATATATATATGTGTAGCAATGAGATCGAATTGGGCCATAGTTCAGTCCAGGAAAACCAGGCCCAAACGAATCCCATACCAGTCCAGTTTCAGCCTATGTAACGCTTGATCTGGACCGTTGGATTTTATTATCCAACGGCCCAGATTAATCCGTTAATTCCAAAATTCATTCAGCCTAGGACTTAACCAAACGGCACCGTTTGGTTTAAATGAGAGAATCCTGATCGTTGATCAAGTTTGATCCAACGATCAGGATTCAACTACTCAAAACATATATAAACTCCTTTCCTTACCCCGCCCCCCCAAGCCAGACCCCCCCCTCTCCCTTCATCTCCCTCAGAGCTCTCAAACGCCCGGCGTAACGCCGCCTTGCTCCGCCTGCCGGAAATCGCCTCACGGCGGTTCCGGTAGGCCAATCAAACCCAAACCAACGCCAAAACCTTCCCCTCACCTCCCCCATCACGATCCCAGCCTCCCTTTACCTCGAATCACTCCAGAACTCCTCGAATCTTCATTTGAAGATTCGAGTCAACTCGAACTTACGCCAAACCACCCCGAATTCACACCGGTGACTCCTCGCACCACCCTCACACCCAAACCACCCTTGGTTTGGTTCGAATCTAACCAGAAATGTCAAAGCCCTAAATCCGCGCCTCAAGAACCCTAGAACCCAAAAATTAGGGATTGCGTCGAGTCAATGGTGTTTGAAGGCAATAGACCTTAATTGGAGTGTTTTTCATTTGAAAAACACTTCAATTAAAGTCTGTTTACTTCAAAAGAGTGCAAACTCGAAGTCTTTTGAGCCGAGTCCGTCCAATTTCTTGAGGTATCCCATTTCTCATTCTCTTCCTTTTGTTTTATTGTTGTGTTCATTATAGTTGTTCGTTTCTATCTGTTGGGTGTTTGATTTTAATCTTTCCTGCTTCTACACCGTAAGACCTTTTATTTGGTCATTCTTGTTTTGCTTATATGTCGGAGTAGATTGCGATATAGAAACACGAATTGGCTGTAAACGATACTGTCAAGTAGTGAATTCTGCATTTTTTCATGCTTCGTTTGCCTGAGCACTTCGAATCACTAAGTCGATGATTGATTGTTGTTCCTTATGTGAATTATACGAATGTTGTTGATTAGTCTCGTAGGTCTGTTTATTGGAGTTTTGTGGCAGAACTTGACACTGTAAATCACATTGTGAATCACTGTTTGGATCGAGATTTGTCTTTCTTTTGAACTGTTGATTAACTAAGTGATGAATTGAATTAGTTGTTGTTAGTTAAGGATTGAAGGGGGTAACTAATGGAGTGTAGTGCATATGAGGACTGTAATTGGATCAGAATCTGGGGTTTGTTAATTAGAGATTAACGGAATTGGCATTTCTTAGGATTTAAAAATACCTTGCCCATGAGTTAAGTTAGTGGAACCTGCTGTTACAGCAGGACACTTAGCCATGTCTGGACAAAAGCCATTGTTTAAATAATAGGACCATACTTAGACATATGATAGGAGGATGGGCTCTGTCAGAAGGGGATGGGCAAGGGACTGTCTCTGCAAAATCTGGATGTCCTAGGTTTGTTTTTGGTTATAAATAGGATACATTTGATAGGCACACACGGACACAGATTATAGAGACAGACTTGAGAGCATCCTGGAGAAGCAAAAACAGCAGCATATTCATAGATACACATTAGATATACAGACTTGAGAGTATCTGGAGAGAAAAGAAAACAGTCCCACTGGAGAGTAATAGCTGAAGAGAAAAGGCTACCGTTTGATAGGATTTGTGGTCATTGCTCCGATTGTTTGCTTCAGTGTTTGAGTCATTTGGCCATTGTTGTTGCTGAGGTACTCATTCGAGGCTGTTGGTCAGCATCGTTGTTGCTCTTGGTCCATTTGTTGCTGCTCTTTTGTTACTGCCTGGGTTGAGTGTTGTGATTAGTCTTGGTATAGGCTGCTGGTTCATTCGATTGCTACCATTAGTTGTTGCTACTGCTGTGATTGAGTTTGTTGCTGCCTGGGGTTGTTGTGTGTTTGCTGGTTGGTTCTTTGTTGCTGAGTGTTGTATCTGGTTCACTTGAGTGTGTTGGGGTTGGGCTATTACTGGTTTGCTGGTTGTCCATTGGTCGTTTGCTGTTGTGTTTGGCTATTGCTATTCACTGCTACTATTGCTATTCACTGCTACTATTGCCATCACTGCTATAGCTGATCTCTTACTCCTTCATTTTTCCAATTTCCAGGTATACTCTACCCCCTGGCAATAGGAAGTTCGATAATCGCATATGTATTACTTTGCAGAATCAAGTGATGATATTTTACTATAGAATGCCTTAGTTTTCATTTAATATTTGTAATGTTAAAGAGACAGACTCATCATGAATGAACTTATATTTGATATTAGATAAGATAGTTCAAACACAACTCTTTTTAATATTGGACTATGAACAATATTGTTCCAAGTGTTGACTGTTAGAGGTATCAAAATAGTATGCTTGTGTGGCCGCATTTCTGGAACTTATATTACCAGTTAAAGGTTCTAGTGTAATTTTGTAGTAATAAAGAATAGATTTGAAGCAAGTGCATCTTGAGCGGTTAAAGGTGATTACTTTGTCGCGGATTGTTAAAGAGAGCATCAAATGTCTAGATAATGACTCACACAAAATATGTTACTATAACCAATGTTCGATTGTAGAGTCATACATACTTCTCTTAGGATTATAGACTCTAAATGGATAATAAAATATGGGCTATAGGAAACATTTGCAAATCAACTGCACCTCGACTCTCATTAACTAGATTAATTCACCACTAGTCCTCATAAAATACAACAGCTAGCTCATGAAAATTTAATTTGTAATAAGTTTAATTCGTTCAAAATAAAAATAAGTATACTGTGTTACTCAAGCGAATTAATGTATGGCCGGTTCTGCCCTTCTTTTGGGGCCTATCTCGGGCCCAGCATGTTGGAAAAAAATTAACCTAGCATGCATAAATTGAGTTCCTCGGACCTAAGGATAAAATGACACTTGGCCCGTTAATGTTTAATTGATAGGCTATAACATTTCTTAATAATAATAAATTAGGACCTTTGTTTATTATTAGAGACCAATTAAGTAGAAAAAATCATAGTCACGTTAGTTTGACCTTAAATAAAAATGAGACGAGCCTCGCCGCACAGAATATATAATTGCGGGGCCCTCAAATTAGTGGTTATAAAAAACTTAGACTTGGAAGGACCGTTTTGGTGAATGTCACGGTCCTTTCCCAAAGTTAATAAAGACGGTAGACTCTTTAGGCACGATTTGTAAGTAAATTATTTTCCTAAATACGGGTGCGCATTTATGTGACCCAAATCTTACTCTCGGCGAAACTGAAATACATTAAAGCCACAGGCGTACTGGTTGCGGTGTGACTCGAAATGTGTTTTCGTGACGTCGCAATTCTTCTAAAAAATAAAAGCGGAACATTAAAAGCACATAGTTAAAATATATAAAAGAATCAGATAGAAACAAAAATCGCAATTGAGCGACCGTGCTAAAACCACGGAATCCGGGAGTGCCTAACACCTTCTCCCGGGTTAACAGAATTCCTTATCCAGGTTTCTAGTTTCGCAGACTACATTATAGAGTCATAAAATTTCCTCGGTTCGGGATTAAATCGGTGACTTGGGACACCATTATTTTTCCAAGTGGCGACTCTGAATTAATTAAATAAATCCCGTTTCGATTGTCCTTTAATTGGAAAAACTCCCTCGCTCCCTCGCGGGTGCGGAAAAAGGAGGTGTGACATGGAGGGTGAAGTCACGGCCTTGAACCGTCAGGTGAGTGATGCTTCATTGAGGGTTGAGGCGTTGCAAAGGCTACGCGCGTGCGGCAAGTCCCAACTGTCGCTGGTGAGGGCTGCTGCGGCCTTTAGGGAGGCGAGCCTCGAGGAGCAGATAAGTGTTTTCAAGTGGAATACTCAGGTTATGGCAGAACGGTTTACATCCTTGGAGGAAGAAAATCAGCGCTTACGGGACCAGGCTGCTTGCTCCAGCCAGGCTCGTGAACTTTGGGTTTTTGTTGAGGCCCAATGAGATGTGCATAAAAATTTGTGGGAGGCCGGCATCATGGCTGAAGCTGCTTTTGAGGGGGTGCGCCAAAAGGCTCATGAGGCTCAGACTGACTATGGTTTTGATGCGGCGACGCGAGAGGCTGACGACGGCACAGATGGGGGCGTGGATGGTGCCGAGTAAAAAAAAAGCATTTTTCTTGTCTTGTTTGCCACTTGGCGTTTGTTGTATTTTTTTGTTTTTCTCTTCTTAATTTTTTCTTATTTAACGGCCTTGTCCGGGTGTATGCGGGGATGACCCGCAATTAACTTCGTGAATAAATGAAATCTTGTTTTCGTTATTTTCCTTGTGTTTGTTTTGTACTTCCCCTTTTTCCACATTTGGGTTTTTCTTTACATGCGTTTGAGGGGGTGATTTGCCTTTTGAGTTTGACTCTGGTAGGCATGTTAGTTTTTGATTGTTGGTGACTTTTCTTCTTCGACTCGGGGTAAGCGAGTCGAAACCGTTGCTTGGCGTAAGCGGCGCTAAGCCTTAGTCACAGTTCGGGTGCGGTCGAACTACTAGCCGTAATGATAACAACCGCGGCCTTGTACTTTTACCGGGGCTGAACTTTACGTGCCCCTAAGCTTAGTTCGAGTTGGGCGTACTTACTTGAATGGTGAGGGTGCCTAACCCGCGCCTTAATTTGTTAGAGGTTGGGTTTTTCTATGTTCAATGGTGGATGAGCTTAGTCCGAGTTCTGATTGTGGGTGAACTTGTTATATTCGAGGACGAGGGCATCTAGCCTTATGGTCTGAGTGAGATCGAACTCGTTGGATTTGTTGGCGAAGGCGCGTAGCCTGAGTCTTGGTTCAACCATAGTTGAACTTGTTGGCGAAATGGCCTGAGTCCCGATTTAACTGTTGAACTTTATCAATTTTGATGGCGAAGGTGCATAGCATGAGTCTTGGTTCAATCGTAGTTGAACTCGTTGGCGAAGGCACGTGGCCTGAGTCCTAGTTCAACTGTTGTTGAACTTTATCATTTTTGACGTCGAAGGCGCATAGCCTGAGTCTTGGTTCAATCGTAGTTGAACTTTATCATTTTTAATGTCGAAGTCGCATAGCGTGAGTCTTCGTTCAACCATAGTTGAACTTGTTAGAAGGCGCATGGCCTGAGTCCCAGTTCAATTGTTGTTGAACTTTTATCCTTTTTAATGTCAAAGGCGCGCAACCTGAGTCTTGGTTCAACCGTAGTTAATCTTTATCATTTTTAATGTCGAAGACGCATAGCCTGAGTCTTGGTTCAACCGTAGTTGAACGCGTTGGCAAGGCGCGTGGGTTGATTTCCAGTTCAACTATTGTTGAAATTTTATCCTTTTTAATGTCGAAGGCGTGTAGCCTGAATCTTAGCTCAACCGTAGATGATCTTTGTCATTTTTAATGTCAAAGGCGCATAGCCTGAGTCTTGGTTCGACCGTAGTTGAACTCGTTAGCGAAGGCGTGTCCTGAGTCCCAGTTCAACTGTTTATGGACTTTTATCTTTTTAATGTTGAAGGCGCGTAGCTTGAGTCTTGGTTCAACCATAGTTGATTTTTATCATTTTTAATGTTGAAGGCGTATAGCCAGATTCTTGGTTCAACCATAGTTGATCTTTATCATTTTTAATGTCGAAGGCGCATAGACTAAGTCTTGGTTAAACCGTAGTTGAACTCATTGGCGAAGGCGCGTGGCCTGAGTCCGAGTTCAACTTTTATTGAACTTTAATCCCTTTTAATGTCGAAGGCGCGTAGCCTGAGTCTTGGTTCAATCGTAGTTAATATTTATCATTTTTAATGATGAAGGTGCATAGCCTGAGTCTTGGTTCAACCGTAGTTAAAATCATTGGCGAAGGCGCGTGGCCTGAGTCCCAGTTCAACTGTTGTTAAACTTTTATCATTTTTAATGTCGAAGGCACATAGCCTGAGTCTTGGTTCAACCGTAGTTGAACTCCTTGGCGAAGGCGCGTGGCCTCAAAGTATTTGAGTAAACTATTCTGAGGTCGTTTACTCAAAGTATTTGCTCGAGATGACACAGTCTCGTACTAATAACGTGTTATAAAATAACGACTGTAAATTAAAGACAAGTATAGAGAGAAAATGATATATTATTCAAATCCAAACTGATGTATATAATGAATTGACATCTCCTCTATATATAAAAGAAAGGAAGCTGATGTGTAAGCAACCCCCACTTCCAACCGAGAGGTTGTGAGTTCGAGTCTCCCCAAGAGCAAGGTGGGAAGTTCTTGGAGGGAAGGATGCCGGGGGTCTATTTTGGAAACAGCCTCTCTACCCCAGGGTAGGGGTAAGGTCTGCGTACACACTACCCTCCCCAGACCCCACTAAGTGGGATTATACTGGGTTGTTGTTGTTTTTGAAGCTGATGTGTAAGTTACTACTGCAAGCTGGTGTGTAAGTTGCTACTATACTAGATATGGATAATCTTATACTGAGAGTAATATTTATTCATAATGGGGTACTGAAAGGGATAATCTTCTACCGGCATAATATTTATCCATAACGGAGTATCGAAAGGATAAGCTTATTATACCCGATATGAATAATCTTTTATCGGAATAATGTTTATCTATAACATGGTACCGAAGTGATAAGTTTCTTGAGGAGGCTTATTTCCAAGAGTACTAAATAGATAAACTTATTTATGATGGGATCCCATATAGATAAGCTTCTTCACAAAGCTTCTTTACAACAAAGTACTAAATAAATATTATAATATAATATATTTATAACAAAATATAAAAAATTAATCATTAATTTTATTAGGTTACTCATTAATATTTAATATGAAATATTTACTTATAAATACCGTTTAAGTAATCTGGTTGAGTAAACTTTTTGTATAATATCTAGAAACCAATACAACTTTTTATTGTTGCCTATTGCTAGTCGCTAGACCAAAAATGCTTTTTTAAACCTCAGGTATTAGCCATAGCTTCATATTCATTCACTAATTCTACCTCTCCTTTGTTCTTGGACTTTAGTGTTGTTAGTGTAGACACTGAAATTTTAACAAATTAAAATGAATCCTAAAATTCAAGATAACTCTTGAAATATTAGGAGTCTATTAAAGTTATTTGGTGGCTATTTCACTTTAGTCCTAATTTATGCCTATAAATACGACTATATATATTCTTCAAAGATAGTTTCAATAATTTCATAAACTCCCGAAATATGCACAAAGATATCAAATATGAGATCTCCGAAATTCAATGAAACTCGTGGAATATTCACTAAGAGATCAAAGACATGTCAAATATATCTTGCTTAAAGTCCTACGTTCGAGAAATACACCGCTAAGACCCTCGAATCAGGTAGAATAAAACGGAAAGAATCGAGGAATAAACAGAATTGTACCCGCATTTTTTATCAATAAAATTGTATTTCTTCATATTTATATTGTGATTACGATTTATTTTTATATCACAAATAATTTGTTGCAAACAGTTACTTTTCCATTCATTTTCCCATGAGGAGATATCAGATTTTCAAATTAAATTGAAAAATCATACTTAATAAACAGAAAATGGAGCAGAGAGAGTATTTAAGTTATATCATTACAAAAAGAAAAGTATTTAAGTTATTATAAATAATAAAAATGTTACATTAAGTAGTTTGCGATTTTCATGTTAAAAAATTGTTTTTTCTGCTTCTGCTACTGTAGAAAAGAACAGAAAAATGAAAGACCACGTTCTGCGGCTCTCGTTGTTCATGCAAATAATATGGCTGTAGGATTTATATGCATATATTATTCCCGTCTCTTCAACAACTAGAACGGTAGAAGCAGGGAATACGGACTTTCAAGTTTTTCTCACAGAATCCAAAATGATCCTAATTCATATAGTATTTGAAATAAATTTCTGCGACAAATATTATCAATGTTGGTTGGACTCTTCGGAAATGTGATCGAATACGTATCAAATCCTTCAAAAATAATATATTTTTGAAGAATCTAATACGGGTATAATTATATTTTGGTGAATTCGCGCAATATAGATTATCGTTACTGAACAATTAATGCCAAACAACGAATAGTTACTACGATTTCCCTTAGTGTTTCATATGCTGGAAAAGATGGGAAAACCATAAAACGACCTTTAAGTGATCTAATTAAGTAATCGGCCATCTATTTTTTTTTTTTTTTTTTTTTTTAAAACCCTCCCAAATTAGGAGGATCTATAGTGTTTCCACACTTCCCCTCCACGGTGACTCGAACCCAGGACCTAACGGTCGTAGGTGGAGGTGCTTACCAACCGAGCAAGCCTCACTTGTCATCGGCCATCTATTACAAACACATTTAGCTTTTTTGCTTTATCTTTTTCTTTTGCGTATCCAAATAAGAATAATTCAAATAACAGTAAGAAATTAAAGGAGCAGAGAGACAGAGAAGTGCGTGCTGTCACGACAATTAGACAAAGAAGAGCACGTTAGGAGTGGCGGCCCACGGTCGGTTGGTCCTCTGTTTTATTCAATTTTAGCTTCAAATAAAGTCTCCCTTTCAATCCAAGACTCTTCCTCCTCTTTCTTTACCACTCTCCACTGCTCTATTCTTCTTTCATTGCTAATTTCTATTCCACAAAATGAGGACTCTGTGCCCCAATTTGGATAGAGAAGATGGTCTCGAGACGGTTCTAGAAGTCCCCATCCCTGAGGAAATGTTTGCTTCCCATAAGAACAGATCATGGCATAACATGAAATCTTGGGTTAAGTCTCACACTCATGACAAGCCTGTTGATTCCATTTTCGGTGGCCGCAATGCTGAAATTCAGCTCTTGCTTGGCGTCGTTGGAGCCCCTTTGATCCCTCATCCCATCCGTTGTGACCACTCTCTCAACAAAAAGATCAATGATCATCCCATTGTAAGTTGGCAAAAAATTAACTTGGAAATCTTACTTAATAGTTATAGTCAAGAAGATGTTGCTAAATTCATTTTCTATGTATACTTGTACAGGAGGCTTCAGTGGCCAAGTATATTGTACAACAATACATAGCAGCTGCAGGAGGAGAAAATGCTCTGAATTCTATTGACAGCATGTATGCTATGGGAAAGGTAAAGATGTTAGCGGCAGAATTTATAGCGGGAGATGGTATGGGATTGAACAATAATGGCAAGGTGATGAAGAATATCAAAAACGTAAAATATGGGGCAGGAGAAATGGGAGGATTTGTGTTGTGGCAGAAGAGACCTGATCTTTGGAGCATAGAGCTTGTCGTTTCGGGGTGTAAAATCAGCGCTGGAAGTGATGGGAAAGTTGCTTGGAGACAAACTCCATGGCACCATTCTCATGCCTCTCGTGGTCCTGCTAGACCTCTTCGTCGTTCCTTACAGGTACTTTTTTCAATTCAAATTAGCAAATTATTACCCTTTTCTCACTTTAATTAGTGTGTCGTTTTTTATTAATCATAATGTAATATAAAGAAAAATTAAGTGAAAAGAGTAATTTTTGTAGCCAAATAGAGTTTAATTTTTCGAATCCCATAGTGTGCGGATAGACAAACATTCTTTGATTGCCAAAGGACAAAGCGCTAATGTTCTTTCATAGTTGTGCGGGGTCTCATGTCTGGTACCTACCTGGAATTTGTTAAGTGTGAAAAGATCCGTCAACCTATTCAAAATTTGTTTGGTATTCTTTTGACTTTAATCATCCAGGTGACCTACTTCAAATTAAAGTTCTGTTTTCCTTTTGCTTTTTACACGGTCGAGCTATCTCTTTCGTTTTTAAATCAACTAATTATATTATTCAAATAAGTATTCCAATTAGCCAGCCTAATATTTCTATGTTCTGGATCAAGCAGTCAACGTTAACATTAGGTTGGTGTCTAATCCGTCCTTTTTAACTCGACTCTATTTACTAATTCCACGTTGTGGGTCACATGGCTCGATATACCCAAATCCCACAAATTTAAACATATTGACCTCATCAACTTGTTCCTTTAGCCAAAATTAGAACAATAGAAATGTATAACAAACAAGAAGCCAGCACTACTGAAAATGATACCTCGATGCAACCAGCAGCCCCAGAGGTAAAAGAAAAAGAAAAAAAAAACATTATGTTCTGGAACGTGTAAGGCTTTCTGTTTAAGATGGCTTATGTGGGTTAAATATTGGGACTAACTGAACCGATTGATTTTAGTTCAAATCATGTATATGTAACAAATAACAAATTTTAAGACATATAATAAGATTACAATAATCGTTCTCACTCTACTGATATTAGATTCTGAATCCGCCTTTATGTAAACTAATTGGTTGTCTGATCAATTGAACAGGGTCTTGATCCCAAGTCAACTGCTAATTTATTCTCCAATTCCATTTGCGTCGGAGAGAAGACCATAAATGGGGAAGACTGCTTTATATTAAAGCTTGAAGCAGATCCTTCAACTCTGAAAGCAAGAAGCAGCTGCAATGTAGAGATTATGAGGCATACTGTTTACGGATACTTCAGCCAAAGAACAGGCCTTTTAGTCAATCTAGAGGATACTCATCTTCTAAGAATAAACGCCCCTGGAAATGATGTCTTCTGGGAAACAACAATGGAGTCATTAATCCAAGATTATCGAACGCTTAACGGGGTTAACATCGCACATGGCGGCAGGACATCTGTTTCTCTATTCAGGTTCGGCGAGAACTCAGATGGACACACCAGAACAAGGATGGAAGAAGTCTGGACCATTGAAGAAGTCGACTTCAACATAAAGGGACTCTCTATGGACTGTTTCTTGCCACCTAGTGACTTGAAGAAAGAAGACGAAGCATGTGGGATAGTCATGAATGATGACGCGATGAAAAAGAATTCAAGGTTGGCATTTAAGATTCATGCCAACACGCCTAAATTGATAGCTTCTGGGAAAGGTGTAACAGTTGCAAAAATCGTGGCTATTGACGACGAAGATTCAGAAGAATATGAACCAGATGAAGACTTGTAAAATTTAGCAGTTGTATTTGATATCCTGTGGTCATTTTTGTATATAGAGCACCACAAGGATTTTTCTATGTATAAAGTTTTTATATACATATAAACATCTTGATTACTCAACTTGAAGGTTGGGTTTTTACAGTTAAATTACTAGAAGGATCTAATTGTCTATCGAAAACCTTAATCCTGTGTTCCCCGCAACACTGGAATGAAAGTGAGGTTGAACACATCAACTTTCATCAGTGTCTATAAAATTGAAAAACACAATATAGAATCTATAAAATAGAATTAGCCAGCCAGGTCTCTTGTTTTCATTTGATTCTTTGCCATATCAGTGGGTTTAACCATCACGCATATTGTTTTTTCAATTGACTCTTGGTAACCTGGTAAAACGTTTAGTAGGCACAGTTTTCACTAGCATCAGGTGTTTAATAGGCCAGTCCCTCATATCAGGCGTTTAATTCTGGACAGTTGAGGAAACTGTCCATGTATTTGATCAGTTTTTAGAATATAGAGTGTCATGCATTAACATGCGGGGCCTTAGATGAAATATAACAATCACACCTTGAGGATGTTTGACTTAGTTTATAAGCTCGTCAAACTGGATTATAAGTATTTTTTCTTATTTACGCATTTGATAAAATTAAAAATACTTATAAGTTAATCGTTTATAAACCAAAAATGATAAGTTTATAAACACTTTATATTTCACCAAAATATTTACTAGTATATCCCTAAAATACTTTTTTTTAGAACAAAACTCTTTGTATACCAATTTTTTAATTGCTTATTATTAATTTTAGAACTTTTATCCAAACACGTAATTACTTATTTTTTAAATTAGCTTCAATTAAAAGTACTTTTTAACAGATATACTTATCAATTATTCTAAATCAACTATGCCGGGCTCCTAGTCCTGACTTAATTTTTGTATCTGAATGATTTATCTGCTACATTAGATTCCAGGGCTATTGGTAGATTGTTGAAGGCGATTAAGATAGTGCCGGAAGTCTTCATGAAAGAAGCAAAATTATATTTAGGGAAACCTGTCTCAGAGCCACCAAAAAAAAAAAAAATTGACTTGTTTAAAATTTTAATATTGGACGAAATTCTTGGCTACATTGATACAACAATAAAAATAAGTACTGTTATTATAGTAAATTACATTACAACCATCTTGCACAAACAAACTTGACACCCGATTACATTATAAGAAGCATACCTCACAGAGACACAAATTATTCATTATGAGTCTATAACAGAGGAGACAGTTGCTATGTGTAACGAAAGAAAGAATTAACCAGATATCTCAATGGCTTTGACCTCAGGCTTCTTCACTTCCTCTTTGGGAACTGTAACGGTGAGCACACCGTTTTCCATACTAGCCTTCACCTGATCTATCTTGGCATTCTCCGGCAACCTAAATCGCCTAAGGAATTTGCCACTGCTCCTTTCCACACGATGCCACTGGTCATTCTTCTCCTCTTGTTCTTTGCTTCTCTCTCCGCTAATCTGCAGCACTTTGCCTTCCTCGACCTCAACCTTCACCTCTTCCTTCTTCAGCCCAGGAAGATCAGCTTTGAAAACGTGCGCTTCAGGAGTTTCTTTCCAGTCAATCCTAGCATTAGCAAAGGTTGAGGTTTCGCGAGCCAAACTGGGGGCATTGGTCAAATTGCTGGAAAGGGGGAAACCTTCAAAAGGATCCCACATGTCCAGAGAGAATGGATCAAAGATGTTGCTTCGTCGACCGCCGAAAATGCTTGGGATAAGAGACATTCTTGACTAAAAGATCGCTTTTGAGCTAGAGTCGGAGATATGTTTCGACTGTTAACAGATGTTTGATGGTTTGAAGTGGAAGAGCAGTGGGTTATATATAGGAGGAAATAAAAGAGACTCTGGCAACTTCATGATTTTTCTGGTCTTTTCTTGAATTTCAAATTGTGGAAGAATGTTTGGCTCTGAAACCTTCTGGAACATTATTCATAATCTTCTAGAAACAAAGAGTGTGATAATCAAATTCGGACCTTCTCACTTGGGCCTTTATGAATGCTTAGCCCATCTTATTTAATAAGCTTGGCCCATACAATTAGTTCCATCGGTTGAAAGTATATATTTTCTCCACGCACCCGTGTGATAGCACGGGCCAATTATTGTTTCTTTTTTTTTTTTTATCTTTTTAATATTTTTTGATCTATTGTTAGTTACATACTTTTCTCCTGGAAATAGCCTATCTATCCCTCGGGGTAGGGGTAAGGCCTGCGTATATATTACCTTCCCCAGACCCTATTTGTGGGATCACACTGGGTCGTTGTTGTTGTTGTTGTTGTTGTTAATTACACACTTTATACGCCTTTAGGGAAAGAAGAAATAGAATAGATTTTTCTATAATAACGTATACCACGATTACATGTATTGTTATTTATTTTTTGCATTATGTGTAATTTAATTTTTCTCAAATCGTATTACTATACCAATCACTTTGAAACACTTGTCGAGTTTAATGCTTTATTATACAGTGATTAGATAATAATTCAAGTAGAATTTAAATTATTTCTACATAGGGCCTCTTTTATTTTAATATATTTTTTTTACATCACTAAGACTTAAGTTAATTATTATTAAATAGTAATTAAAAAGTCAGTTGAGAAAAATTCGTCATATATTTTTCTCATTTTTTAAATTGAATGATATGTAGTTTTATTCTTTTAGTATTTTCAGTGTGTTAATGCATTATCTTTTTTTTTACTAATCATAAGTTAAATATAAATATTATTCCCAAATAGTAGATGAAAATGTATTTTTTGGTTCTTTTAAATAATAATCGTGATTTTAATTATAAAGAATTTTAACAAGAAACTTTGTGATTTGTTCTATTGGAATGACATAATTTTTTTTCTAGTTTCATTCGATATGATTGAGATACTATTTAGGGTACTAATGCAATCATCATCACAATAGTAGTATTTGTTGAGACTATTTTAAAAATATTAATTGTATATTTATCTATTTTATAATTTTTATAATATTGAATTCTAATTGAATAAAGTATGTACTCAACGAACTTCGATCATAGAGGGAGAAGTATAATATTGTATGACGATACTTCTCATACTTTTTAATATATAATGATTTTTAAAAGATAATAATTTCACAAATTAGTTGTCTTCATTTTTACTTCAGATATTCTCAACTCATATTTTTAGAGAGGGGATAATTATTATAATTTTTTATATTCTATAATAAAAAGGAAATTTAAAACTATATTTTATTCTTAAATAAAGAAATTTTTGAATTTTATGAAGTATTCCAATTGAAATTTGTATAAAATGATATCAATTGATAATGATATAATAACATTTGAATGTAAATCTATATATAGTATCATTAATTTTTTTTAATGAAATCTTCTTTACCGAAATAGTTAATAAATAAAATGATATTTCTTAAGAAAATAATAGAATTGTCATATATAAATGTATGTGACCTTAGTATTTTTAATCGGGCGAACATTTGAATTATAAATTATCAAAAAAATAATTATTCTAGTTAAAAGTACTTGTTAAAAAATAATAATAATAACAATCAAGTAATGAATTAAATAAAGATAGTAAAGGTTGAATGGAAAATGGGGTCCACCTAATGAATTTAATACCTTATGTGCATGTTAGTTTTGATTTTTTCGGTTATTAAGAACCCACAACAAACCTTTTGAGCCTAATATACAAACAAACAATACACTAATATATATTTGAAATGACCATTATGCCCTTGGCCAACCTCCTATTCTCTTTTTTATATAATAAAAAAGAAATTTCAATTTAGATGACATATTTTATTTATTGAGAATTAAGGTGTGTGAAATTTGACCATATTTAAAACTTTTATTTTTAGTGAGAAAATTTATAATTTATATTATTTTTTGTATAGTCTTTGAATATCTAAATTTAATTTTAAAATATTGAGTTTAACTTATTCAATTTAGCTTCAAAGTTTACTCATGACTCTCTACAAGTGAAACATGTCATTTAAAATTGAAATAAAGGGAGTAATAGTATAAGACGTCGTTATGCTTGGAAAAATATGCATTCTCTCCTTTAATCTTTATTTATTTATTTGGCCTTTTTAGGCCTCTCTTTAGGGATGAACTTCCACTTCAAAGTAATTGAATGAAATTTTCTTTTTGTATACAAATCTAACGTACATAGACTAATAGGGACATCTGATTAGTGGCCTCATGAATGGCCATATGTGCAAATGGCACCTTAAAATCGTTAGAAGTGTTTAGAAATAAATGTAATAGATATGGGATTGAAAACATTCATATTTTCACCTTTATAAACTTGATTCTGTAGTACAGTTTTCGCATCACCCTCAAACTTTTTTGTTAGTGGCGGGAATGTGCCAATTCAGCAATTCAAGTGTTACGGATCCAATTTTCCTCCATGGTATATCAATGATGACACTTAACTTTTACAACTAAGTAAGCCTAACAATTAATAATTGTTAAATTGTTAAGAATATAATTTTACTTGGAGTGAATGTCTATCTTGTGGAGAGTTTTACTTTGTGACTAAGTCATAATTTCTCCTATAAATAGAGGTGTCTTACCCCATTGTAAATCATCCCAAAATTCAATAAGAATTTCCTCTCTCTCTTTCTCTGCAATATTGTTCTTCTTCTTCTATTATTTTATAACACGTTATCAGCACGAGACTCTACCGTCTCAAGAAGCTCTTTGAGAAGATTAAGTACCTATCCATCTTATTTTTGTTGATTATCAGTTCAGACAATATTAATACTAAATATTAATACTGTATTGTTATGATGTTATTATTTTTATATCACTACATATTATTTTTTGTTCGTTTTACTGCAAATGGTTTTATTATAAAATTTACTATACAAATATTTATATTCAGTAATAAATTTTGTATTGTGTACATTATGACAAATTGATGTATAGCTGTTAGCACATAATTAACTAGTATAAGTTTATCTTGTTCGTGTTGTGCCTTTGTATATCTTTATTTCTATTAATATTTTTGATTTTTTTTATACTGATTATACATTTATTAGGCAATATTTTTTCATATCTTAAAGACATATCATTTATATACACACATACAGTGTTTTTCTTATAACTTCTTTAATGCTATTTTTTTTAGTGCCCAACTAGCAATGTTATTACATGTATACTTAATTACAGTCATGTACAAATATGTTCATGGTTTTATTAATATGTCAACTAGTAACTTCTGTGTCTTATATTTGCATAATTCACATTGGTCAACTAGTTCATACAGGTAATAATGTTAACATGTATCTTTTGGTTAATTTTTACTTTATTTTCGTTTTCTGGACACTAATAATATTTATTGTGTCATTTTATTTTGTATTTGTCATATGCGTTGTACTTATAATTGTATTACTTTTAGCTACATAATTATTTATATCATAATTAGAGCTTGTTCGAAATTGCAATAAAAGTCAATATTGAGTTATTCATTTAACTTTGTTTCTTTCCCTTTTTCTCTGAGAATACTAATTTTTATTCGTATATTTTTTTTGTATGTCAAACTTTGGGAAGCAAATATGGATACCTCACAAAGCAAACTTGGATCAATGTTCCATTGTAAAAATATTTGTTTAGTTGATTCATGTACAACACATACAATACTCAAAGAGAAGAATTATTTCTCTCATTTAAGTATGTGTAAGACAGATATTACTACAATTTCTGGTAGTAGTAAATTAATTGAAGGCTCTGAAAAAGCTACTATAACTTTGCCTAAGGAAACAATACTTATCATAGAGAATGCAATGTTCTCCTCCAAGTCCAAGAGGAACTTGTTGAGTTTTAAAGATATCCGTCGAAATGGATATCATATTGAGACAATAGATGAGAATAATCTTAAATATCTCATCATTACCAAAAATGTCTCTGGCCAGAAAAGAGCTATTGAGAAGTTCCCATCTTTGTCTTGTGGCCTGTATTGGACAAGAATTAGTGCAATTGAGGCACATTCTATTGTAAACCAAAAGGTTACTGATTCCAATACTTTTGTACTTTGGCATGATCGATCGGGACACCCTGGATCAATTATGATGAGACGAATCATAGAAAACTCAAATGGGCATCCATTAAAGAATTTAAAGATTCTTTTAAATGATGAATTTTCTTGCACTTCTTGTTATCAAGGCAAGTTAATTATTAGACCATCGCCAACAAAGGTTGGAATTGAGTCCCCTGCGTTTTTGGAACGTATACAAGGGGACATTTGTGGACCTATTCACCCACCTAGTGGGTCGTTCCGATATTTTATGGTCTTGATAGACGCATCTTCTAGATGGTCCCATGTGTGCCTATTGTCATCTCGCAACCTCGCGTTTGCAAAATTAATGGCACAAATAATTCGATTACGGGCACAATTTCCCGATAATCCAATTAAGTCTATTAGACTTGATAATGCTGTTGAGTTTTCATCCCAAGCATTTAATGATTATTGCTTATCAATTGGGATAAAAGTGGAACATCCCGTAGCTCATGTTCACACTCAAAATGGTCTTGCAGAGTCTTTAATTAAACGTCTGCAATTGATAGCAAGACCGTCACTCATGAAAACGAGGCTGCCCACTTCTGTTTGGGGTCACGCCATTTTGCATGCAGCAATGCTAGTTCGTCTCAAACCTACAAATTATCATAAATATTCTCCGTTGCAATTAGTTTTGGGTGATGAACCTAATATATCCCATTTAAGAATTTTTGGATGCGCAGTATATGTGCCTGTAGCACCGCCATATCGCACCAAAATGGGTCTGCAAAGAAGGTTAGGAATATATGTTGGGTTTGAATCGCCCTACATTATTCGCTACCTCGAGCCATTAACGGGAGATTTGTTTACTGCACGATTTGCAGACTGTCGATTCGATGAGACACTTTTCCCAAAATTAGGGGGAGAAGTAGGTGAAACCAAACGGAAAATTTTGTGGAAAAATCCATCATTATCTCATCTTGATCCACGTGCCTCTATTTGTGAAAAAGAGGTACAAAAGATTATTCATTTGCAGAAAATAGCAAATCAAATGCCCGATGCATTTACGGATATGAAAAGGATAACAAAATCACATATCCCTGCGGAGAATGTTCCAATCCGTATTGATGTCCCTATTGGACAATCTTCTAGTGTCATAGCTAATGAGTCAAAAGCACGACTGAAACGTGGCAGACCATTAGGTTCCAAAGATGAAATCCTAGAAAAAGGAAAATAAATGATCAAAATGACACTATGAAAGAATCTCATGAAGAAATCCACGACTTAATAAATTCTGAGATTCATGAGGAATCCACCGAGCCCGAGACTCAAGAAAATAAGGAACTATCAATAAATCCAATCGATATTGAGACAAATTTGAATCGATTGGATATAGTGGTGGATTATGTCTTTGCGTATAATGTTGCATCTAGCATTATGCAAGAAAGTGAGGATCTTGAACCTCAATCTGTTGGTGAATGTCGACAAAGACTTGATTGGCCAAAATGGCAAGAAGCAATCCAATCAGAATTGAATTCACTTGCAAAACGTGAAGTTTTTGGGCCTGTAGTCCAAACACCTAATGGTGTTAAGCCTGTTCGCTATAAATGGGTCTTTGTACGCAAGAGAAATGAGAAAAACGAGGTACAAAGATATAAGGCACGCCTTGTTGCACAAGGATTTTCACAAAGGCCTGGTGTTGATTATGAAGAGACATATTCACCCGTTATGGATGCTATAACATTCTGTTATCTCATTAGTTTTGTTGTCCATGAAAAATTTGACATGCATTTGATGGATGTGGTTACCGCCTACCTTTACGGCTCACTTGATAATGAGATATACATGAAAATTCCCGAGGGCTTCAAAATGCCTAATAATTCAAAATCTCGGGAAATGTTTTCAATCAAATTGCAAAGATCTTTGTATGGTCTAAAGCAATCAGGACGAATGTCGTATAATCGTCTTAGTGAGTATTTATTAAAGGAAGGCTATATAAATGATGCCATTTGCCCATGTGTTTTCATAAAGAAAACAACATCGGAATTTGTTGTACTTGCCGTATATGTTGATGACATAAATCTTATTGGAACTCCTATAGAACTCCAAAAGGCAATTGATTATTTAAAGAAGGAATTCGAGATGAAAGATCTCGGAAAGACAAAATTATGTCTTGGTTTGCAAATTGAACATTTGGCAAACAGAATTTTTGTTCATCAATCTGCCTACATAGAAAAGGTATTAAAACGGTTTTACATGGATGGAGCACATCCATTAAGTACTCCGATGGTTGTTCGATCACTTGATGTGAACAAAGATCCATTCCGACCTCAAGAAGAGAATGAAGAGCTACTTGGTCCTGAAGTACCATATCTTAGTGCAATTGGTGCACTAATGTATCTTGCCAATACTACAAGGCCCGACATAACTTTTCCAGTTAATGTCTTAGCAAGATATAGCTCTGCTCCCACAAGGAGACATTGGAATGGGATCAAACACATATTGCGGTATCTAAAAGGGACTACCGATATGGGCTTATTTTATGGCAACAATTGTAGTCCCGATCTTGTTGGTTATGCTGATGCTGGGTATTTATCCGACCCACACAAGGTTCGATCTCAAACAGGTTATGTGTTTACCTGTGGAGGCACTACCATATCTTGGCGATCGACTAAGCAATCAATTGTGGCTACTTCATCTAATCATGCTGAGATAATTGCTATTCATGAAGCAAGTCGAGAGTGCATGTGGTTGAGGTCTATAATATATCTTATTCGAGATAAATGTGGTGTGAAATGTGACAAGTTACCCACTATTTTGTATGAAGACAATGCAGCATGCATAGCTCAACTGAAGGGAGGATTCATAAAAGGAGATAGGACAAAGCATATTTCACCAAAATTATTTTTCACACATGATCTTCAAAAGAATGGTGATATTAATGTGCAACAGATTCGTTCAAGCGATAATATGGCTGATTTGTTCACAAAATCTCTACCGACGTCAACCTTCAAGAAGCTAGTGTACAAGATCGGGATGCGAAGGCTTAAGGATGTGAATTGATGCTCTAATCAGGGGGAGTTAATGCGCGTTGCACTCTTTTTCCCTTACAAGGTTTTGTCCCACTGGGTTTTCCTTGCGAGGTTTTTAACGAGGCAACCAAAAGTCGTATTATTAGATATGTGTACTCTTTTTCCTTTTCTAGATTTTTTCCCATTGGGTTTTATTTTAGTTACGGTTTTAATGAGGCACATTACTTATTGAGTAGACATTCAAGGGGGAGTGTTAAGAATAGAATTCTACTTGGAGTGAATGTCTATCTTGTGGAGAGTTTTACTTTGTGACTAAGTCATAATTTCTCCTATAAATAGAGGGGTCTTACCCCATTATAAATCATCCCAAAATTCAATAAGAATTTCCTCTCTCTCTTTCCCTGCAATATTGTTCTTGTTCTTCTATTATTTTATAACATAAATAAATATAATTAAAAAATTACTGAAAACAACCGAATAATTGACAAAAACCCTTTCGAAAACAATATCTCACGATACACACCCTATAACCGGTGAAAATGAGTCACAAGATCTACTGAGTATAACGAGAGTAACTACTACATCACTGTCTGGAAAAAAAATACAAAAGTATATGAGAATAAGGAAGGTTACTCTGAGGCGTGCAGGCACCGAGCAGGAATATTTTGAAGTCTCTGAATCTCTGTCCATCAGTAGGAACAGATGTACCTCGATCTGCACAAAAATCTGCAGAAGCGTAGCATAAGTACACCATAACGGTACTCAGTAAATATTAAGTTTAACCTCAATAAAATAGCGACGGGACCAGATCAAGACACCTACTAGGTTATAAATAATCAATATAAAAATGTAATACATATATGTAATGGGGAATGAAGAAACAATTGGAACCAAACCAAGATAATAGTATGAATTAGTACTTGAAACCAGCAATGGGAATAATATGAAAGAAAACAACTAAAGGGCTACAGTTGTTAGAACAATAAAGAGTGAAGCAATAAAAACTATTCCTACTAAAAGACTTTGCAAAAAACAACAAGAGACATAACGAGGTACCGCCTCGTATTCATATTTCTCAATTTCAATCACATCTTTTCTTATACCGCCTTATGAACTTTATTTTTGAAAACAATTTTCTTAAAATAGCTATATGATCATGTCCAAATACACACTTCAAGAGATATGACATGGTCGTATGCCATGTCCAGTCATACAAATCGGTCACATAACATAACACGGACCAGCTCGAGGCCTCAAATCACAGCAAACAATATCGAAATCATGAATTGCAACCCAATTCAAGCTTAATGAACTTTAAAACTTTAAATTTTTAAATTGGATGTCGAAACCTATCAAATCACGTCCGATTGATCTCAAATTTTGCACAAAACGCATATTCGACATGACGCACCTACTCCAACTTTCGGAATTGGATTCTAAACCCGATATCAAAGAGTCCACTTCCAATCAAACTTGTCAAAAACCTTCAAATTTCTAGCTTTAGCCAAACGACTCCAAAATGACCTATGGACATTCGATTTTACTTTCGATCGCACTCCCAACTCCAGAATCACCATACAGAGCTATTCATAGACTCGAAATCTCAAACGGACATCAATAAAACTGAAATACACTTCAAGCCAAACTTATGAAAATTTCTCCAAAATGCTAACTTCCACAATAGGGGCCAATACGTTCCCGGGTTATCCAAGACCCGATCCGGGCATACGCCAAAGTCTGAAATCATCATACGAACTTGCTGAAACCTTCATATCCCGATTCAGAGGTCGTTTACTCAAAAATCCAATTCTAGTCAATTCTTCCAACTTCAAGCTTCCGAAATGAGAATTCTCATTTCAAATCAACTCCGGACTTACCCGAAATTCAATTCCAACCACGCATACAAATCATAATGCCTGGAATGAAGCTGCTCATAGCCTCAGACCGCTGAACGATGTGCTAGATCTGAAAACGACCGGTCGGATCGTTATATCATGTGAATATTATGTCCTTCCTCTACGGGTTTTACAATGAAACACATTCAAATGCATCAAAGAGAAAGTTGTTTTCTACAGATTTGGTCCAACGAATGTATCTAATTATCCAATTTTCTCTATGAATGCGACCCATTAGAGTATAAACTATATATTTTTTTTGAAAATCTTTTTCTTTTCAAGAAAAGCTCGTGAGATTGAAAAAAAATTTGCTGACCAAAATATCCAAGTCAAAAGGATTACTGGTTGCGAAATTTATGTGGTGGAATTCTACAAACTAATTACATGTGCATATTAGTCTACTTATCTTCATTTACATATGGATGTTTAATATGCTTGGTGAGGATGATAAATAAATATCAATTACTACTTTTATTAAGATTACTTTTCGAAACTATGTATAACAAAAAAATCGATCATCAAATTACTTAAATAAATAAATATAATTTTCATACAATTTTTCAATCAAACAAAAATGATATATCAAAAAATATCTTTGAAATAAGGGTGGGTCAGGTCCTAATGGATCAGGTCAGTAGATTTTAGTTGAGTCCGGTTATTAATTATTTAAGAAAGATAAAATAGTGGTTTCGTTAAACAAGGGCATGAATGAGCAAGTATTGAACGGATTGGGCATATCTGTGCCAAACTATTAACGACGAACATATCTATCCTAATTCACATAATTCACAGGCACATATGACTCATTTCCGAATCTCGTCAATGATCCATTCATAATTTTGTAACGACATTACTTTGGTTAAACGCAAAACGTTAGTAAGGGAAGTTTATGGTTCAATAAGAAGGAAGTCACGATCAACACGAGGAGCAATTATATAACCAAACTACAAAGTTGAAGAAGGCTACTGTTGAAAGATTAATTTTTTTTAGTGATTACTACAATAATAATATTAATCCCACAAATAAAATTTTAGTAGATAATACACACATTTTATCGTTACCGTAAATGTGGAGAGACCGTTTTCACTAGATCCTGGCATGAAAAATATTATTTTAAAGCACAATTACTAATTTAAAACAATAATCTCCCTAAAGTCTTCTATTGGTCCTCTCTTGAAGTATGGTTCCCTAAGGTGCTGTTTTTTTGTATCAGAATTTATTGTATTGGAAAAAGGAAAGCGATCAACTTGTATCCCTATATTTTTATAATTTTTCGGAGTTATCTATATCATGCGAATTGGAGTAATTATGCGAAGAGTTGGTGTCAGAAGTAGCTCTTCAAATTTATCAAAAAGTAGTATTTGCTCTGTTTTATGATTAGTAATCGGCTTAAAATCGTTTTACCCCTGAACGATAGTATTTTAGTATACTTTAAGGTTCATTTATGATATTATTTTTTAAAAACAAGAGAAAGCAAAGAGATGAGGAATCTTTTCATTTTAAGTGAAGCATTTAATTGTAACTCATTTAGTTCTTCTGTTACTCTTTTTCGATCCACTTTAAGTGATTTTTTGATTATTTTCATATATATTAGTTTCTTTACTCCAAGTGCATCTTTAAAAAAAAATTAATTCATTCTTGATATTGAAAAAAATCAAATATTACGGACCGCACGAGAAATATAGGCCCCGTTTGTCCATAAAAAAAAGTTCCTTCTAAAGAAAAAAATATTTCAAAAATATTCCATGACATTTTGCAAGTTTTTGAAAAAGTTTTACATATAAATTTTTAAAAAATCAAGAAGTAATTTTAACCTCTTTTTCAAAATTTTGAGAAATACTTTTTACCGACTCACATAACTATAACATTTTTTCAGGAGACATGCATATCCAAATATAATTTTAAAATTTAAATGCTATTTTTTAATTTAACAAAAAAGTATTATTTTTTTTGTAAAAATTAATAATTTTTATGTCCAAAGGCTAATATAATTTTATCGTTTTGAATTACGTTAAACAAGTCAAAAGATAAGAACCAGTCGTCAACTCTTAATGGGCAGCTCTAGGGGAAAAGCATGATGGTGCCCAAAAAAGTAAAATATTTAATTTACCAAATAGGCTCATTAGTGACATCATTTAGAGAAAAGAAACGAAGATCAATGCAGTAAATGGTTAAAATAAGGAAAAAAAATGGCCTTTCAAAGACGGCTGACATGTGTCCAAGTAAAAACTTTTGTAATTCACTTGAGAACGTGTAATGCAGCCAGGCAGGCATCTTGATGAAATAGCCTCCTTAAACAACTTAACTGTTGCTTCTAATATAAGAGAACCTGAAAAGAAGTATCACTACATTTAAAATTGTTATGTTGTTTTATGATTGCAAAATAAAAAGATATTCTTATTTAGACATTATTTTGTTTCATTAAGATTAAAGACGAGGGTGAGGGCGATGACATCAATCTCGGCGAACCAGTTTGGTTTTATGCCGCGCCGCTCCATCACAGAAGCTATCCATCTTGTCAGGATATTGGTGGAAAAGTTTAGGGACAAGAAGAAGGACTTGCACATGGTGTTTATCGACTTGGAGAAGGCGTACGACAAGGTTCCAAGAAAGGTGTTATGGAGGTGCCTGGAGGCGAAGAGCATGCCGAAGGACTACATTAGGATGATCAAGGATATGTATGATAGCGCTAAGACGAGAGTTAGGACGGTGGGTGGCGACACAGACCACTTCCCGGTGGAAATGGGGCTTCACCAAGGATTCGGCGCTCAGCCCCCTCCTGTTTGCTTTAGTGATGGATGCTCTAACTCGGCATATCCAAGGAGACGTGCCATGGTGTATGCTATTTGCTAACAATATTGTCTTAATAGACGAGTCGAGGATCGGTGTTAACGAGAGGTTGGAAGTTTGGAGAAAGACCCTCGAGTCAAAGGGTTTCAGACTAAGCAGGTCTAAGACTGAATACTTGGAGTGCAAGTTTAGCTCCGAGCCAAACGAAGAAGGAGCTGGTAGGGACGTGAAGCTTGGTTCTCAAGTCATCGCCAAGAAAGACAGTTTCAGATATCTTGGGTCGGTGATCCAGGGTGACAGAGAGATAGACGGGGATGTCTCTCACCGAATAGGGGCTGGGTAGTCGAAATGGAGGCTTGCGTCGAGAGTCTTGTGTGACAAGAAAGTGCCACAGTATCTCAAGGGAAAGTTTTATAGAGCCGTGGTTAGACCAGCAATGCTGTACGGGGCTGAGTGCTGGCCAGTGAAGAACTCCCATATCAAGAGAATGAAGGTAGTGGAGATGAGGATGCTCAGGTGGATGTGTGGGCACACCAGGTTAGATAGGGTCAGGAATGAAGTTATTCGGAAAATGGTAGGGGTAGCCCCAATGGATGAGAAGCTGCGTGAAGCGAGACTCAGGTGGTTCGGGCATGTGCGGAAGAGAAGCCCCGATGCACCGGTGAGGAGTTGCGAGCGGCTGTCGGTAGTTGGCGCGAGTTGTGGCAGAGGGAGGCCCAAGAGGTATTGGGAGGAGGGGATTAGGCGGGACATGACTATTATGCGGATTGCCGAGGACATGGCTCTTGATAGGAAACTCTGGAGGGTCTAGTATCAAGGTTGTAGGTTAGGGGCTTCTATTATTGCGCGAGATAGGGATGGGTCGGGGGAGGGGGGGAGGGTTCCCGATAGGTTAAATTCTCTGTGAGTACTCCTAGAATTACTAATGCCTTTTGTTCATGTTGTTGCTTTGTTTACTTTGCCCTTTTATATGTAAGTTTTTGTGGTTTATTCTAGAGTTACTAATGCTTTTCCTTTTGTTTTCTTTTTGTTTTGTTTTTGTTTTTGTGTTTTTTTTTCCTTTTCTCGATCTTTCGCCGAGGGTCGATTAGAAACAGCCTCTCTGCCCTATCGGGTAGGGGTAAGGCCTGCGTACATATTACCCTCCCCAAACCCCACCCTGTGGGACTATACTGGGTAGCTGTTGCTGTTGTAAGATTAAAGACCTTTAATAAATTTGATATCGTTCTTGTGGCGGACAATGTAATTTCTTTGATTATTAGATTCTATGTTTCGAAATATGATAAATGTACCTTAGATGCTCTTTATGACATGCTGAAATATGCATATAATCAAGCTATAGGGATATAACTTTGTGATTTACATATATAAGTATTAATTTGCGTGATTAAGCTTATACAAGGTTAGTATTTATTGAAATTCATGTGTTGATGATATATAAAATATAACTTATAAAATGTCTGTGAATTATTCCTAACCTCAACAATTATGTTTTAATTAACTAGAGTATAATTGAGCTTATAAAGTTACATTTTATATGGTATATGTTAAGAATAGAATTCTATTTGGAGTGAATGTCTATAATTCTATTTGGAGTGAATGTCTATCTTGTGGAGAGTTTTACTTTGTGACTAAGTCATAATTTCTCCTATAAATAGAGGGGTCTTACCCCATTGTAAATCATCCCAAAATTCAATAAGAATTTCCTCTCTCTTTCTCTCCAATATTGCTCTTGTTCTTTTATTATTTCATAACACGTTATCAGCACGAGACTCTACCGTCTCAAAAAGAGGTTAAGAAACATGTTTTATGTTTTCAATATCCAGTTGCGCCTGCGTTGGAAGGTTTGTACGTAAGAATAAATTTCTAAAACTCTCAGTTGCACATCCATTAAATGCATACACAAAGAATCAAAAAACATACACAAAGATAGATTTTGGAATTTCTTCCAAGAGAACCAAGTCAAGTTCCTGTTTTTGTCCGAGGAAGGTGGCAGTAACCCAATCAGTAAGTATTTCATTTTTTTTATTATTATTGAAATTCTATAATTTCATTTTAAATACAAACAAATATGGATACCTCACAAAGCAAATTTGGATCAAAGTTCAATTATAAAAATATTTGTTTGGTTGATTCATGTACAACACATACAATACTCAAAGAGAAGAAATATTTCTCGCATTTAAGTATGTGTAAGGCAGATGTTACTACAATTTCTGGTAGTAGTAAATTAATTGAAGGCTCTGGAAGAGCTAATATAACTATGCCTATGGGAACAATACTTATCATAGAGAATGCAATGTTCTCCTCCAAGTCCAAGAGGAACTTGTTGAGTTTTAAAGATATCCGCAGAAATGGATATCATATTGAGACAATAGATGAGAATAATCTTGAATATCTCATCATCACCAAAAACGTCTCTGGCCAGAAAAGGGCTATTGAGAAGTTCCCATCTTTGTCTTGTGGCCTGTATTGGACAAGAATTGGTGCAATTGAGGCACATTCTATTGTAAGCCAAAAGGTTACTGATTCCAATACTTTTGTACTTTGGCATGATAGATTGGGACACCCTGGATCAATTATGATGATACGAATCATAGAAAACTCAAATGGGCATCCATTAAAGAATTTAAAGATTCTTTTAAATGATGAATTTTCTTGCACTTCTTGTTATCAAGGCAAGTTAATTATTAGACCATCATCAACAAAGGTTGGAATTGAGTCCCCTGCGTTTTTGGAACGTATACAAGGGGACATTTGTGGACCTATTCACCCACCTAGTGGGTCGTTCCGATATTTTATGGTCTTGATAGACGCATCCTCTAGATGGTCTCATGTGTGCCTATTGTCATCTCGCAACCTCGCATTTGCAAAATTAATGGCACAAATAATTCGATTACGGGCACAATTTCCTGATAATCCAATTAAGTCTATTAGACTTGATAATGCCGCTGAGTTTTCATCCCAAGCCTTTAATGATTATTGCTTATCAATTGGGATAAAAGTGGAACACCCTGTAGCTCATGTTCACACTCAAAATGGTCTTGCAGAGTCTTTAATTAAACGTCTGCAATTGATAGCAAGACCATTACTCATGAAAACGAGGTTGTCCACTTCTGTTTGGGGTCATGCCATTTTGCATGCAGCAATGCTAGTTCGTCTCAGACCGACAAATTATCATAAATATTCTCGGCTGCAATTAGTTTTGGGTCATGAACCTAATATATCCCATTTAAGAATTTTTGGATGCGCGGTATATGTGCCTGTAGCACCGCCATATCGCACCAAAATGGGTCCGCAAAGAAGGTTAGGAATATATGTTGGGTTTGAATCGCCCTCCATTATTCGCTACCTCGAGCCATTAACGGGAGATTTATTTACTGCACGATTTGCAGACTGTGGATTCGATGAAACACTTTTCCCAAAATTAGGGGGAGAAGTTGGTGAAACCAAACGGGAAATTTTATGGAAAAATTCATCATTATCTCATCTTGATCCACGTGCCTCTATTTGTGAAAAAGAGGTACAAAAGATTATTCATTTGCAGAGAATAGCAAATCAAATGCCCGATGCATTTACGGATATGAAAAGGATAACAAAATCACATATCCCTGCGGAGAATGTTCCAATCCGTATTGATGTCCCTATTGGACAATCTTCTAGTGTCATAGCTAATGAGTCAAAAGCACGCATGAAACGTGGCAGACCATTAGGTTCCAAAGATCGAAATCCTAGAAAAAGGAAAATAAATGATCAAAATGACACTATGAAAGAATCTCATGAAGAAATCCACGACTTAATAAATTCCGAGATTCATGAGGAATCCACTGAGCCCGAGACTCAAGAAAATAAGGAACTATCAATAAATCCAATCGATATTGAGACAAATTTGAATCGATTGGATATAGCGGTGGATTATGTCTTTGCATATAATGTTGCATCCAGCATTATGCAAGAAAGTGAGGATCTTGAACCTCAATCTGTTGGTGAATGTCGACAAAGACTTGATTGGCCAAAATGGCAAGAAGCAATCCAATCAGAATTGAATTCACTTGCAAAACGTGAAGTTTTTGGGCTTGTAGTCCAAATACCTAATGGTGTTAAGCCTGTTGGCTATAAATGGGTCTTTGTACGCAAGAGAAATGAGAAAAATGAGGTGCGAAGATATAAGGCACGCCTTGTTGCACAAGGATTTTCACAAAGGCCTGGTGTTGATTATGAAGAGACATATTCACCCGTTATGGATGCTATAACATTCCGTTATCTCATTAGTTTTGTTGTCCATGAAAAACTTGACATGCATTTAATGGATGTGGTTACCGCCTACCTTTACGGCTCACTTGATAATGAGATATACATGAAAATTCCCGAGGGCTTCAAAATGCCTAATAATTCAAAATCCCGGGAAATGTTTTCAATCAAATTGCAAAGATCTTTGTATGGTCTAAAGCAATCGAGGACGAATGTGGTATAATCGTCTTAGTGAGTATTTATTAAAGGAAGGCTATATAAATGATGCCATTTGCCCATGTGTTTTCATAAAGAAAACAACATCGGAATTTGTTGTACTTGCCGTATATGTTGATGACATAAACCTTATTGGAACTCCTATAGAACTCCAAAAGGCAATTGATTATTTAAAGAAGGAATTCGAGATGAAAGATCTCGGAAAGACAAAATTATGTCTTGGTTTACAAATTGAACATTTGGCAAACGGAATTTTTGTTCATCAATTTACCTACATAGAAAAGGTATTGAAACGATTTTACATGGATGGAGCACATCCATTAAGTACTCCGATGGTTGTTCGATCACTTGATGTGAACAAAGATCCATTCCGACCTCAAGAAAAGAATGAAGAGCTACTTGGTCCTGAAGTACCATATCTTAGTGCAATTGGTGCACTAATGTATCTTGCCAATACTACAAGGCCCGACATAACTTTTCCAGTTAATGTCTTAGCAAGATATAGCTCTGCTCCCACAAGGAGATATTGGAATGGGATCAAACACATATTGCGGTATCTAAAAGGGACTACCGATATGGGCTTATTTTATGGCAACAATTGCAGTCCCGATCTTGTTGGTTATACTGATGCTGGGTATTTATCCGACCCACACAAGGCTCGATCTCAAACGGGTTATGTGTTTACCTGTGGAGGCACTGCCATATCTTGGCGATCGACTAAGCAATCAATTGTGGCTACTTCATCTAATCATGCCGAGATAATTGCTATTCATGAAGCAAGTCGAGAGTGCGTGTGGTTGAGGTCTATAATACATCTTATTCGAGATAAATGTGGTGTGAAATGTGACAAGTTACCCACTATTTTGTATGAAGACAATGCAGCATGCATAGCTCAACTAAAGGGAGGATTCATAAAAGGAGATAGGACAAAGCACATTTCACCAAAATTATTTTTCACACATGATCTTCAAAAGAATGGTGATATTAATGTGCAACAGATTCGTTCAAGTGATAATATGGCTGATTTGTTCACAAAATCTCTACCGACGTCAACCTTCAAGAAGCTAGTGTACAAGATCGGGATGCGAAGGCTTAAGGATATGAATTGATGCTCTCATCAGGGGGAGTTAATGCGCGTTGCACTCTTTTTCCCTTACAAGGTTTTGTCCCACCTGGGTTTTCCTTGCGAGGTTTTTAACGAGGCAACCAAAAGGCGTATTATTAGATATGTGTACTCTTTTTCCTTTTCTAGATTTTTTTTCCCATTGGGTTTTATTTTAGTTAAGGTTTTAATGAGGCACATTACTTATTGAGTAGACATTCAAGGGGAGTGTTAAGAATAGAATTCTATTTGGAGTGAATGTCTATCTTGTGGAGAGTTTTAATTTGTGACTAAGTCATACTTTGTGACTAAGTCATAATTTCTCCTATAAATAGAGGGGTCTTACCCCATTGTAAATCATCCCAAAATTCAATAAGAATTTCCTCTCTCTCTTTCTCTGCAATATTGCTCTTCTTCTTTTATTATTTCATAACAGTATAACGTATTTGAGACTTATTTTCAGGTAATTTGAATATGAGGGTAAGATAATATATAAAATTGATTTTTAACAAAGCGAGAAAAGGTGATACCAACTTAGTTGATTGTGTACAACTATAAATTATAAGGATGACCAGAATAAAAAGAATACTACTAAAGATCGTCTCTTTCTATTTAGATTAGATTTAGTACTTTAATTGTTCTTCTTCGTAGGTTTATACAATATCCAGTCATTTTGATCTCGAAAAAAAAAAAAATCACATGATTATCCACGTTGATCATCCAAAGAAACTTGTGATTTTTTCCACGTATAACTATATGTCAAAGCTTTTTTTCAATAATTTTGATATTATTTTACAAAAGTGCATATATTCACGTGCAACACATGTGCCGAGAAGCTAGTATCTCAATGTGACGACCCACCTATTTTCTCTTTCATTCCGTGCTTTCGAGGCTTTGAAAATCTTATTTTTTACTTGCCTCGATTTGCGTGCGCAGTCAGAACGTGTAACCAGAAAGCTTATATGCTAAATTCTGTGAAATTTTTCTAAATATGGCTTTAAAATGATTAAAGTTGACTTTGGTCAATATTTTTGATAAATGGACCAGGTCCCGTGATTTAACGGCCTCGAAGGGTCCGTAGAAAAATATTGGACTCGGGCATATGCCCGGAGTCGAATTCCGAGGTCTAGAGCCCGAGAAAAAGAATTTTTCTGTGAAATTATTTTTCTAAAATTATCAAGGAAAATGGAAATAAAAATTGATTAAAAGACTGTGGTATTGGGCTCGTATTTTGGTTTCGACACCCGGTGCAAGTCTTATATATAGTTTAAGCGCTTTCTGTGAAATTTGATTGAAATCGGACGTCATGCAACGTGTTTCGGACCTAAATATCTAAAATTTGGCGTTTATAAAAAATGATGATTTTGATGTTTGATTCATTGATTTTGATATTGTTTTGGCGATTTGATCGCTTGGTTAAGTTCGTATGAGGTTTTTGAGTTAGTGTGTGTGATTGGCTAGGAGCCCCGAGGGCTCGGGAGTGTTTTCGGAGGTGTTCGGGGGTAGTTTTGGACTTAGGGAGTTAGCAATTCTGCAATTTTTACACAGAAGAATCCTTCTTCGAGTTTGCAACATTATATTTGCGTTCGCATAGCTTCAGTGACTTCCTTCATCGCGATCGCGATATACTGCTTGCGTTCGCATAGCATTAGTTGACTCTGTGGGAGACCTTCCTCTTTGCGTTCGCATTAAGCATTCGCGAACGCATAGCACTGCATTTTCTTTCACTGTGTTTGCGTGACTTCAACGTGTTCGCGTAGAACAAACTTCAGGCCCCCAGTAATTAAATCTACACGTTCGCATTCCCCTGACTCGAACACGATGATTGCCAGTCCCCTTTCTTCTCGAACGGGACCCCTGGGTCGCGAACGCATATGGCATTTTTGCCCAGTCATTTTAATGCTTCAAAAATAGAATAGTTACGGGTTTTTACTCAAATTTCACACGAGTTCTCTTCTCTCGCAAGTTTTAGGAAGCCATTGAAGCTCCCATTCTTCAATACCACTTGGGTAAGTAATTTTCTACTTATTTCCTTCATTATCTTTCATTAATTAGTAAGTTTTCAAGATTAAATCACATAGAATAGGGTGGAAATTGGCACAAAAGGGTAGAGTTAGGTTTTTCGATCTTCTTCGATTTAGACCTCGTTTTGGGGTCGAACTTGAAAATAATTTATATATTCGGGCTCGTGGGGGAATGGGTGACATGGAATTGGTTTGAACCTCGGGTTTTGACCAAGCGCGCCCGAGGTTATTTTTGGAATTTTGGGAAGAAAGCATAGAAATTCATATTTAGGCATCGGGTTTATTTTGTTTAGCTATTATTAATATTGTAAAGTTATTATTTTATAGATTTGACTGAGTTGGATCGAGGGGTAAAGCTATACTAGAGGCTTGAGTTAATTTGGAGAATTTGAGGTAAGTGTTTGGTCTAACTTTGGCTTGAGGGAATAGGATTAGGGTATTATTTGTTAATTGCTAAATGTTGAGTACGGTGTATAGGCACGGTGATGAGTATCTATACACCGGTGTCTAGCATGACAATGGATCCTTATTTGTGTTTATTTGGGATTCGGTAGGGACTCATCCTTGTTCATTGATGGTTTTATATGAAATGAAGAGAATGAGAAGGAAATATGATTTGTAAACTCATTGGAGCGTTGGCTCGATTTTTGACTTGATTACAGCGTAAGAAATGAACGTAATAGAAAGAGATGTGATTATTCCCTTGTCGGGACGTGTAAATTATGGTTGTTGCTCCCTTGCTGGGAAATTTAACTGCTCGTATTCTCCATTGCCGAAAAACTATTATATACTATGAATTGGGATCGTGTGGCATGCCGACTACTTATATATATTAAAATTGGATCGTGTGGCATGCCGACCACTTATATATGCTGAAATAAGATCGTGTGGCACGCCGACCACTTATATATGCTGGAATGGGATCGTGTGGCGCGCCGACCACCAAGATATATTATGAAATGGGATCGTGTGGCGCGCCGACCACTTATATAGATTATGAGAGCTGATGTAGTTTCGTGTTTATTTCTGATGAGTTGTTTTCATCTGTATTTCCCCTATGCATGCCCCCTCCCGTTTTAATTGGTATTCTTCTGTTGTCATTTCGTTGCACTTGTATATATGTATATCTGGACAGGTTGTTTTTGTTAGGTCCTGTGTAACTTAGTCACTATTTCGTCGGGGTTAGGCTAGGAACTTACCAGCACATGAGGTCGGTTGTGCTGATGCTATATTCTGTGCATCTTTTTACACAGCTTCAGGAGCAGCTTTTAGGCCTCAGCATTAGGATTGATCCGGAGCTGACTTCAGTCCAGGGACTTTTGAGGTAGCCTAGCTGACGTCCACAGGCCGGAGTCCCTTCTATGTTATTAGTTTATTTTCCTTGTACCGAGACAAACATTGATGTACTTATATACAGACTTATTTTTAGCAGTCTTTAGTAGTTCGTGAGTTAGTATCACCGGATCTGGGTAGAGATGTAATTAAACTTCCACATTGGTTTTCAGTTATCTATGTTTTTAAGACTTTCACTTTTATTTAAATGACTCGTTTTATTTATATTATTGAGATGTTATCAGAAAATATTTTAACACTTGACTTGCCTAGCTTCGTTAGTAGACGCCATCACAATTCCCGACGCATGAAAATCCTGGTCGTGACACTCAAAAGCGTAGAAGACATTCATTCCCCTATAGTTTACGTCGCTTCTTCGAAGAAATTCACGACTCTGAGGCAGGGGCGGATTTATATTGTCCCAAGCGGTGTCACGGGACACCGCTTCGTCGAAAACTTATACTATATATGTATATAAAAATAATAAATAAAACAGAATACAAGATAAAATCATTAAAAGTGACACCACTTGCATCAAAAGAACTTAATAATCTAGTGGTTGACAGGCTTATTTCTAAAAATAGTGACACCACTTATTAATAATTCTGCGTACGCCACTACTGGGAGGAATTCATTTTTTTGCTGGACTTGGGTTTCAATTGGTTTAATAAAATCCTGTCACCCATGCAGCAAAATTGAGGACCTAAGTTCTTTAAGGACATAAATTACTCTATAACAATCGGTTTTTTCTTATTTGTAAAATCTATTTTTGTGAACTAAACTCTCTCAATGTAAATGCACATGAATGATATGCGTAGACGTACAATGATAATAAAAGGCACATATTGGGATTGACATATGATTAGACTAGAGCGTGGAATAAATATTCTCAACCACAAATAATGTTTAAATAGGTAGACTATATAACGTTGTCACATTCTCTCGGAAGAACTTTATAAAGAAATGTCTAAGTTTGAATTTTTTTAAACTACTTTTTATCCTTTATTAGATTTGTCACAGTCCAAAATTTATAGTTTATGTTCGTTGCTTCTATACCAAAACAAATTAGTCATCAAAAAAAAAAAGTAACAAAGAAGTCTCTCTTCCGTGGAAAAAATAATAGTTTCATTTCAAACAAAAATACAAACAACTGCAGGAAGAAGAAGAATAAAACGAGGACAAATTTTAGGACCCCATGCCAAACCGATACCTACTATATTCGGCAGCAGAAATAAAAAAGAACACACAAACATAACCCAAATTAATAAAAAAGAACACACAAGCATAGCCCAAATTAATATATCATGTTATTATGTTTTCACTTTCTTCAGTTCTAGCCAACTCTTTGATGTCATCGATGAGACGGTCGAAGTTATTGTACGACGAACCTCCTTCTCCAACACTTAGTTTTGCCAACTTTGATAATTCCTCAATTGATTTCTTCAACTCGTCTCTTCTTATTTCCATCAGATCCTTTATCATTCTCTCTATAGTGGATCTGTCACATTTGTCCTTCATGTCCAACCCTATTTGCCATAATTCATTTACTAATCTACTGTTGACTCTCTGATCCACATAATGTGGCCAGCCTATCATGGGCTTTCCCTCACTGATACTTTCTAATGTTGAGTTCCACCCGCTATGTGTTAAAAAACCAGCAATGGATGGGTGGGCCAGTACCATCTTTTGTGGAGCCCAACTCACTATGTAGCCATTTCCCTTGCAAGCCTCTGCAACTTCCTTCATAAATTGAATGTCTGATTCGCCTTCCTTCAAAATGTTGGGCCTCAAAACCCACAAAAATTTAACTTTACTATTCAATAGGCCATGTTGAAATTCCAAAATTTCCTCCTTTGATACAACAACAACACTTCCAAAACTCACATAAAGTACTGAACCCATGGGCTGTGCATCAAGCCATTTAATAGAACTATGATCTTCTTCCCACAAACTATTTGATGATGGAGTGTTTATTGAAGTAAGTTTAGCCTTTAAGTGCAAGTGTAGTGGCCCAATTGCATATGTTTTAGGAGAGTAAGACTGAATACAAGAAAGAAAAGGCCTGTCTAAATCTTCAAATGTATTCAATATGAGACCATGGGATCGTGGGATTCGCTCAACTTGCTTTAAAGCGAATACGAAATCTGGATCAGTCTTATAATCCATGTGACAAAAGGGTGGAAGATCTCGTCGGCGAAGAAGACTTTCCATGGCAGGTATATGTTTTACCGATGCATCCAAGTCATTGTCTGGAAAAAAAATATAAAGTTAGCTCTGCATTCAAATTTGGATGATTTGTTTTATAATATTCTCTTCAATATGTCATTTCAAGTCAAAAGACCTTTCTTTTAATGGCTGTTCCGACCGCGAAATAGGACGGGTCCCAAATTGTCTTTTCCATAATTTGTCTCTCACCCTTTATTAGTGGTATTCTTTTCAATAATTTATCTCAACTCTCAAGTGTTGATGCCCCACATATCGATGTCCCTTTTATTCATGAAAATCGTTTGTCATTCATTTTCATAGATTGGAGGCTTAAAATTAAAATTTAATCAGAGATATTTCTTGAAACTAAACCTTCATATATAATTTTTAAATCTATTTTTTTAGTAATATGCAAAATATTTACTAAATAGACTATCATTACACGAAATATATAGACTATCACCGTATAAAAAGCAAGACACTTTCACCTTTCGTGATTCGTATCAATTTTGATAAATTTATGGAATATATAAACATTAGTACTATTTACTAACGTATGTTATTTTTCTTCTTCAAAAATATAGTATACTGTTCAATTTAATTAATGAGATTTAGGCCATGACTAACATGATGAATGCATTTTTTTTTTCACCATTTTGATGTGAGAAAAGATCAACTTATAATAATTTTCTTGTAGTTTGAATACTCTAAATTTTAAGTGAAAATAAAAATTAATCAACTCAAAGCTAACATGGAAGTTTAACTGTTAGACTCGATCCAACAAATAGGCAGAGAGACACGAATATATGTTTCTAACAAAACAAAAGTAATTCAGGTTATAACTAATTATCAAATAAATAATGATTTCTCTCCCTAATTAACTGAAATTTACGAAACAAAAGCAAAGAAAGAAAAATGAGTGAGAGTACCTTTAAAGGGAAGCTCGCCAGATTCGATAAGTTTTGGCAGACATATGTAAACCCAAACGCAGGAGGGGCTAAGGGTGTCAAAGGAAATAACTGGAACTCCCATTTCATTTCCAATATCAGCCACATAATAAGACAGGGCATCTGGTATAACACATGTTACCTGTTCTTTGCCTCCACTTCTAAGCATTTCTCTAAGAAAAGGCTCCGCCACGGTCTGCACGGAGCTGAGTAAGTCATTGAATTGTTCGAACGAGCGCGGGTGTTCCTCGGGAAGGCCGTCGGGTATTGTGAGGAATCGAAAACGGGGATATTTCTCGAAACGAGATTGGACATTGGTGTGGCGGAGGAGGAGCTCTTGGTTGTGGATGGTGTTGAGGAAGGTCACCTTCAGGCCTGAAAGACAGAAGAGCTCGGCCAGCTGCAGCTTACAGTTAATTGGACCTTGTATTGGAAGAGGGAAGATGAGAACATGAGGAATCGTTGCTTCTTTCTGCTGGTGCTCCATTACTTGAGTTTACTTTGTTTTACTGGATAGGTGAAATTAGGCTTTAGCGCCTCAATTTTTATAGATGGAGTTGGTGTAGTGTTTGTTGTATCTTAGCCTTTAATTAATAATTTTGGGGGTGATGCCTGGATACTTTTGAGTATACTGATATTCGGCCAAAAAATATATTTTTGTGTATGAATTGCTTCCCATCTTATTCTATTGTTGTTGGTTTTAATGTGTAATTGCAATGTATTAAACTAAATTTTAATATTATTATGTGTAGGAGCCAATTGAAAGTGATTTAAAACGAAAATAGCAGGAGTTCCATAAAAAATATACTAAGTCAATGTATAAAATATATTCACCGAAATAGTAAGAGCTCGTTGTGAATTGCTTATGAAATTTATTTAAATGGACAAAAATGGTATGACTATATAGTGGGCCTGAGGGGTGGATTTGCCATGGTTGATGACATCGCTTCGCCAATTTTTTATTATATATATATATTTGATATTATGCAAATAAATAATTAAATACAAATAAAATAAAATGACCACTTCATTACAATGGGCTAGTTGGATTGCTGGTCTAGCACCCAAAATCTACGCAAGTGGTTTGTGCCAGAAGGCATACACACTCTTTTGTGCCAGAAGGCATACACACTCTTGCTCATCTATCCTTTGTGTTTATGGGAGGTGAGTGGGATGGGGGAGATCTAAGGACATTGGTGAAGGGAAGTTATCACTTTGACTTCCATTGGGGCATTGTATTTTCCGTGGTAGTTTATCCTTGTAGGACGTAATTTGATCCATCGAATTGTGTTAGGAAGGAAGAGGAACAATATGAGGAGGTTTTGGAGGAATGAATATTTTCAGATTATTGGTGTTTTGGTTAGTAGTCGCCATGGATAGGGAATTTGGAGTAGAGCTCAATTTTCACTCTAGCACTTTTTTGAGATAAAGTTTGACGTGGATATTGGAAGAAGAGTTGAAGGTTTATTTTGTAAATAAAATTTCGTTAAAGAAGTAAATATTGTATTGATTAATGTAAGTGCAGTATATGGAATGTTTAAAATTTGTGTTGGAATGAATCTTTCTCTTATAAGAACAAGAGTTCAATTTCAATTTTGCGTAGGTTTCTTATACATTTATATTCACATTGTATAACATGCAAAAATTGTCATGAATTACGTGACGTTAGTTTGTTTGACTGGATAGGTGAAATTAGGCTTTGGCGTCTCATATTTTATAGATGGAGTTGGTGCAGTGTTTGTTGTATCTTTGTCTCTTTAATTAATTATCTGGGGTTAATGTCTCGATACTTTGGAGTATACTTAACAACAACAACAATAACAACTATCCAGTAAAATCTCACAAAATAAGGTATGGGGAGAATAATATGTACGCAGATTTTACCCTACCCTAAAAGGACAGAGAGACAATACTTTGGAGTATACTATATATATTAATATCCAATACTTTGGAGTATACTATATATATTAATATCCTTTGGCACATATTTTATAGACGGAGTTGGTGTAGTGTGTGTTGTAACTTTGTCTTTAATGTAATTATTTGGGGGGCTGATGCCTCAATACTTTAGAGTATACTATATATATATATATATATATATATATATATATATATATATATATATATATATATATATATATATATATATATATATTTGACACATATTTTACAGATGGAGTTAGTGTATTGTGTGTTGTATCTTTGTTTTTAATGTAATTATTTATGGGGCTGATGCCTCGATACTTTGGAATATACTATATATATTATGCTTTGACACATATTTTACGGATGGAGTTAGTGTAGTGTGTGTTGTATCTTTGTCTTTAATGTAATTATTTGGGGGCTGATGCCTCAATACTTTGGAGTATACTATATATATATATATAATCCTTTGACACATATTTTATAGATGGAGTTAGTGTAGTGTGTGTTGTATCTTTGTTTTTTATGTAATTATTTATTGGGCTGATGCCTCGATACTTTGGAGTATTTTTTTTAGTCGAGATCTATTAAAAATTATTTTTTTATTTTTATAAAATAAGGACAAGATCCACATATATATTATTATTTCTCAGATCTTACGGTATGACATAAAATTATATATGTCATTGTTGTATCATTATCTTTAATTAATTATTTTGGGGGCTGGTGCTTTGATACTTTGGAGTAGCTAGACATATATTCTTTGGCACATGCAAAGAGTGTCATACATATATTTGTTAAGTGAATTAATTTCAAGTGGAGAAGGAAAAATTTCAGTTTTCAAGATGCCTCGTTAGTCGGTTCCCACAGATAAAAATATCCATTTTTACGTCAATTGCCCGTTACTATGAGTTGCATATTATAGATCCATTTCTGCAAATTTTGAAGTTAGTTTTTCAATAAATTAGATCCATATATATATATATATATATATATGCTAAATATTTGATCGACGAAAATATCTTTAAAATATTGATTATATTTTTAAATATTTGTGTCATTTAAGGATCCAATAATAATGATATAATGATAGAATTCTTTTTGAATTTAAATTAATATGGTGACCTTACAAAGTTGATCCTAATTGAATTGGAAAGTCCTGTCCATAATTTCCTATTTCTTTCCTTATTTACGTAAGATGCCTGCATATAATGAAATTGTATACAGGGAGCTTTAACCTTTTTTTTCTTTTGGTATTTTGTTATTTATTTTATGATTTTGTGGTGATCGGACAAAAAATGAGCCATTATGTGCTGAATTAGGAAGGAAAAAAGCTTAAATATTTGACTAAACCAATCATAATTAAATTATTCATCTCCAAAGCTTAAAAGCATACATATATTACCAATTATTTGGAATTCAAAGGTCCTTATTTGCAGTAAAATTTTATTATACATGTAATTGACGGAGTTTTATACCTTTACAAAATTATCCCCTCAAATAAGTAATAGATGAGTTTTCCATGTACAAGAGACTTACTATTTGTATAAGTCTTCCGCGATTTGCAAAAAAAATAACGAAATAGATATACTCTTATCTTTTTAAGTCTTTCTAAAATCAGCCATTTTCGGTTGAAAATAAAGATAGAACAGATACAAGCACGGCAAACTATACCAAGTAAGGGAGCATGCACATACTTTCCGACATCAATTTGATGAATGAAAGCTAATTGAAATTTGTGCAGTTAGATTTTTACTGCATTAATTTGTATGTCATAGATCAACAAAATATGTTACCAATATTAATGTGGTTAAAAATATTAATATTATTTATTACACAAAATTTTCACTAAATGACAATAGTTATATAACGAAGTGGTAACGCATATCTATATAGAAATTTGTATTATCATAAAAGTATAAATACGATGTCAAGTGACCAAAATAGCCTTAAAAATAGATTACATACGCAATTTTTTTTCTTACATACGTGATTGTATGAATCTATATGATGTTTAAAGAGGTGCTTAGTGTGTTGGAAAGTGTAAAAACTCTGGCATTGAGAAGGGTCAAACACATGATCTGTTGGGCGGATCGGAGCTACTAGCAACGCCCTTTAGCGGCGAGAGTCGATAATTATAATAGGTTATGATGGCAAGTAACTTACGGGTTATATTTGTTATATATATATATATATATATATATATATATATATATGATTCCTCCTGCCAGACATACTTCTGTTGTTTATTTAAATTAACAAATTTCAATCGATAGTCTTGTTTAACCAAAAAATTGTATTTTGATAAAAATTAGAATTTAAGATAAACAAATCGGGTTACTGATAATCAAGAGACTAAAAAAATAATAAGTTTTCAGAGAATAAGAATAAAGTAGTAAATAATTTTGTATTTCAGTATGATGCCAACGATTTTCGTGCATGGGACTTCTTTCTTTTATAGTTGATTCTAGGTAAAGGAATGAAACCTAAGCTTTAATGAGTCAATTATGAGAAATAAATGACATTAAATAAGCTGTTACACAATCATTCATATTACATACTAATTTTCTAGTGTATCAGGTATTTAATACTGAATTTGGACTCTTTTTTGTCTTCAAATCCATGTCTTTAAGCTTTCAATTCGTTGGCTTGAAATGACTGGATCGATACGAGTGTCGTGCCTAAACTGTTTCTCGTGCATGTTTAACTTCCTCTTCCCGTATCTGTCATCTTCCGTGCCTTTTTCACAATTGCTACACTTTGACCATTTGACCAATCTACATGTCATGCCACATCATTTTTAATATAAATTCAACTTTTTCCCAATACAAATAGTCCCTCCACTTTCTATTTATTTATCAGTTAAATAATTGGGATGTGGATCTTCATAAAAAGGAATTTTTTCCATAGTCAATGCGTATGACAATATTGACTGGGGTGGGCATAAAATCCGAAAAACCGAATTTCGAACCGGACCGAATTATTTCGGTATTTCGATTTCGGTTTTTTTCGGTATTTCGGTCTAATTCGGTTCTAAAATTTCGGTATTTCGGTATGGTCCTCGGTATTAGAATTCTTAAATTTACCGAAATACCGATTTTTAATAGGCCTTTTTTATTTCTTTACCCAAATACCCGTTGGTAGTCCAATACTCGCCTACTAGCCCATCACCCAGCCCAACCACAAGCCCTAAATCTCTTCTTCCAGCACAACTTTCTAACATCCCTATGTATCGTATGTTTCTAAGTTAGGAGAACTGAGTTAGGGCATTAGGTTTAGGCGTTTAGAGATTTGGTGAGCGATGATTTGGTGGTGATTTTCTTCACGACGCTGCGATTCAGCGATTGAGCAGCGATTTGGCGATTAATCTCTCTGTTACTCTTCCAGTTAATCAAAAGGTCAAGCCGTCAAGGTATGCTTCAGTGTGTCACCATATGCTTACTTATTTTAGCGATTAATCTCTCTGTTTCTTATTTTAACTATGGTTTCAACTAGTGTCACCATATGCTTACTTATTTACCAGTCATTGAATGGATGATTTTGCAATCCTATTGCATTTGCAGATTTATGTTGGTTCTCTCCGTCATTTGATTGTCACCCAAGTAAATTTTAAGAAGCATGAAATTCAATTGCATTGAGTTCTGAGACTTGGCAAGTTAAGAATATTTTACAAACAAACTAATTGATTAAATGGACGGTGCTGCACTGCTGCTAATATAGATGCCCTGTATTATCTAAGAGGAGTTATGATATATATATATATATATATATATATGCCAGTGGCGTTAGCAAGTAGCAACTTATATATATATATATATATATATATATATATATATATATATGTCTACTCTTCGATTCCCAATTCTTTTTCAATTTTTTTACCTATTCTTCATGTTACTGGATTATGTCTTTGGTAAACTAAGGATGTCTAGTGTCTACCGTCTACTCCTCTTAGATGAGTGTGTATAATGATTGTTTGTAACCAAGTAGAGCTGCATAGCGGTTCTCTGTAACTGTACGACAGACGGACAGAGTGCCATTTCAAAAACTTTTACAAGTTCAATTCAATGTTTATTGTTGGGTTATTATTTGAGTCGTCTCCTGCTTGATATGTATCTCCATAACACTATAATCTGTACTGGCTAGCCATGTTATTGGTATAGCAGTTACAACGATTAAAGATTTCTTGTTAATATGTGATTTATATTTGTTTAATTTTGTATATATGGCAGATACAAGTAGAGTAAGTGATGCTGGTTCAAGTGAAAGTTTACCTATTACGGTAGATAGTAACACCAACACCATTGATACCCAAGATTCCAAGAAAAGGAAAGCCATGCAACCTAGGTCTGAAGTTTGGAACCATTTTAAAAAATTTGAGGTTAATGGGGTTGGAAAAGCACGGTGTCGATATTGTAAACAAGCCTATGCGGCTAATTCATCTAGGAATGGAACAACAAGATTGAAGAATCATTTGCTTAGATGCAAAGAATACCCACTTAACATTGATAAAGAAAATAGTCAAACAAAGTTTAATTTTCAATCTTGCCAAAATGACGAAGGACCAATTTGGAAATATGAACAAGAAGTGGTTAGGAGGGCCTTAATTGAGATTATAGTTATTGATGAACTACCATTTAGCTTTGTAGAAAATGAAGGCTTTATGAAGTTTATGAGAAAAACACAACCACTATTTCGTCTTCCTTCTCGTAGAACAATAACAAGGGATTGTTATGAAGTTTACGGTGAATTGAAGCAAAATCTAAGAAGGTGTTTTAAAGAAGCACAACCAAAAATTTTCCTCGCAACAGACACATGGACTTCGTTACAAAGAATAAATTATATGTGTTTGACAGCCCACTTCATTGATAGGGATTGGAAGTTGCATAAAACAATACTAAATTTTTGCCCTATCACTAGTCATAAGGGAAGATATGGCTAAAGTTATTAGGGATTGTTTGCTTGAATGGAAATTAGACAAGGTTTTCACCATTACCGTGGACAATGCTTCTTCAAATGATGTCACAGTCAAAGAATTTTCTAAACAGATAGATATTTGGAAAACTAATATGATGAGTGGTAAACATCTTCATGTGAGATGCATGGCTCATATACTAAATCTAATTGTGCAAGATAGTTTGAAAGAACTTGATGCTTCTATGGCACGTGTTATAAATATTGTGAGGTATGTGAGATCTTCGCCTGCAAGGACCTTAAAGTTTAAACAGTGTTGTGAACATGTAAAGGTAGAATGTACCAAAACGTTGTGTTTGGATGTTCCTACTAGGTGGAATTCCACCTATTTGATGTTGGACACAACACAAAACTTTGAAAAGGCCTTTGACAAGTTTCATCTTTTTGATGATGGATTTTCTACTTGTCAATGTTCTCATCTTTGTGAAGATGGTAGTAGTGCAGGTCCTCTTGAATCTGATGATTGGGTGAATGTGAGGAATGTGATAGAGTTTCTTGCAAGATTTCACGAGCTAACTAAAAAAGTTTCAGGTTCACGTTATGTCACTTGTAATTCTCATTTTGAAGATGTATCTGAACTTTATTGTCATTTGAAAATGTGTTTAGCTAGTGAGGATGAGTATTTGAGAAAAATGGCTGAGCGAATGCAAGAAAAGTTCAAGAAGTATTGGGGTGAGCCTGAAAAGATGAATAAAATAATTTTTATTGCTTCTGTCTTGGATCCACGTAACAAATTTGAATATGTTGAGGGAGCACTTGAAGAACTTTTTGGGGAGGAAAAAAGTAAGAAAATAAATGCTGAGGTGTATACTTATATGAATTCTTTGTTTGGGGAGTATCTAAAAAAGTATTCAACTGGATCTTGTCCTCAATCTCCATCTAGATCTACTTCATCTAGCAACACATCTAGTGGGAGTGTTATAAGTGCATCAAAAATAAGGACTAAACTTAGCTTGAAGAAACAAAAGGAAGACAATGGAAGTGGGAGTGCTAAATCGGAGTTGGATAAATACATTAGTGAAGAACAAGAGCCTTTTAGTGAAGAATTTGATATCTTGAGTTGGTGGAAAACACATGCTCCTAGATTTCCTATTCTTTCGGAGTTGGCTCGTGATGTGTTGGCCATTCCAATTTCTAGTGTGGCATCGGAATGCGCATTTAGCACCGGTGGTCGTATTCTTGATTCATTTAGGAGTTCATTGACTCCTAAATGTGTGCAAGCTCTTATTTGTGTTCAAGATTGGCTTAGAGAAGATAAAAATCTTATTAGTGTTGAAGAAGACTTGAAGTATCTTGAGGAACTCGAGCTTGGTAAGCTTTAATATTTTGTGTATTTTAGTTCAAAATAATATATCATGGTTTTTCATTTGTATGACATATTTGGTCGAATTATCTATAGATATGAAAAATAATGGAAGCACTACTAGCATTGTTTGATATATAGTTGCAAACTTGCAACTTGCATCTTGGGTGGTAAGTTTAATACTCTATTTGTTTGGTGATATACTTAATACTTTTGTAGTTTTGTTTATTATCATCAAAATATTATATTCTAACTTATGATTTATATTTAGGTTCAAGTGCAATCATGCCCCGTGCTCCTAAAGTACGCTCCGATATTTGGGAACACTTTGAGGTGAAAGAAGATAATGGAGAAGTTCGCAAAGTAGAGTGCAAGCATTGTGGTCGAGTCTATAGTGTTCATCCAAAGAGGAATGGAACAGCTAGTTTAAGGAGTCATGTTACTTGTCTTGGGCGTCTTCCTGAAATCCGTATTTAAGAATTAAGACTGTTTTTGTTGAGGGATGGCCTCTCTGTTTTTGTTGCATTATGTTTAACTGTTAAGACTTTTGCAGTTGGCCAGTTGTACTGTGTGTTTAAATGTTAAGACTGTTTTTAAAATCCAGATCACCTTGCAATGTAAAACAATTTGTATGCATTAGGGAAGTATTCTGTGTGTTGTGGAATTTCCATTGTCAATGGCTGCTGATATGCAAGCCATCTGAAGTCTGAACCTTTATTCATTTATGCAAACACAGTGCAAGGGAAAATTTTGTAAACTGGAATTTTCCAGTTGCCTAACGAGCAGATTTCAGTTTCAGCTTTGCACATGAACAAGCTGTTTCACTTGGTATACCGTTATCAGATCTGAATAAACATTTAGGTGGTAGTGGACTTGCTATGCCTGTTGAGATTGTTCCCTTTTGTTGGGAATTTACACTTAAAAGGCTTGAGATGTTGTTTATTGAAGCTGGTTGTGTTGGAAAATTGAGAACTGTTGGAGAAAATGGTGAAGCTTATGTTACTGATAATGGTAATTATATTATTGATTTGTATTTCAAGAAAGATATGGGAGATTTGAAAGTTGCAAGTGATGCTATTTTGAGACTTGTTGTTGCTGGCGCCTATCTCACAGTGAATCCCTTATACAAATATCGCCGATCTCACAGAATTTGTAGTTACTAGTTAGGTGTTAGCATTGATTATTAAGCGATTATTAAACCGAAACCGTACCGAACCAAAATAAGAAATATCGAACCGTACCGAAATATTTTGGTATGGTATTTGGTATATACAATTGATACACCGAATACCGAAATACCGAACCGAAATCCTTAAATCCCGAACCGAAATACCGAATGCCCACCCCTAATATTGACGTCTCATTTGTCTTTTCCATTTGATGTTCCGTCCATGTGTCACTTTTTGAAGAAACAATTGGAACCAAACCAAGATAATAGTATGAATTAGTATTTGAAACCAACAATGGGAATAATATGAAAGAAAACAACTAAAGGGCTACAATTGTTAGAACAATAAAGAGTGAAGCAATAAAAACAATTCCTACTAAAAGACTTTGCAAAAAACAACAAGAGACATAACGAGGTACCGCCTCGTATTCATATTTCTCAATTTCAGTCACATCTTTCCTTATACCGCCGTATGAACCTTATTTTTGAAAACAGTTTTCTTAAAATAGCTACATGATCATGTTCAAATACACACCTCAAGAGATATGACATGGTCGTATGCCCCGTCCAGTCACACAAACCAGTCACATAACATAACACGGACCAGCTCGAGGCCTCAAATCACATCAAACAATATCGAAATCATGAATTGCAACCCTATTCAAACTTAATGAATTTTAAAATTTTAAATTTCTGAATTGAATGTCGAAACCTATCAAATCATGTTCGATTGATCTCAAATTTTGCACAAAACTCATATTCGACATTACGCACGTACTCCAACTTTCGGAATTGGATTCTGAACCCGATATCAAAGAGTCACTTCCAGTCAAACTTCTCAAAAACCTTCAAATTTCTAGCTTTAGCCAAACGGATCCAAAATGACCTATAGACCTCTGATATTACTTTCGATCGCACTCTCAACTCCAGAATCACCATACAGAGCTATTCACAGACTCGAAATCTCTAACGGATATCGATAACACTGAAATACACTTCAAGCCAAACTTATGAAAATTTCTCCAAAATGCCAACTTCCACAATAGCCAATACGTTCCCGGGTCATCCAAGACCCGATCCGGGCATACGCCAAAGTCTGAAATCATCATACGAACTTGCTGGAACCTTCATATCCCGATTCTGAGGCTGTTTACTCAAAAATCCAACTCTAGTCAATTCTTCCAACTTCAAGCTTCCGAAATGAGAATTCTTTTTTCAAATCAACTCCGGACTTACCCGAAATTCAATTCCAACCAAGCGTACAAATCATAATGTCTGGAATGAAGTTGCTTATAGCCTCAAACCGCTGAACGGCGCGCTAGATCTGAAAACGACCGATCGTCGCTATACCATGTGAATATTATGTCCTTCCTCTATTATCCAATTTTCTCAATGAATGCGACCCGTTAGAGTATAAACTATATATTTTTCTTGAATATCTTTTTCTTTTCAAGAAAAGCTCGTGAGATTGAAAAAACTTTTGCTGACCAAAATATCCAAGTCAAAAGGATTACTGGTTGAGAAATTTATGTGGTGGAATTCTACAAACTAATTACATGTGCATATTAGTCTACTTATCTTAATTTTCGTATGAATGTTTAATATGCTTGGTGAGGGTGATAAATAAATATCAATTACTATTTTTACTAGGATTACTTTTCGGAACTATGTATAACAAAAAAATCGATCATCAAATTACTGAAATAAATAAATATAATTTTCGCACAAATTTCTCAATCAAACAAAAATGATATATCAAAAAATATCTTTGAAATAAGGGTGCACTACAAGAAAAGAGAGCTACAACGACATTTTATCAGCAACATGTAAAATAAATGTCGGAAGATAACTAATTTTATGATACTTATTTATAAATGTCGTAAAATCAATGATATTTGGTATGGCACAATTAATTCGACTTTTAATTTAAACGTAGCTATATTAATGGGTGTTTACTGTCATTAATGACTAATGAAGGAAATTTATTTACATTTATAATTATTAAACACAATTAAGTAAAGGTCACCGTCCTACACTCCTACTATTTCTCTCAAAAACCCTACCAAACTTCCCCTTTTCTCGTACCCAAATAACAGATGCTGTTGTCTCGCGTTCATAAAATTTGCAAGGTTCTCGTGAAATCACAGAAGTCTACTAGGAAAGTTTACGATTTTGTTTTGGACTCTGTTTCGTATACCTTTCTAGCACTATGATTGTTCTTAATTGATTTAAAACTCTAAACATGATAGATACTACTGATAATTCTCAATCTTCTGATCGTGGTTATTAAGGTGTGGGTAAGTAATTTTTTTTCCTGTGATTTTCATTCTACTATGTTAACTGGATTAAATTTCCTATCTTTAAAATTGTTGTAATCTTTTCTTTTATTATTATGTATTGAAGTTTGTTGTGGTTGTTGTTGATTGGTTTGGGAAGTGGTAGGAAGGATTTATTTATGAATTTAATATTCTCTGCTTATGTTATAGGTATACCTGTTAAACGGGTCGGGTTGGACCGGTTCCGGGCCGGCCCAGACCGGTAGAAACCGGAACCGGCCCGGACCGGTTGCAAGGGGGCCGGGTGGGCTGGGTTTTTAAGGGGTAGGGGTTTGTTCCGGGAAAATATGTTGAACGGGTAACCGGAACCGGGTAGGCCCGGTCCGGCAAACAGTAAAATTAACGGTTAAACCGGACCGGCCCGGCCCGGTTCAACGGTCAAAAAAAATTTTTTTTTTTTTTTAAAAATACAGAAATATGGGGCCCACCCCAAACGGCTATATCAAAAAAATCCGTTGGCCAACGGATTTATTGAGGTTTTGGCCATTTTTTTTAATTTTTAACACATTTTTAATTTACAAATGTAGCCTTATGTAAATCTATAAATACCCCTCCCCCCTTCTTCATTTCTCACTCAAAATTCTCATCTCAATCTCAAATTCTCTCATTCACCTATTCTCTAATTATCTAGTTCAAGACTTCAAGTCTTCAACTTCAAGTCTTAATAATTTCTCATTTCATCTTCGAATTTATTTGGCTCATTTTTGTTGAATAATTGAAATTCAATTATAGTATTTTATCATTCGGGTTTTGAACTTCAAGTTGGAATATTGGCTTGACGTTTGTTCGTGGTAACATCGAAAATTCGGAATTGCATAACCAAGTGCTCTAATTCGGTGCACTCCTCCAACTCTTTCTCTTATTAATATTTTAATTGCATATTTATTTTGAGCTTATTTATTCCTTAAATTTTACAATATGTTTAGTGCTTCTAAAAAAGCGTGTAGAAAAGTTACTGGTAGGGGGAGTAAAAGTAGAGGTAATTCTTCAGCATCTGGTAGTAATAGCCCAATATCTATTGTTCCCGAAACAACGCCTAATGAAAATATAGATTATGATCAATTACAAGAAGATTATGGAATAGAAGATAATGAAATAGGAATTGAAGAAGAGATATCTACTACACCTACTAGTGCACCTAGTGCTGGGGTAGGTAGTGTTGGAGTTGGTACAAGGGGTGGTGGTCGTGGGCCTCGTGGCACTGGGAGTAGACCACCTACGGCTCCGACGAGTAATCGTAGAAAAAGAAGTAAGGTTTGGAATTTTTTTGAATTAATTGAAGGTTCTGATAGAGTGAGATGCAAAATTTGTAAAGATTCATTTAAACATTTGACTGGAGGAAATTTAGGGGGAACTGGAACACTTAGTAGGCATATGAGAATTTCACACCCGATAGAATGGGGCCTAGATGGTGATGATAGTCAAACAACTATTAACCCTACTACTGGAGGGTTAGTAAAATATGATAAAATGAAGGATCGTGAGGAATTAGCGAAAATGATTGCTTTAGGTTGTCTACCTTTTCGTTTGCTTCTTCGTCATATTATGTTACATATATTCAAAGAATATACAATCCATTATTTAAAGGTATACCTAGGAGTACTTGTAGAGCTGATATTTTCAGACTTCACGGACAATATCAAACATATTTACGTTATTTGTTTGAAAAACTTCCTTGTAGAGTATCTCTAACTTCTGATATTGGTCAAGCTGTTAATGGACGTGAATATGTTACTGTTACATGCCATTGGATAGATGATAATACTGTTATGCAAAAACGTATTATTGCTTTTAGATATGATGAAGATCAAAGTCATACCGTTGCATTTATAAGCAGCACTATTTGTGAAGTTGTAGAATTTTATAATCTCAAACAAAAAATATTATGTATGTCTTTTGATAATGCTTCTAACAACACTGCCGCAATTTCAATATTAAAATTGCATTTGCAACCACTTGTTAATGAAACTTTTCATGTTAGGTGTGCATGTCATGTGTATAATTTAATTGTTAAAAGTGGCCTAGATTTATTTTCAACAGAGATTAGTCTTGTTAGAAGAGCAGTTGGTGTAATTCAAGGAAATAATAGACATTCTAGAATAAGGGAATTTAAAGATAAGTGTGTCCAACATAACCTTCAACCCCGATTCATGCCAGAAGAAATAGTTACTAGATGGAACTATACATATTTATTTTTAAAAGTTTGCTATAAATATAGATATCCAATAACTGAAGTTGCTAATGCACATTGTACGAATCCAAGTCGTATGTTAACAACTGATACTTGGGCGGTCATTAATGATGTTGTTAAATTTTTACATAAATGTGACGACCCAAAGGGTCCTCACTTATTTTATTAATAATTTCGAGCTTCTGAGGCCTTGAAAACCTCATTATATGTTGCCTCGATTTACGTGCACGATCCGAGCATGTAGCCGGAAAGATTTTTGTGATAGAAAATATGAATTCTATGAGAAATTTGGATAAAAATGATATTAATATTGATATGGTTGACTTCGGTCAACATTTTTGGTAAACGGATCCGGACCCGAGAGTGGATGGTCCCGAGAGGTCCGTAGAAAAATATGGGACTTGGACATGTGTCCGGAGTCGAATTCTGAGGCCTAGAGCCCAAGTTATGAATTTTTATGTGAAATTGTTTTTGATGCAATTATTAAAGGAAATAAATTGATAGACATTGGTATCGGGCTCGTATTTTGGTTCCGACGCCCGGTACAAGTCTTAAATATTATATATGTGATTTCTGTAAAGTTTGGTGACATTTGGATGTCGTTTGAGATGTTTTGGACCTTGAGTTCCAAGTTAAGAAGTTTTGAAAATCAAAAGTATGAAAATCATGAGTTTGAGGCTCGATTTGATTAAAACGAAGTGATATTGGCGATATGATCGCACGAACAAGTCCATAATGTGTTTTTGAGGTTGTGTACATGTTTGGTTTGGAGCCGGGGGGGCTCGGGTAAAGATTTGATAGGCCGTTGGATGAAACTCTCTGAATTTTGAACTGCTGGTTTTTTCACCCAGCTGTTGGCTTCGCAATTGCGAAGAATTTCTCGCAATTGCGAAGGGGACAGTATAGGGCAAGGCTCGCAAATGCGAACAATTGATCGCAAATGCGAAGCTAGCCTTGTTCGCAAATGCGAACAATTGTTCGCATTTGCGAAGGTCCCCAGTGCTGCCTTGGTTCGCAAATGCGAACCATTGTTCGCAAATGCGAACGTCTCAGTGACTGCCTTGGTTCGCAAATGCGAACCATTGTTCGCAAATGCGAACAATGCCTTGTGCAACATTAGTTCGCAAATGCGAACTGTTCGCAAATGCGAACAAATGTTCGCAAATGCGAACTTTACACCCTTAGCTTATTTTTCAAACTCCAGAAATTGGTCGGGGTTCGCAATTGCGAACCCATGTTCGCAAATGCGAACACAGAGACCTGAAAAACACGGATTTCAATCATTTCTTCACATTTTTACAAAACCAAAACACCCATTTGCGATTCTTCAAGGATTTCTTCTTCATCAAATCGATTGTAAGTCACTTTTTACTTAATTCTTTCAATTCCTAACATCATTAAACATGTTTTTCATTAGAAATCAAATGTTTTCATGGTAAAATTCTTGTTTTTGTTAGAAAATAGGGTTTTTCATAAATTGGGGAATTGGACATCGAATTGAGGTCCGATTTTGAAACAAATCATATATATGAACTCGTGGGGGAATGGGTAACCGGATTTTAGTCATAACCCCGAATTCCGACCATGTGGGCCCGGGGTTGAAATTTACTATTCATGGCAGAATGTTGTAAAAGTGTTATTTGGTATTAAGAATTAGTTTGTGGAGTAGAATTGATGATATTAAATCAATTGTGTATAGATACGGTCGAATTGGAGCCAAATTGAAAGAAAAGACATATCCACGGATTGAATTGTTCATAAGCACTCGAGGTAAGTGTTTGTTCTATCCTAGCTTGAGGGAATAGGATTATGTGTTATGTGTTATGTGATCGAGTGCGGTGTATGGGCTGTGGTGACGAGCATCCATACAGTGGCGTCTAGTATGACCGTGAGTTGTTTAAAATGCTTATTTTGAGATATATTTACAGATGAATTGTTGAACCTTTGTCAGGTTGTAGAATTGTTATGGTTCTGTGATAATGCACGAAGGGTGATGCCGTGCCATGTTTATTTATTTATGCACGAAGGTTAATGCCGTGCCATGTTTATTATTGATTATGCACGAAGGATCATGCCGTGCCATGTTTATTATTGATTATGCACGAAGGATCATGCCGTGCCATGTTTATTATTGATTATGCACGAAGGATCATGCCGTGCCATGTTTATTATTGATTATGCACGAAGGATCATGCCGTGCCATGTTTATTATTGATTATGCACGAAGGATCATGCCGTGCCATGTTTATTATTGATTATGCACGAAGGATCATGCCGTGCCCTATTATTGAACCATGTACGAAGGATCATGCCGTACTATGGATGTGAGGATGAGAGTAAAAGCACGAAGGGTGATGCCGTGCAACTATTTGCTATTTCTTGAATTGATATTACTTGTGTTTACATTACACTTTGTTTTTCCTTGTGAAATTATTAACTGTGGTTAATTGTTGAATTCTTTAAGATATTCCTTATTGTGTTAATACTTGATTATTTCTTGTTATTTTGTGGTACACATATATATATTGAATTGCACAGGTTTATGTGGGTGTCTGGTCCTAGGCTTGTCACTACTTCGCCGGGATAGGCCAGGCACTTACCAGGACATGGGGTCGGTTGTGCTGATGCTACACTTCTGTGCGTTTTTGCACAGGTCCAGGTTACGATCAGGAGCAGCAGCAGCAGCAGCAGCAATAAATAGATCGCGTGGGAGTTGATTACATTTGAGACCGAGGTAGCTTGCAGACGTCCGCAGGCCCGGCGTCTCTTTCTCTATTTATGTTTATAGCTGTAGTCTCATTATTCCGAGACGAACAGAATTATGTTATATTTTCTTCGGACTTTTATGTGTAGTATTCCATAGTAGTTTGTGAGTTGGTGACTCCAAGTCTTGGGTAGAGGATTTCAGTATGATTTTTACAGTGTGATTTATCATTTTCATTTCGATAAAGTATTCCGCATTTATTTAATTAAAATTATGTCAGAAACAGGATCGTACGAATTCAGTGGCTTGCCTAGCTACCACGAGTAGGCGCCATCACGATCCCGATATTGGGGGAAAATCCGGGTCGTGACAAGTTTGTATCAGAGCTCTAGGTTACATAGGTCTCACCACTCACGAACAAGCTTAGTAGAGTTTGAGAAGTAGGTACGGAGACGTCCGTACTTGTCCTCTGGAGTCTATTGAGTTAGGAAAGAGTCTCTCATTTGATCCTTCTTGTCGTGCGACTTGTTCCTCAATTACTGATTGAATTTCTATTCTGTCCTTTCGCAGATGGTGAGGACACGCGCTTCTTCGTCCGCTGACCAGCAGCCCGAGCCCCGGGCAGCTCCCGTGAGGGGCAGGGGTCGAGGCCGTATCAGAGGCCGTGGTAGGGGTAGAGCTCAGCCCCAGGCAGCTACCCCAGAGGTGGAGCCCCATATTGAGATTGACGAGGAGGTTCCGATTCCGGCAGCTCCAGTGGGCCCAGCTCAGGTCCCAGGAGAGGCTTTGATTACCCCGGATCTCCGGGATGCTTTGGTCAGAATAGCGGGATTTATGGATAGCATTGCCAGAGCGGGTCTATTATCAGTTGCCCCAGCTACTTCTCAGGCTGGAGGAGGGGCCCAGACTCCTATTGCTCATACTCCGGAGCCAGTAGCTCCTCAGCCTCAGGCACCAGTAATCCAGCCAGCTGTGGCCACTCAGTCAGGTACCACAGCTCATGCCGGCGATGGAGCGGCCATGACTTTTGATTCGTTATGGAGGCTTGATCGGTTCTCCAAGCTATTTACCACTACATTCAGTGGAGCCGCATCAGAGGATCCTCAGGACTTTTTATTCAGTTGCCATGAGATTCTCAAGACTATGGGGATCGTGGAGACAAACGGAGTTGATTTCTGTACCTTCAGACTTGCAGGATCCGCCAAGACTTGGTGGAGAGATTATTGCCTGACTCGACCAGCGGGGTCCCCAGCTCTATCATGGGACCAATTTGCGGAACTATTTATGGAGAAGTTTCTCCCTGCTACTCAGCGGGATTTACTTCGGAGGCAGTTTGAGCGCCTCCATCAGGGCACTATGACAGTTACACAGTATGAGACGAGATTTATCGACTTGGCTCGTCATGCAATGGTGATACTTCCCACTGAGCGGGAGAGGGTCCGCAAGTTTATAGATGGGCTTAATCATCCGATTAGACTCCGGATGGCTATGGGCGTGGGGAGTGACATATCATTTCAGGAGGCAGCTAATGCAGCACGCAGAGTTGAGATGGCTCTTACTAGGGGAGGCGGTTATTCTTCAGATAAAAGGCCTCGTCATTCAGGCAGGTTTGGTGGTTCTTCCTCTGGTAGCAGAGAATCCTTTGATAGAGGCCAGTCCTCCAGGCCTTTTCATTCCGCCCTTCAGGCTTCACAGGGTGGATCAGGTGATCGTGGTTCTCGGGGGTATTATTCAGACCAGTCTCCTATTAGTGCTCAGCCTCTTCAGAGCGTCCGTGGAGGCCATTCGGGTCGTCGGGGCCGGCAGCCCTATCGAGTCCAAGAGTTGCTACGGTTGTGGCGACCCGGGTCATTTTATCAGGAATTGCCCTATAGCAGCGGGCAACTCTCAGCAGCGAGGTCCTCGTCCTATGATTCAGGCCCCAGCTGACCCTCAGCCTGCCCAGCCAGCCCGAGGCGGGGGTAGAGATTATAGAGGTGGAGGTCGAGACCGTAGAGGTGGAGACACGTCCAGCCAGAGGTAGAGGTCAGCCAGTTGATGGTCGTCCTAGAGACGCAGCTCAGAGGGGAGGTGCAGATCCCCGATTCTATGCTTTACCAGCCAGGCCAGAGGCAGAGGCATCAGATGCTGTGATTACGGGTACTATTCTTGTGTGTGACAGAGGTGCTTCAGTATTATTTGACCCTGGATCTACCTATTCCTATGTGTCTTCCTACTTCGCACCGTATTTGGCTATGCCCAGCTATGCTCTGGATATTCCAGTTTATGTGGCTACGCCAATGGGTGACTCTATTGTAGTCGATCGGGTGCATCGTTCGTGCGTAGTTATATTTGGGGGTCTTGAGACCCGTGTTGATCTGTTGCTCTTGGATATGGTAGATTTTGATGTCATATTGGGGATGGACTGGTTGTCCCCATACCATGCTATTCTTGATTGTCATGCTAAGACTGTCACCTTAGCTTGCCAGAATCACCCCGATTAGAGTGGAAGGGTACCTCAAGCCACTCTGTTCGACCTGTTATTTCTTATGTTAAGGCTCGACGTATGGTCGAGAAGGGGTGTTTAGCTTATTTGGCTTATGTTCGTGATTCCAGTGCAGAAGTTCCTTCCATTGATTCAGTCCCTATTGCACGGGAGTTTCCTGAGGTTTTTCCTTCAGACCTGCCGGGCATGCCACCCGACAGGGATATTGATTTCTCTGTATTGATCTGGCACCGGGCACTCAGCCCATCTCTATTCCACCCTATCGTATGGCCCCGCCGGAGTTAAAGGAGTTGAAAGATCAGTTGCAGGACCTTCTTGAGAAGGGTTTTATCAGGCCCAGTGTTTCCCCCTGGGGAGCACCCGTATTATTTGTAAAGAAGAAGGATGGCTCGATGCGGATGTGTATTGATTACCGGCAGTTAAACAAGGTGACTATCAAAAATAAATATCCACTGCCGAGGATTGATGATTTGTTTGACCGGCTCCAGGGAGCGAGGGTATTCTCTAAGATAGACTTGAGGTCAGGCTACCATCAGCTGAAGATCAGGGCGGCTGACATTCCTAAGACGGCCTTTCGCTCTAGATATGGGCATTATGAGTTCTTGGTCATGTCCTTCGGGTTGACCAATGCCCCAGCAGCATTCATGGAGTTGATGAATCGAGTATTCAAGCCTTACTTAGATCTGTTCGTGATAGTCTTTATAGACGACATCCTGGTATACTCCCGCAGCCAGGAAGAGCACGAGCAACACCTCAGAGTGGTTCTTCAGACTCTAAAAGATAACCAGCTATATGCCAAATTTTCTAAATGTGAGTTACGGTTGAGTTCGGTAGCATTACATTGTATCAGTGGAAGGTATTTAGGTAGACCCAAAGAAGATTGAGGCAGTCCAGAATTGGCCTCGACCAGCTTTAGTGATCGAGATCCGGAGTTTCTTGGGATTAGCAGGTTACTACCGTAGATTTGTAGAGGGGTTTTCTTCTATTGCAGCCCCGATGACCAGGTTGACCCAGAAGGGTGTCCAGTTTCAGTGGTCAGAGGAGTGTGAGGCGAGCTTTCAAAAGCTCAAGACAGCTTTGACCACCGCACCAGTGTTGATACTACCTACAGGTACAGGGCCTTATACAGTTTATTGTGACGCATCTCGCACGGGGCTTGGAGCGGTATTGATGCAGGATGGTAAGGTTATCGCTTATGCTTCGAGGCAGTTAAAGATACATGAGAAGAATTATCCAGTTCATGATCTTGAGTTAGCAGCAGTGGTTCATGCCTTAAAAATCTGGAGGCATTATCTTTATGGTGTGACGTGTGAGGTGTACACTGATCACAAAAGCCTACAGTACTTGTTCAAACAGAAGGAGTTGAATCTACGACAGCGGAGATGGTTAGAGTTGCTAAAAGACTATGATGTTACTATATTATATCACCCAGGTAAGGCCAATGTGGTGGCCGATGCATTGAGTAGAAAGTATGCCGGCATGGGTAGTCTTGCATATATTCCGGTCAATCAGAGACCATTAGCTCTAGATGTTCAGGCCTTAGCCAACCGGTTCGTGAGATTAGACATTTCTGAGCCTAGCAGAGTGTTAGCCTGCACGGTCGCTCGTTCTTCCTTATTAGAGCGTATCCGTGAGAGGCAATTTGATGATCCTCATTTGCGTGAGTTGAGAGATACAGTACAGCGGGGAGGTGCCACACGGGTAAATCTAGATGATGATGGGGTATTGAAATTGCAGGGTCGAGTTTGTGTGCCCAATGTCGAAGGGATTCGAGAGTTGATCTTAGCAGAGGCCCACGGTTCGCGGTATTCTATTCACCCGGGCGCCGCGAAGATGTACCAGGACTTACGGCAGAAATATTGGTGACGCAGAATGAAGAAAGATATTGTTGCGTATGTCGCTCGGTGTCTAAATTGTCAGCAGGTGAAATATGAGCACCAGAAGCTTGGCGGTGTATTCCAAAGGATTGAAATTCCCGAGTGGAAATGGGAGCGGATCACTATGGACTTCGTTACAGCTGGACTTCCTTTGACTCGGAGGAAATTTGATGCTATTTGGGTCATTGTTGATAGATTGACCAAATCAGCACACTTTATTCCAGGATCTGTCTCCTACTCGTCGGAGAGGTTAGCGGAGGTTTACATTAGGGAGATTGTTCGTCTCCGTGGGGTGCCGGTGTCTATTATCTCCGATCGGGGTACGCGGTTTACCTCGCGGTTACGGAGAGCGGTCCGGCGAGAGTTAGGTACCCGGGTTCGGTTGAGTACGGCGTTTCATCCTCGGACGGATGGCCGGTCCGAGAGGACTATTCGGATTCTAGAGGACATGCTTCGAGCTCTGTGTTATTGATTTCGGAGGCTCGTGGGACCGGTTTCTGCCATTAGCAGAGTTCGCCTACAATAACAATTACCAATCTAGCATCCGGATGGCTCCGTATGAGGCATTGTATGGTAGGCGATGTCGATCCCCGGTTGGATGGTTTGAGCCGGAGAGGCTCGGTTGTTGGGTACGGACTTAGTTCGGGAGGCCTTAGATAAGGTCAAGACTATTCGGGAGAGATTGCGTTCAGCTCGGTCTAGGCAAAAGACTTATGCGGATCGTAAGGTTCGAGATGTAGATTTCATGATTGGTGAACGAGTATTGCTCGGGTGTCGCCTATGAAGGGCGTGATGAGGTTTGGGAAGAAGGGCAAGCTCGGCCCTAGGTATATTGGTCCATTTGAGATTCTAGACAGAGTGGGAGGGGTGGCTTACAGATTAGCTTTGCCGCCTAGCTTATCAGCCGTACATCCGGTTTTTCACGTATCTATGCTTCGGAGATACTACGGCGATCCCACACATGTGTTAGACTTCAGTACTGTCCAATTGGACAATGATCTATCCTACGAGGAGGAGCCGGTGGCTATTCTAGATCGGCAGGTTCGACAGTTGAGGTCGAAGAGTTATCCTTCTGTGCGTGTTCAGTGGAGAGGTCAGCCTCCTGAGGCATCGACCTGGGAGTCCGAGTCTGATATGCGGAGCCGTTACCCACACTTGTTTCCTGACTCGGTACTTCTTTCTTTTGTCCGTTCGAGGACGAACGGTTGTTTTAGAGGTGGAGATTGTGACGACCCAAAGGGTCATCACTTATTTTATTAATAATTTCGAGCTTCTGAGGCCTTGAAAACCTCATTATATGTTGCCTCGATTTACGTGCACGATCCGAGCATGTAGCCGGAAAGATTTTTGTGATAGAAAATATGAATTCTATGAGAAATTTGGATAAAAATGATATTAATATTGATATGGTTGACTTCGGTCAACATTTTTGGTAAACGGATCCGGACTCGAGATTGGATGGTCCCGAGAGGTCCGTAGAAAAATATGGGACTTGGACATGTGTCCGGAGTCGAATTCTGAGGCCTAGAGCCCAAGTTATGAATTTTTATGTGAAATTGTTTTTGATGCAATTATTAACGGAAATAAATTGATAGACATTGGTATCGGGCTCGTATTTTGGTTCCGACGCCCGGTACAAGTCTTAAATATTATATATGTGATTTCGTAAAGTTTGGTGACATTTGGATGTCGTTTGAGATGTTTTGGACCTTGAGTTCCAAGTTAAGAAGTTTTGAAAATCAAAAGTATGAAAATCATGAGTTTGAGGCTCGATTTGATTAAAACGAAGTGATATTGGCGATATGATCGCACGAACAAGTCCATAATGTGTTTTTGAGGTTGTGTACATGTTTGGTTTGGAGCCGGGGGGGCTCGGGTAAAGATTTGATAGGCCGTTGGATGAAACTCTGAATTTTTGAACTGCTGGTTTTTCACCCAGCTGTTGGCTTCGCAATTGCGAAGTTTTCTCGCAATTGCGAAGGGGGACAGGCTCGCAAATGCGAACATTCATCGCAAATGCGAAGCCCCCTTTGGCCCAGCCTTGTTCGCAAATGCGAACAATTGTTCGCATTTGCGAAGGTCCCCAGTTCTGCCTTGGTTCGCAAATGCGAACCATTGTTCGCAAATGCGAACGTCTCGGTATCGCCTTGGTTCGCAAATGCGAACCATTGTTCGCAAATCGCGAACAATGCCTTGTGCAACATTAGTTTGCAAATGCGAATCTGTTCGCAAATGCGAACAAATATTCGCAAATGCGAACTTCCCACCCTTAGCTTATTTTTCAAACTCCAGAAATTGGTCGGGGTTCGCAATTGCGAACCCATGTTCGCAAATGCGAACACAGAGACCTGAAAAACACGGATTTCAATCATTTCTTCACATTTTTACAAAACCAAAACACCCATTTGCGATTCTTCAAGGATTTCTTCTTCATCAAATCGATTGTAAGTCACTTTTTACTTAATTCTTTCAATTCCTAACATCATTAAACATGTTTTTCATTAGAAATCAAATGTTTTCATGGTAAAATTCTTGTTTTTGTTAGAAAATAGGGTTTTTCATAAATTGGGGAATTGGACCTCGAATTGAGGTCCGATTTTGAAACAAATCATATATATGAACTCGTGGGGGAATGGGTAACCGGATTTTAGTCATAACCCCGAATTCCGACCATGTGGGCCCGGGGTTGAAATTTACTATTCATGGCAGAATGTTGTAAAAGTGTTATTTGGTATTAAGAATTAGTTTGTGGAGTAGAATTGATGATATTAAATCAATTGTGTATAGATACGGTCGAATTGGAGCCAAATTGAAAGAAAAGACATATCCACGGATTGAATTGTTCATAAGCACTCGAGGTAAGTGTTTGTTCTATCCTAGCTTGAGGGAATAGGATTATGTGTTATGTGTTATGTGATCGAGTGCGGTGTATGAGCTGTGGTGACGAGCATCCATACACTGGCGTCTAGTATGACCGTGAGTCGTTGGAAAATGATTATTTGAGATATATTACAGATGAATTGTTATTGTTCTTCCTTGTTAGGACTTGTTGTGAAGAAGATTATTGGTTGCCCTTGATGGGACGGTTTATGAATTACTGTTTCTTTCTTTGCCCTTAACTGTGATTGTTATGTGGGTGAGGAAGAGAGATAATGCACGAAGGGTGATGCCGTGCCATGTTTATTATTGATTATGCACGAAGGATCATGCCGTGCCATGTTTATTATTGATTATGCACGAAGGATCATGCCGTGTCATGTTTATTATTGATTATGCACGAAGGATCATGCCGTGCCATGTTTATTATTGATTATGCACGAAGGATCATGCCGTGCCATGTTTATTATTGATTATGCACGAAGGATCATGCCGTGCCCTATTATTGAACCATGTACGAAGGATCATGCCGTACTATGGATGTGAGGATGAGAGTAAAAGCACGAAGGGTGATGCTGTGCAACTGTTTGCTATTCCTTGAATTGATATTATTTGTGTTTACATTACACTTTGTTTTTCCTTGTGAAATTATTAACCTGTGGTTAATTGTTGAATTCTTTAAGATATTCCTTATTGTGTTAATACTTGATTATTTCTTGTTATTTTGTGGTACACATATATATATTGAATTGCACAGGTTTATGTGGGTGTATGGTCCTAGGCTTGTCACTACTTCGCCGGGATAGGCCAGGCACTTACCAGCACATGGGGTTGGTTGTGCTGATGCTACACTTCTGTGCGTTTTTGCACAGGTCCAGGTTACGATCAGGAGCAGCAGCAGCAGCAGCAGTAAATAGATTGCGTGGGAGTTGATTACATTTGAGACCGAGGTAGCTTGCAAACGTTCGCAGGCCCGGCGTCTCTTTCTCTATTTATGTTTATAGCTGTAGTCTCATTATTCCGAGACGAACGGAATTATGTTATATTTTCTTCAGACTTTTATGTGTAGTATTCCATAGTAGTTTGTGAGTTGGTGACTCCAAGTCTTGGGTAGAGGATTTCAGTATGATTTTTACAGTGTGATTTATCATTTTCATTTCGATAAAGTATTCCGCATTTATTTAATTAAAATTATGTCAGAAACAGGATCGTACGAATTCAGTGGCTTGCCTAGCTACCACGAGTAGGCGCCATCACGATCCCGATATTGGGGGAAAAATCCGGGTCGTGACAATAAATTTTATACTGCTACTGTTGAGTTTTCTGGATCTTATTACCCTACTATTGCTATGGGTTTAGTACATATAGCGAAAATTTCTTTTCTACTCTTTGAATTTAAGAAAAAAGAAAAATATACGGCTGCTGTGACAAATATGCAAGACAAATTCAAAAAATATTTCTTTTCAATTCCTCCGATTTACTTAATTGGTGCAGTTTTAAATCCTTCAATTAAAATGTCCGATTGTCATCAATTAATGAATGCTTTATATACTTATATGGAGATTGGGGAAACTGAAACCCCAAATTTATATACTTCTATGAAGAGTTTAAATGATTATTTACAGCAATTATATAATTATTATGCAAATGTAATTGATAAAGCTGCAGGTAATGTTAATAATTCTATTATGCAATGTAGCACTTATGCTACATTGACTGAAGATGAAGGATTAGATGAAAGTTTTAATATTTTTTCTACTTTTTCTAACACTCAAACAAGTTGCAGGAACATTGATGAACTTCAATTCTACTTGCAGAAACAAAATGAGCCTCGCACAAAGGATTTTTCACCGTTGGGGTGGTGGCATGAAAATGGAAAGCAATTTCCTGTTCTCTACGCAATGGCTAGGGACGTGATGAATGTGCCAATTTCAACTGTTGCATCCGAGAGTGCATTTAGCCAAGCAAGACAACAACTTGGAGATACGCGTCACTCATTGGGAAGCAATGCTTTGGAAGTTTTAGTATGTATGAGAGATTGGATTAGATCGGAAAGAAGAAATCAATGACATGAAGATGTTGATCGCCCAGAAGACGAGGAACTTGGAGATATATTAACAAGTGGTCACCCATCCGAATTAAATATTCCAGAAGAAGGCCAATCAGTTCATATTGATTATGATGAACTTTGCAAGGCAATGCAAAATATTTGAATTTACTTATTGTTATTTGTTCAAGTCTTAAAGGATGTAAACATTCAATTTGTAAGTTTCAAATTTGAGTTATGAAATATGAAATAAAAGAAGCACTTGCAATTTGCAGCAAGTGCAATTTTTCTCATATTCCTTCTATTCTTTAATTTATATTTTAAAGTAATACAAATTCTTAATATAACTTAAATTGAAACTTTAAATTTGAAATTCAAACTTGAATGTTTCAAACTTAATTTCTTAAATTGAAACTTTAAATTTGAAATTCAAACTTGAATGTTTCAAACTTAATTTCTTAAATTGAAACTTTAATTTTGAAAATCAAACTTAAAGTGTTAAATTGAAACTTTTATTTAGAAATTCAAACTTAAAGGCTTAAATTGAAACTTCAATTTTTAAATTCAAAGTTTCAAACTTAAAGTCTTAAATTGAAACTTTAATTTTTAAATTATAACTTAAACTCTTAAATTGAAACTTTATAAGTCTAACTTAATTTTGAAATACAAACTTAAAGTCTTACATTGAAACTTTATAAGTGCAAGTTTTTATCATTTACTTTGTGTTCTTTAAATTACAAAGTTACAAACTATTAAAATAATTATAATAGTTATACGAATTTTTAAAAAAAAAAAAAAAAAAAAAAATAAGACGTATAACCCGGCCCGGCCCCTTTAACCCGTAACCCGTACGGGTCAATTTTTACCCGAAAATACACCAACCCGTTAAACCCGCTAAGAAGGCGACCGGAACCGGCCCGGTAAGGAACCCGTCCGGGGTCAAAAAAATCGGGCCCGGACCGGCCCGGCCCACCCGTTAGACACCTTTAGTTATAGGTAATGGAGTGTTGAAATTGACCAATTTGGGGTAAAATATTAGTATCTCCTCTATCTTTTCATTTTTATTTTACTTTGTATTTGCAGTTTTTATTACGTTTCAGTGGTTGGTTATTCTTATAGTGAACTTTGTCTTATACTTATCTCTAATATGACTTTTTTACTGTTCTGTTATGTCTACCAGAGAGGAGAAAACCTTGGAACTATGGCACCAGATAACCATAAGCTCATTATTCATGAAGGAGTTACAATGTTGGATCCCTCAATGAGATGACATTCTGCTTTTCAGTAAGAATATGGTTAGTACTATTTATAACTCCATGAGAAATATGACTTGTAGTATGCGTAAACAAAATATGGCATGTGAATTCGAGTTGATTATGATTCTAAACCTTGCAGGGCCAGTCAACATGATCATCTCCTTCAACTGGGATAAACAAATATGTAGTTTGTATTACTTACTACTAAATCAACACACTAGCATGACTATTAGAATTGAAATACACTACTAACAAGATTATCGTGCAGGTGCTCAAAATGAATTCCACTAGCATATTAATGAGATCAAAAAAATCTTGTGGTTCACTTGTAAGTTGTGAAAGATATTAATCCAGGAAAATGGCTTGAACAGAACATCATGTAAACTCTACAACTAACATGTCATACTTATAGTTAAAGGGAGTAGGAAGAGGAAAATGACAATGAGAACTTTTTCTTCCTTGTTGCATTTATTTTAACTCAACAATTGTATTTTTGTTCAAGCACCTTTTGTTTTTTCTTACTTTATGGATCACTTGTTTATATTTCTGGGTATTTCTGGAAGAGTTGGAGTTACTTATTATTTTTTCTTTTTGATAAGTAAGTTCATTATTTATCTTTGTTTGTATGATAAAATTTTCTTATTCGTCTTTCATTGCATGTGATACCATTTGCCATTTGATTTCTATAGTAGTTGCCTGCTAAGTGATTTTTATTACCTAATCTTTTTTAACTTCTAGTTTATGCCTTTATTTATTTTATGTTAGGTTGATAGCAAAATCAGAGTCAAGAAGAGGACAGTCTTGTGCAAAGGATGTTGCCAGAGAAATTCCAGTTGCCTCTTTGTACGGAGGCTCACTGAGTGAACTGTTGTGAATCAATGTTCTTGTAGTCGGCATTGGATCTATAAAATTTATATTCTATAAGAACCATGACGGAATGGTGATGTAAGATTTATAAAAATATTTTACAAGTGACTCTTTTGTTTTAATTCAAACTTCTTTTGCAATGTATGACATTGTAATATCAAAATTATATGCATGATTGTGAAATGGATAAAATTTTAATATTCTCTATGTATATAAAGAAAACAATGATGCTGACCAAAGATACTTTACCGACATTTCTATGTATGTAGAACTGACGAATGAGATTTGCTGACATATCTTTATATGTCGTAATTGTATTGAGCTTATATTCAAATAGGTGACATTTTGATAAATGTCATAGATAAATATCACTATTTATTTTCCAACATTAATATAAATGTCGGAAAATTTCCGACATCGATATTTATGATATTTGATATAAATGTCAAAAAAATATCGGTACATGATTTTCTCACATTTATGTGACCTAGAATGACATTTAAAAAATGTCATCATAGTCCTACTTTCTTGTAGTGGTGGGTCATGTCCTAACGGATCAGGTCAGTAGATTTTAGTTGAATTCGGTTATTAATTATTTAAGAAATACAAAATAGTGGTTTCGTTAAACAAGGGCATGAATGAGCAAGTATTGAACGGATTGAGCATATCTGTGCCAAACTATTAACGACGAACATATCTATCCTAATTTACATAATTTACAGGCACATATAACCCTTTTCCTACTCTCGTCAATGATCCGTTCATAATTTTGTAACGACATTACTTTGGTTGAACGCAAAACGTTAGTAAAGGAAGTTTATGGTTCAATAAGAAAGAAGTCACGATCAACACGAGGAGCAATAATATAACCAAACTACGAAGTTGAAGAAGGCTACTGTTGAAAGATTAATTTTTTTTTAGTGACTACTACAATAATAATAATTTAGTATAATCCCACAAATAAAATTTTAGTAGATAATACACATATTTTATCGCTATCGTAAATGTGAAGAGACCGTTTTCGCTGGATCCTGGCATGAAAAATATTATTTTAAAGCACAGTTACTAATTTAAAACAGTAATCTCCTTATAGTTTTCTATTGGTCCTCTCTTGAAGTATGGTTCCCTAATGTGCTGATTTTTCGTATCAGAATTTATTGTATTGGAAGAAGGAAAGTGATCAACTTGTATCCCTATATTTTTATAATTTTCCGGAGTTATCTATACCATGCGAATTGGAGTAATTATGCGAAGAGTTGGTGTCCGAAGTAGTTGTTCAAATTTATCAAAACGTAGTATTTGCTCTGTTTTATGATAAGCAATCGGCTTAAAATCGTTTAACCCCTGAACGATAGTATTTTAGTATACTTTAAGGTTCATTTATGATATTATTTTTTAAAAACAAGAGAAAGCAAAGAGCTAAGGAATCTTTTTATTTTAAGTGAAGCATTTAATTGTAACTCATTTAGTTCTTCTATTACTTTTTTCGGTCCACTTTAAGTGATTTTTTGATTATTTTCATATATATTAGGTTCTTTACTCCAACTGCATCTTTAGAAAAAAAAATTAATTCTTTCTTGATATTTTAAAAAAATCAAATATTACGGACCACACGAGAAATATAGGCCCCGTTTATCCATAAAAAAAGTTCCTTTTAAAGAAAAAAATATTTCAAAAATATTCCATGACATTTTCCATGTTTTTGAAAAAGTTTTACATATAAATTTTTAAAAAAATCAAGAACTAATTTTAACCTCTTTTTCAAAATTTTGAGAAATATTTTTTCCCGACTCACATAACTATAACATTTTTTCAGGAGACATGCATATCCAAATATAATTTTAAATTTTAAATGTTATTTTTTAATTTAACAAAAAATATTATTATTTTTATAAAAATTAATAATTTTTATGTCCAAAGGCCAATATAATTTTATCTTTTTGAGTTACGTTAAACAAGTCAAAAGATAAGAACCAGTCGTCAACTCTTAATGGGCAGCTCTAGGGGAAAAACATTTAATTTACCAAATAGGCTCATTAGTGACATCATTTAGAGAAAAGAAACGAAGACCAATGTAGTAAATGGTCAAAATAAGGAAAAAAAGTGGCCTTTCAAAAACGGCTGACATGTGTCCAAGCAGAAACGTTTGTAATTTACTTAAGAACGTGTAATGCAGCCAGGCAGGCATGTTGATGCAACATCCTCCTTAAGCAACTTAACTGTTGCTTCTAATATAAGAGAACTTGAGAAGAAATATCACTACATTTAAAAATTGTTATGTTGTTTTATGATTGTAAAATAAAAAGATATTCTTATTTAGACATTATTTTATTTCATTAATAAGTTTAAAAACCTTTAATAAATATGTATGGGCAGCTTGGCGTACATTCCAGTTGGGGAGAGACCCCTTGCAGTTGATGTTCAGGCGTTAGCTAATCAGATGGTGAGGCTGGATATTTTTTAGCCCAGTCGGGTGATGGCTTGCGTGGTAGCTCGGTCTTCTTTATATGACCGTATTCGAGAGTGCCAGTATGATGATCCACACTTGCTTGTCCTTAAGGACAGAGTTCAGCATGATGATGCCAAAGATGACACTATTGATAGTGATGGTGTGTTGCGGATGCAGGGCTGAATATGCGTGCCCAATGTTGATGGCCTTCGTGAGTTGATACTAGAGGAGGCCCACAGCTCGCGGTATTCTATTCATCCAAGTGCCGCAAAGATGTATCAGGATTTGAGGCAGCATTACTGATGGAGAAAGATGAAGAAAGATATTGTGAATCATGTTGCACGGTGCCTAAACTGTTAGCAGGTCAAGTATGAGCATCAGAGGCCTGGTGGTGTGTTCCAGCGTATTGATATTCCCGAGTGGAAGTGGGAAAGGATCACTATGGACTTTGTTAGTGGACTCCCTCGGACAGCGAGGAAGTTTGACTCAGTTTGGGTGGTTGTAGATAGGCTGACCAAGTCAGCTCACTTCATTCCAATGTGTACTACATACTCGTCGGAGCGGTTGGCAGAGATATTCATCCGCGAGATTGTGAGATTGCATGGAGTTCCCATTTCTATTATATTTGACAGAGGTACCCAATTCATTTCTCAGTTCTGGAGGACATTTCAGCGAGAGTTGGGTTCACAGGTAGAGCTGAGCACAGCATTTCATCCACAGACGGATGGGCAGTCTAAGCGTACTATTCAGATACAGGAGGACATGTTGCGTGCTTGTGCCATTGATTTCGGTGGCTCATGGGACGATTACTTGCCTCTTGTAAAGTTTGCTTATAATAATAACTATCAGTCCAGCATTCAGATGGCATCGTATGAAGCTTTATATGGGAGGCAGTGTAGGTCTCCAGTCGGTTGGTTTGAGCCCGGCGAGGCTAGATTGTTGGGGACAGAGTTAGTTCAGGATGCCTTAGACAAGGTGAAGGTGATTCAGGAGAGACTTCGCACAGCTCAGTCGCGTCAGAAGAGTTATGCGGACCGGAAGGTCCGAGATGTGTCTTATTCAGTGGGTGAGAAGGTGTTGCTGAAGGTTTCGCCTATGAAGGGCGCTATGAGGTTTGTAAAGAAAGGAAAGTTGAGCCCAAGGTTCATTGGACCTTTTGAGGTGCTTAGGAAAGTTGGGGGGTGGCCTATATGCTTGCTTTGCCACCCAGTTTGTCGGGAGTTCACCCGGTATTCCATGTATCTATGCTCCGAAAGTATATTGGAGACCCGTCACATGTGTTAGACTTCACCACGATATAGTTAGATGAGGACTTGACCTGTGATGTGGAGCCGGTAGTCATTTTGGGTCAACAGGTTTGTAAGTTGAGATCTAAGGACATAGCTTCAGTGAAAGTGCAGTGGAGAGGTCTTCTCGTGGAGGAAGCAGCTTGGGAGACCGAACAGAAGGTGTGGAGCGGATATCCACACTTATTTGAGACTCCACGTATGTTTCTTAACCCGCTCGCGGACGAGCGTTTGTTTAAGTTGGGGAGAATGTAACGATACGACTCGTCGTTACGGGAGTTATCGCCCCGTTTTCTTCATTTAACACTTCAATATACTTATTTATATGTGTTCGGAAATTTAGAAGCAAATCGGAAGGAATTTAGATAGAAATGAAGTCATATACCTCTTTATGAAAATGATAGTTTGGAAAAGTCAACCGAATGTTGACCGATGAGTTAGATAGCTCAGAATTGAATTCTGATGATTCGACTAGTTTCGGAGGATCATTTATGACTTAGGAGAGCAATCGGAATCGAATTCGGAGGTCCGGTGTAGTTTTAGGCTTGAATTGGCTAAGGTTGAATTTTAGCGAAATCTGAACGGTAGGTGAGATTTTGATCCGGGGCTCGAAATGAAATTCTGAGAGTTGCAGTAGCTCCATTAGGTGATTTTGGATATGCGTGCAAAATTTCAGGTCATTCGGAGGTGTTTAGGTCGGGTTTTGGATCGAATGTTAGTTTCGGAAGTTTTGAAGAAACTTAGGCTTGAATCCGTGTGAAAATGGTAATTTTGATGTTTACGATGGTGTTTTTATGTTACGAGCAAGTTTGAATGAGTAATGTGATGTATTGGTGGATTTGATTGAGGTCCCGGGGGTCTCGGGATCATTTCGGATGGCTAACGGGCAAGTTTTGATCATGAAATTGCAGCAGAAAAGTTGCAGTCAGTGATTACTCTATGCGATCACATAGAAGAACCTGGAGGGTGTGAGAAAATGTGCTATGCGATCGCATAACAGAGTGTGCGATCGCATAGGCCTAGCAGACTGCACAGTGCGATCGCATACCCAGTGTTGCGATCGTAGAGAAGAATTTGTGGCCCTGGGAGAATTGCTCTATGCGATCGCGTAGATGTGTTGCGATAGCATAGAAGGGAAAATGGCCGAAAAATTTAACTCTATGCGATCGCATAGAAGGGACGTCTGTGCAGAAACAGATTAATTGAAAACCATACGCGACCCTAATCATTATTTCACTAATTTCACTTCGTTTAGAGAGGGTTTTAGGTGATGTGAAGAATTAGGGCCTAAATTTGAAAACGAAAATTTGACTTTTGAAAGGTCATTCGAACTCCGATTTCGATAAATTTTATATGCACGGACTCGTGGCGAGACGAGGAACATGTTGATATGAATTTTGGAATTTTTCGAGAAGCAGGCCTGGGGTTCGGGTTTTACCAACTTAGTGCATTAATGCGTATTTCGTGTAAATTGAATTGGTTTATGATTCTTTGGCCCGTATTTGATATAATTGTTGTGGTTTGATTAGATTCTACGCACGAGGCGGCGAATTCAAAAGGAAAAGGCATCGTGGACGAGTCTACGGCCGGCTAGAGGTGAGTAGTTTGTGTATATGGTAGCCTGAGGGTTCGAAACCCCGGCTTAGCACATTGTGATGCTAGTAGGGCGTGACTCGTACCCCGTGACAGGTGCGGGACTGATTGTGACTGGGGATTGAGACTTAGTCCATCACGAATGAGAATAACATGATATACGTGATTGAAACACACTGTGGTTGATATATTTGTGGCCTGTAAGCCATGTTTGGGTCCTTGTGCCGACTTGTAGTATCCCTAGGGGATAGTTATATATGTAATAACTCTATTTGCTTAATCACTGATATCAGCCCTGGTTTGATATCACCATGTTGAAATGCTAAGTCACCTGCTTTTGGAAAATTAAATAAGAATTAAAGAATTTTCATAATTAAATGAACTGGAACCCGAAATTAAATAAATTGAACTGTCGTGTGACTCATATGCATGTTGTGGACTGAGGATGGATTGGGATGCACGCCGTAGCAGATGATATGAGGATTGGGTTGCACGCCGCAACATTATTGCGCTTGGTTGTAGGAGCCCCTCTGGAGTCTGTACACACCCCTAGTGAGCGCCGTCGACGTTAAATGGATCGGGCTACACGCCGTAGCGGTCATGTGCATTGCATTGCATCTTTATCTGTTGAATTATATGTGATAGTTGTAATGTACTATTGTTGCTAGTTCGTAGGAGGAGTCGGACTGTAGTTTAGCTTCATTATGTGGTATTATGTGATAGTTGTAATGTACTATCTGTTGAATTATCTGTGATAGTTGTAATGTACTATCTGTTGAAAAAGAATGCTTATTGAATAAAACTATAATTGCAATTAAATACTTAAAATTTGGTATGAGCTAGCTAATTATTATTATTTAAATACTAATCTCACTTGAATAATGATGCACTTCCCATTCTAACTTCAGTCGTTTTTTGAAATATATTTTAAGTTAAATTATTTGACTGGTGATTGAGTGCGCGGAGTAGCTTCATTTTTATATAGTTAGTCATAGGCGACCAACATTCATTATTTTTAAAAACTAATTTTTTATTTTATAAATTAAAGATAAATTTTAAATAAATTTTTATTTAGTTAGGTACACGCGCAAAGTACGTACACTAAGACTAGTATCTCAAATGCGTAGAAGACATTCATTCCCCAATAGTTTTCGTCGATTCTTCGAGTCGAATTTCAATTGGTTTAATAAAATCCTGAGGACCTAAGTCCTTTAAGGACATAAAGTACTCTATCACAATCTGTCTTATCTTATTTGCAAAATCTATTTTTGTGAACAAAACTCTCTCGATGTAAATGCATATGAATGATATGCGTAGACGTACAATGATAATAAAAGGCACATATTGGAATAGACATATGATTAGACTAAAGCGTGGAATAAATATTCTTAACCACAAATAATGTTTGAAGAGGGAGACTATATAACGTTGTCACATTCTCTCGGAAGAACTTTATAAAGAAATGTCTAAATTTGAAATTTTTTAGGCTACCTTTTATCCTTTATTAGATTTTTCACAATCCAAAATTTATAGTTTATGTTCGTTGCTTCCATACCAAAACAAATTAGTCATAAAAAAAAAAGAGAGAAAGTAACAAAGAAGTCTCTCTTCCGTGGAAAAAACAATAGTTTTATTTCAAACAAAAATAAAAACAACTGCAGGAAGAAGAAGAATAAAACGACGACAAATTTTGGGACCCCATGCCAAACCGATACCTACTAATTCGGCAGCAGAAATAAAAAAGAACACACAAACATAACCCAAATTAATAAAAAAGAACACACAAACATAACCCAAATTAATTTAAAAAAACACACAAGCATAGCCCAAATTAATATATCATGTTATTATGTTTTCACTTTCTTTAGTTCTAGCCAACTCTTTGATGTCATCGATGAGACAGTCGAAGTTATTGTACGACGAACCTCCTTCTCCAACACTTAGTTTTGCCAACTTTGATAATTCCTCAATTGAGTTCTTCAACTCGTCTCTTTTTATTTCCATCAGATCCTTTATCATTCTCTCTATAGTTGATCTGTCACATTTGTCCTTCATGTCCAACCCTATTTGCCATAATTCATTTATTAATCTACTGTTGACTCTCTGATCCACATAATGTGGCCAGCCTATCATGGGCTTTCCCTCGCTGATACTTTCCAATGTTGAGTTCCACCCGCTATGTGTTAAAAACCCACCAATGGATGGGTGGGCCAGTACCATCTTTTGTGGAGCCCAACTCACTATGTAGCCATTTCCCTTGCAAGCCTCTGCAACTTCCTTCATAAATTGAATGTCTGATTCGCCTTCCTTCAAAATGTTGGGTCTCAAAACCCATAAAAATTTAACTTTACTATTCAATAGGCCATGTTGAAATTCCAAAATTTCCTCCTTTGATACAACTACAACACTTCCAAAACTCACATAAAGTACTGAACCCATGGGATGTGCATCAAGCCATTTAATAGAACTATGATCTTCTTCCCACAAACTATTTGATGATGGAGTGTTTTTTGAAGTAAGTTTAGCCTTTAAGTGCAAGTGTAGTGGTCCAATTGCATATGTTTTAGGAGAGTAAGACTGAATACAAGAAAGAAAAGGCCTGTCTAAATCTTCAAATGTATTCAATATGAGACCATGGGATCGTGGGATCCGCTCAACTTGTTTTAAAGCGAATACGAAATCTGGATCAGTCTTATAATCCATGTGACAAAAGGGTGGAAGATCTCGTCGGCGAAGAAGACTTTCCATGGCAGGTATATGTTTTACCGATGCATCCAAGTCATTGTCTAGAAAAGAAAAAAATATAAAGTTAGCTCTGCATTCAAAATTTGGATGATTTGTTTTATAATATTCTCTTCAATATGTCATTTCAAAGTCAAAAGACCTTTCTTTTAATAGCTGTTCCGACCGGGTCCCAAATTGTCTCTCACCCTTTATTAGTGGTATTCTTTTCAATAATTTATCTCAACTCTCAAGTGTTGATGCCCCAGCCCCACATGCACATCGATGTCCCTTTATATTCATGAAAATCGTTTGTCATTCATTTTCATAGATTGGAGGCTTAAAATTAAAATTTAATCAGAGATATTTCTTGAAACTAAACCTTCATATATAATTTTTAAATCTATTTTTTAGTATTATGCAAAATATTTACTAAATAGACTATCATTATACGAAAAATATAGACTATCACCATACAGACACTTTCACTTTTTGTGTATCAATTTTAATAAATTTATGGAATATATAAACATTAGTTCTATTTACTAACGTATGTTATTTTTCTTCTTCAAAAATATAGTATACTGTTCAATTTAATTTTGAGATTTAGGCCATGACTATAACATGATGAATGCATTTTCTTTTCACCATTTTGATGTGAGAAAAGATCAACTTATAATAATTTTCTTGTAGTTTGAATACTCTAAATTTTAAGTGAAAATAAAAATTAATCAACTCAAAGCTAACATGGAAGTTTAACTGTTAGACTCGATCCAACAAATAGGGAGAGAGACACCAATATATGTTTCTAACAAAACAAAAGTAATTAAGGTTATAACTAATTATCAAATAAATATTGACTTCTCTCCCTACATTCAAGTTAACTAAACTTATTTAACTGGAATTTACGAAACAAAAGCAAAGAAAGAAAAATGAGTGAGAGTACCTTTGAAGGGAAGTTCGCCAGATTCGATGAGTTTTGGCAGACATATGTAAACCCAAACGCAGGAGGGGCTAAGGGTGTCAAAGGAAATAACTGGAACTCCCATTTCATTTCCAATATCAGCCACATAATAAGACAGGGCATCTGGTATAACACATGTTACCTGTTCTTTGCCTCCACTTCTAAGCATTTCTCTAAGAAAAGGCTCCGCCACGGTCTGCACGGAGCTGAGTAAGTCATTGAATTGTTCGAACGAGCGCGGGTGTTCCTCGGGAAGGCCGTCGGGTATTGTGAGGAATCGAAAACGGGGATATTTCTCAAAACGAGATTGGACATTGGTGTGGCGGAGGAGGCGTTCTTGGTTGTGGATGGTGTTGAGGAAGGTGACCTTCAGGCCTGAAAGACAGAAGAGCTCGGCCAGCTGCAGCTTACAGTTTATTGGACCTTGTATTGGAAGAGGGAAGATGAGAACATGAGGAATCGTTGCTTCTTTCTGCTGCTGCTCCATTACGTGAGATTAGTTTGTTTGACTGGATAGGTGAAATTAGGCTTGCTAGCCTCATATTTTATAGATAGCGTTTTCTAGAGCTGAGAGTGTGGAGAATAACATTAGATTTTCTGTCTTCATTACCTCAATAATTTAGTAATGGATCTTCTACTTTATTAAAGTCTTCTATCTCTATTACACCAATAATTGTGAGAGATGGACCCATAAAAAACTCAAAAATTCACTAGAAATTTCTATTATATAGAAAAGGGAAGTTAGGTCGACCAAGGGCATAATTGGTATTCCAAGTTAACCTATTTTTTGCTTAAGTGAAGAACGCATGTTAAAAGCCTCCCTTTTGTCTTTGCATCATAACAAATACATAGATACTGGAATGTTCTATTCCTACTTTCTTCCTCATGAATTTCCTCTCAGGTTATTCTTTCCATTTGAATTTATTTACATTTGCTTATTTCATGAATTTCTCATTCTTACTTTTCTTTTTTATTACTTAATTGCTCTGTCGTCTATTCTATTCCCCACCCATCCTCCTATGAGAACTTCTTTATCGATTGATTTCAAACTGGGTTGAATTGTAAGGGAAATTGGTGCGCTACATATTAGAGTGGAATAACCTCCTTCTACTCCAACACCGGCGAGAACCCAATTGATCATTTACTCAGTAATTTATGATTCTATATACGCAATTTTTTATATACTTCAAAAATTGTTCCACATTTATCTATTATCATTTAATGAGTTATAATTGCTTAATTCAATTTGTTATGAAATAATCGGGTCAAAGCAATTCTCAATTTTACCGTTAGCAGGTTGGGTCATGGTTAAATGGGAGTTTTAAATCCTTTAAATGCTTGGGTTGATTTTTTTTTTTAATATTCTCTAAAAGTGTAGAGTGACTTCTGAGTTATAATTAACAAAATATGATGGCGTTCCAGTTACAAAACAAAGAATTGCGTAACGATTTGTTATGCAAAGAGTTACAATTCTTGTTATGCATCAATGATGACGTTTCCGTCAAAGCAATTTTCAATTGATCGGTAAACTTCTATGTTTTTTTTCTGTAAGTGATATTATTTCCATTTTTATATCCTCAGGTTTATTTTAACAAATTTTTAATTATTTTATATTTGGTTTCTTTCATATGTAGTGTCTTAATTTCCAAGACAAATTGTTTTCATGCTTACAGGGAGAGAAAGCATGAACTTGCGGAGATTCTAGATCAACAAAAAAAAGACTAAATCCTGGTCAAAATCGAAAAAGAAAAAAGGGGACAGTTGAAGAAATGGACATCAAACAACTATTTCCAAGGAGATGCTGACTTGATAGCTGAACAATAATTAGGTATAGACTAATTGGACATATATTATGGTTTTGTATAACTATTAATTAGGTTGTATGCTTATATGTGCACTCTTTAGAAAATATGTTACTTAAGGATTGCCCAAGTCATTTTTGCTATTTGGTTGAACATAGAGTAAATAGAACGCCAGCTTCGCTGATAATCACAGATAGTAAATGGAGATGATATTCACATGTTATAGGAGTAAGTGATGTAGAATGAGTGGAGCAAAAATAACATTCAAAAATTTTACAACTACAAGCTAGAAAATAGTTTCCATGGTGAAAATAAATTCACCATCAGAATATAAGTTTTCAGGGTATATGTTTTCATTGTACTTATACTTGCAATGTGCTTCATGTTAAAGTCAACGTGGAATAATAGTTTTTTAAAATTGTAGTAGGAATTTATACAAAGATAATGAGTCCAATTAAACTATAAACAATCCTAAGAGACTAAAATTGTCTGGTGTCATACAATAAACTGTGCAGCTTCATCCAACAGTGGTTGTTGAATCCCAGGTTTACGTTAGAAAGTAACATAAAGAAAATGAATTTGCAGAGACTTCTTTGAAGCCTCATTCACTTGGTTTTCTTTTGTGACTTTTTGGTAATAACAATGTTGGAACATCATTCTCTTATTCAAAACAGAGTTAGAATCTCAACGTTTCTTGCTCTTAATCTGCAGTAATTTTCTTCACTGATGCATTGATGTTGTGTCAGCCATTATGGTATATTAAAATTCAAAAACAAAGAGATGCAAAGTTGGTGATCGAGTGACTTTGCAAAAATTATATTGAGAGGTATTTGTTCACCACTTTAATATTTTATTGTTAATGATAATTTCACATAAGGATATCACAGTTTGTTCTATTCTTTGTTTTGATTGAATAGTTCGGACTCTTGCAATCATTGGGGGAATATACATCATAGAAAAATCGACTTGCAAATCACAGGTATTTACAAAGCAAAAAGGATTTTGGCATGTATTCCGTATCAAAATTTAAATTTCTTATTGCTTTAATAGGGTATTAAAGCCAAAATTACTTATGAGTATGATACACTTAGCTTACTTGATTATGTGTAGCTTCATATCATTGGAATAGTTTATATATAATGTTATAACGGATATTCAATGCTTATATTTTTTAGGTTTATACAACTGCCTTAGAAGATTTGAATTCCTTAACTTTTAGAGCTATGAGGTTTCTTCACCATATAATGTGTCCTAGCTTTGAAAAGATTTTAATGATAGAATTTTAAAATTTTCAAGGTAAAATGGACCTGAAAAAATTTCAGTGATAGAATTTGGAATTCCCAAGGTAAAATGGACCTAAATACTTTATTTTTTCTAACATCACGTACATAGTCTCTTATATACATATCTTTTCTCGGGTATTAAAGTACCTGGAACTTAGTATGGATCTCTGTTAAAAGTATGTTAACTGCATTACATAGAGTGCGGTAATCAAATAGCTCATACAACTTTTTTGACTCCTAATCCATTTCTGTTTTAATTATTGTAATAAGAGATTATGTATGCACTCCTAGCATTCTACTTTGGGTTGTGTGTGGATGTGAATCTTAGGCTACCGTCTGATTAGCAATTCATTTGCTCCTTCTAGGATGTTTAAACAAATCCAAATGTATAAGGATTTGAGGAAGAATTGCGCACATGCAAATGAATAGTTATATCTTAGTATTTTCTGTGTGGTGGGAGAGGCAGGTAAAACTAAAGCATCAATGAATGAGAAAAAAAAAGAACTATATGAATGTAAAAAATTCTGCCTTTTTACCTTATCAAAAAAGAATAAGGAAGAGTAAAGTTTACCGTCTCAATATAATAGTAATAGATATGTCAGATCTTTTCATATTTTACTGTATTTTATACTTTTAGAAAGAGAAAAATCTAATAAATAGCCAAATCAATGTTCTTGCTTCTTATACAAAGAGACATGATTGTCCAGCAGATCTTAGATATATGACTAATATTTAGCAAGCTCATACTCTTGAGAAAAAGGTAAGCGACTTCAAGTGAAAATTTGAATTGTTTTATCATAATACTTTATCTACTCTATGATACTTGATCTAATAATAGAAAAGGGATAGAGTAAAATACAGGAGGAATTGGGAAAAAGAGAGGACAAGGAAAAGTTCCAGGTATCATTGATGATGGAAATATTGCCCAATTCGCAACATTTGAACGCTTGCACTTGAAAGCATATAGGTGCGAAAATGATACTAACATCTGCAATGAGACATGACAACAAACTGAAATGAAATGTATTAGCTTCAAGAATGAAACAAGCATATAAATGCTTAAAGTTTACAATGATGCTTCGCCAATGAAAGTTGATTATTTAACGAATACTAACAAATTAAGTGCTCTTTTAAATTATTTTGCAAAAAAATAGACACAGAGCAAGGCTAACCGATACCAATTCTAGAGTATGTCTTGAGTGCTAGATTAGAGTCATTGATGCATTGTGTTCTTCAAATTAGTTTGGATATTTGGAAGGTATAATAGTTTGTGTGCTTCCTCTCTTTACTGTTGTACATTTCTCCGAGGAAATCTCATAATTTTTACATTCCTATGTTAATTTTATGTGTTCTCGATTTGTCATATACGGGTTTACATGACTTCTTCACTTTTTATTAAATAAAAGTAAAATGTATCAATATATTTTATATTTCGTGAACAAATATATCGGGCCCGGGCTTTGCCCGGGCAACACATATCTAGTTCTAAAAGAAGTGATCAAAAAATTGCGACCGTTAGTTGTCAAGATGAAAAAAATAAATTCTAATTAAAGTAGAGACCAAATATGGTCACTACATGGTCGCTACTTTGGTCAAAATGTTGAACAGGCCAAGCTTGCTTGATAAAAAAAAAATACTCAAATTAGCTACCAACATTGATCGTCAAAGTGGGGCTCCTTATAAAATTTTATTAAGTATGCTTTAATTTAAAAAATTATAAAATATAAAGAAATTTAAATCTAGTGACCAAAGTTGGTCACTTTTTAAAGGAGGAAGCAGATGGAAATCAACTTTGGTCGCTAATCTGGAACACAGTTATAAAATTTTAATAACTATATTATTATTTAAAAAAATATATCAAATATAAATAACTATAATGCTAAATAAGCGACCAATGATGATCGCTTACATTATAGAGACCAACCTTGGTCGCTAACGTGAGATCCAGTTCTAACGTATAATAATTATATTATTATTCGAGAAATTATATAAAATACAAATTAAATCTGGTTTAAAATTTAGCGACCAACTTTGGTTGTCAACGTTAATTACTGGGCAATTAGAGATCAAAGTTGGTCTCTATCCCGTCAATATAGGTCAAAATTAAAAATAACTTTTGTATTTACTATATAAATAATATGTCACGACCCAAACCGCGGTCGTGATGGCGCCCAACACATTGCTAGGCAAGCCCGACCATAATTTCCAAATAACCAACCCATTTATTAATTAATACTGATTCATTGAAGTTAATAATTTAATTCATAAAAGAAACAACAAGTGCGGAAAGGAAATACATGAAATATAGCCCAACAATCGCTGTGTCACAAGTCTGAGCCTCTAACAGATGGAAAATATCCTATACAATCCAAGTCTAGGCAGTATAGTAAAAGACAAAATGATAGAGAGGGAGAGATCGGGTCCTGCGGACGCCGGCACCTACCTTGAAGTCTCCTCGGAATAACAGAAATATAGCAGCTGCTCGTAGCTCAACTGCCCTCCTGAATGCCTATATCTGCACATAGAGTGCAGGGGAGTGGGGTGAGTATCTTTCAACTCGATGAGTAATAATAATAAATAACAACTGAAAATGAGAAAACTTGTACTACGACTAAATAGTTTTAAGAATAACCTCACAGGTAAGTCATCTCTACAGTGATAAGTCCAATTCCAGTCTACAAATGTCTCACAATGATCCCACACTTACCTAGTCCTTACTCATACTGCTGCGGCGTGCATCCTGATCCAATATATATATATATATATATATATATATATATATATATATATATATATATATATATATATATATATATATATATATATATATATATAATGCTGCGGCGTGCAGCCCGATCTACTTTCGAAAATAGGATTTTTTGAGTTTGCTAGTTGTTTGGGTTGGGTCTTGTTCCAGTTGATTGAAAATATTAGGAGTTCAAAATTTCAATTTGAAGTGATTTTGAGTAGATTTGAACAAGATTTGAATTAAATTTTTAGAAAAAACACAAGGAAGAAGACACAGTCAGATTTTTGTATAATTATGTATAATCTTGTATAATCGTGTATATGGATGTATAAACACATCTTATACACTATTATACACTTTTATACACCTTTATACAAGCGTATGTAGACGAACTTCTTTCACGATTTTTAGTTGCAATTCTTGTTCAAAACCAGTCCAAATCTCCATCAAATGACTTCAAATTTTATATACAACCTCCTTATACTATTTCTAAAAATTCTAAATAACAACCACTTCAAATTTCTCACAAAATCAAATTCGAAATCTTAATCTACATATTTAAGCTTGTTAAAAATCTAATTTTCACCATTTAAATGGATTTGGTTTGTTGAATTAATATTTGAGTTATAGTTGTTGATTCGGAAATTAACTTAAAAGCTTGAGCAATCCCTTTTTAAAATTAAATAGTAAGTGTGAGAATTTATTGGAGTTGAATGTTGAATCTTAGCCTATTATTTTTGGGTAAGTTAAATTAAAAAGGAATTTTCACATTCCTGTGCCACATAAGAAACCTTATTACCCTCAATGTTTAAAATTTGATTTAATTACACTTAGTATACCAATTACCAATCATATACCATACTTAAGTAAGGGTCTAATTAATGGCCAGTTTTTTGCTCCTTAATTAAAGGTATTCATATATCTCATGTTTCTCTATCCCTAATTCCTAAGACCTACATATTTTTCCCCTCGCCTTTCTTCCTCTTCTCTGTTCCTTCTTCTTCTAAAAAAATACAGAGATTGAAATTGCGATATTATTACGTACGAAATTGTAGGGCCCACGCTTTGCTATTTCTTTTCGGATTCAAAATTATATTCTTATTGTTTTACGACATAGAGCTACTGCCTTTTTGGTATGTAAGCAAAAGCAATCTAGGGAGAAGAGAAGCATAATCCCCTACCCCTTCTTCTGACTTTGATTCTTTAAATTGCAACTTTAAGTACTAAGCTTTACCCTAAAACCTTAAGTTAATTTGTAGTTTTTCTAAAGAAATTTTATAGATGATGAGAAAATTTTTGTAGTCAACATTTTTTTCAACATAAATTGTAGTTGAATTGTAGTATACATATAGTAATTTTGTAGATACTCGTAAAAATAATACAACTTTATACAATACTTAAATTGGTTTGTAGTTTATTTATAATTTGTTTGAAGAGATGAAAAGAAAATTTTGTAGTCAACATTTTTTTCAACATAGATTGTAGTTTGATTGTAGTATAAATGTAGTACTTTGTAGATACCCTTAAAAATAGTACAACTTTATACAATACTAAAACTGATTTGTAGTTTTTTTTTTTGAAATTTTGTAGATGAGACCCATTTTTTAATGTACAATCAATTAATAGTAATTTTGTAGATACTCCTAAAAATAATACAGTTTTATACATAACTTAAACTGATTTGTAGTTTATTTGTAGCTTTTTAAAGAAATTTTATAGATGAAGAGAAAATTTTATAGTCAACAGGTTGTTTCACATAGATTGTAGTTTAACTGTAGTATAAATGTAGTAACTTTGTAGATATCCTTAAAAATAGTACAACTTTATACAATACTAAAATTGATTTGTAGTTTTTTTTTTGTGAAAATTTTGTAGATGAGACCCATTTTTTATAATCAAATTTTTCCCATTCAATTGAGCATGATTGAAATTTTTCATTCTCATCTACCACAATGGCATCAACTTCAAAATCTCTAAATCTGCTATATTTATCCCAATTCCCATTAAATTATAGCATGATTTGCAGTTTTGGACATGATTTCTTGTTGTTGTTGATGTTTATTTGGATTTCTATATTTAGAGAAGAAAAGATGAAGAACAAATATATATGAGCGACAATTTGAGAGAAGAAACGACGAAGACCATATTTTATCAACTTTGAGTCGTTGAAACTCGAAAATTTGAATTCAGTTCATCGAAGCTGTTAGTAGTTGAATCTCTTCATAGTTTTTGTAGCTTTTCGTTCTTTTTTATTTCGAGAATTTGAATTGTAGTTCTGGAGAAAAATACGCAGATGAGAAATCTCCTTTCCCTTTTAAAAATTTAATTTAATGTAGAATCAATTAATACCAAGATCTCTCCTTAATTTTAACGTATTTTTAGGAAATATTCTGTCATTTTAATACCTAATAGACAAATGGTACAAATATTATAGGTAAAACGTGAACTGAGTAGGTAATTTACATGCTACGCATATTTTTAGTAATATAATTTCATATAGATAGGAAAAAATCTCAAAATTAAAAAGTAGAAATCCCTAGTTGAAACGTGAAATTTTCACATAATATAGAGTGTAAAATAGCTATTTAATACAACAATTGAGAAATGACGAGGAGAATGTCTATTATTCTAGCATGAGGAGAGATTTAATTCTTAAAACAAAATTGGGAGGTATTACTAATTTATATTCCATTGGAAAAAATAATATAGAGGAGTAGAAAAAAAGAGAAATGTCATTATTGAATTGAACCACAAACAAGGTAAAGGTGCACCAGCTCCATTAATTAAAGGAACAAATCCTAGGCGCCGTATCTTTGACAAATCTTTGTGTCGTCATTCTTAAAATCTTAACACCAGCCAAAGCTTATTATAAGCAACGAATAGTAGCTATCAATATACATCTCTCAATCTTATCTCCCATTTCCCAAAAGGAGCAGAGAGACAACTCAGAACTGTTCATCAATGGACAATCCCTCTCCTCACGTGCTCCTCTTCCCTCTTCCAATACAAAGCCCTATCAACTCTATGCTTCAACTTGCCGAGCTCTTCTGTCTCGCCGGTTTGCAGGTCACTTTCCTCAACACTAACCACAATCAGAAACTTCTCCTCCGACACACCAACGTCGAATCAAGATTCCGGCAATATCCTCGGTTCCGTTTTCGGACCATTTCCGACGGCTTACCGGAGGAAAATCCTCGATCATCGGTACAGTTTGGAGAACTTATTAGCTCTTTGCAAGCTATGGCGGAGCCTTTCCTCAGAGAAATATTGCTCGGCAGTAGCAGCAGTAGTAGTAGTGATGGAGTTACAGAGGTGCCGGTGACGTGTGTTATACCAGATGGGTTGTTTTATTATGCAGTGGATATTGGTAATGAAATGGGAGTTCCAGTTATCCCTTTCGACACTATTAGTCCTTGTTGCCTCTGGGTTTATCTGTCTATTCCAAAACTCATTCAAGCCGGAGAGATTCCTTTCAAAGGTACTCTTCTTTCATTTTCTTTTTATGTATATAAAATTGTTAAGGTAAATGATACATACATCCACAAGTGGTATTCTTTGACTTCCATTATTTATCCACTCTCCCCTCATAAAAGTTGAGTTGAGTACACTTTACGTCTGAATATTAAAGAAACATAAATATTGATAGAAGTTGAGTTGATTACATTTTTATTTTAGCATAACTCAAGCTCTGACTTTTCATTTTAATATTCTAACTAGGCCTTGTTATATTGAATACGTGTACTAGGTCCAAAGCATATCTATTAGACATATTTTGTACTGATTTATAAATACCTCAAGCTCGAGCGCTCCTTATATGGAATAATTAGCCTCTTAAATCACTTTGGTCGGAAAGATGAACCTTAAATCCTACTCTCCCCGTGACTTACTTTCCTTTTTAGTATATTTTAAAATAAATTACATATTTTTAAATTTGAAAATAATTCAACTTTATTTAAAATTTTTATTTTTCCCATTTTATCGTTAATGATAATATTTTATGATCATACAAATGTAATGGCCGTACAATTCTTTTACCCCTTATGTCTTAACACCACAAATTTTAAAAATCCTTTTTTTTTTGTCCTTAAATTTCATCTATATATCTCATCTAAATTGAAATGTAGGGAGTAAGACATATGAAAAGTTGTCCAATTTATAAGTGTGAAAATTACATGTTCCAAGAGTAATTGACTAATCATTGGATGTAAGGAGTCTTGTAGACACGTGTGAATTTTCAAAGTGTATTTTTTAATCAATAATAAATAATATTTTATCTTATACATGATATGACTTTTTTGGCTAATAGTGTTAATTAGTTGACTGCACTAACCATCTATAGCTTCGCCACAGAACAAGTGCTTGAGGTATTTCCAAGACATTGCGAAATGTGTCCGATCCGGTTGGTACAATTTGGGCCTTTTACATGTGCTCAATTGAAAAAAAAGACTAGTTGAGACGTCTCAATAAAAAATCATGATAATTTTAGATATCTGCATATATATTCAACCTTTTATATGAATTCAGGCGTAAATTTTTTAAGCATATTGGAATAATTTATTCTAAGTATTTGTGAAGTATCCTAAAAAGCATTTATATAAATTACAATATTTAATAATTTAAATATTAGAAAAATAATTGTGATCAAATAAACTTGTTTGACTCTTCCAGTTATAAGTAGTAAAGTGGAAGCAGAGGAAGTATCTACTTTTGGGTTTAAGATGTTTTGTTCTATTTTCTTGAAGAGTGATGCAACAACAGTTGACTAAAGCTTGAGAAAAAACTAACAAGAATAATATACGTATCATGTTAACTACTCCACCGGAGAATATAAGAAAATGCTACGTGTGACTAAAACTAAATTCTGGTTGGTTACCGCTTATGTGATATAATTAAAATAAAATTGTATCTTCGTTGCCAGCAGAAACACGTTAATTTCTATGCGTCGAATATTATTTTTAATAAATTCTGGAATTTTTTAAGATTTATCTTTCTCGGTCGAAGTTAAATATTAGTACTAGTATGCAGTATTCAAGAATAGATAAGGTCAAACTTTATGATTTTATTGATCGAGTTTTCTCTTCAGCCCTCTGCCCCTTTCTGTACGTTCTACTGCCAGCAACTCTTTTCCATTTGAAAACGCTAGGATTCTGCTAGCACCAGTAGTAGAAAATATGTACGTAAAAGAAAAAATAATTTCACTTTATTTATCTTTGGATGAACGCGTATTTGAAATTCTCTTGTGATTTATGGCAACATCGATCTAACTCAACTAACAAGCCAAAAATTTATCTTTCTTGTTAAGGAAATGATTTGGACGTATTGTTCGAAAATGTAGCTGGCATGCAAGGTCTTCTACGCCGTCGTGATTTTCCATTCTATCGACTAATCGATTATGCGACTGACCCCTATTGCCAAATCGCACTCAAGGAAGTTGAGAGTATCCCTAGATCCAATGGCCTCATATTAAACACATTTCAAGATTTAGACGGGCCATTACTCTCCCTTATTGGCTCTCATTGTCCACAAACTTATGCTATTGGGCCACTACATTTGCATCTCAAGAATAAACATGGTGGAGAAAGGATGCTGATATCAGCTTCTTCAAATAGTTTATGGGAAGAAGACCATAGTTCAATTCAATGGCTCGATGCACAGCCACTCGAATCAGTAATCTATGTAAGTTTTGGAAGTATGGCAACTTTGTCAAAGGAAGAAATCATGGAGTTTTGGCATGGTTTAGTAAATAGTGGAATCAGATTCTTGTGGGTCATGAGGTCCAACTTGTTAAGGGGAGAAGAATTGAACCACCAATTTGTGAAGGAGCTTGCCGAGGGATGCAAAGAAAGAGCCTATATAGTGAGTTGGGCTCCACAAGAAAAAGTGTTGGCCCACTCTGCTATTGGTGGGTTTTTAACTCACAGTGGATGGAACTCGACAATGGAAAGTATTGTTCAAGGAAAGCCCATGATCTGTTGGGCTGTTTACGTGGACCAACGAGTCACTAGTAGATTTGTGGGTGAGGTGTGGAAAATTGGGGTGGACATGAAGGACATGTGTGATAGATACATTATAGAGAATATGGTCAAAGATTTGATGGTAACAAATAGGGATAAGTTTAAGAAATCAGCTGAGAAATTATCTAATTTGGCAAAAGAGAGTGTTGGAGAGGGAGGTTCATCGTACAATGCTCTTGAATGTCTCGTCGATGACATTAAAAAATTAGGCAGAAGAGGGAAGGATATAAAATCTAATTGCATTGGATAAAAGGGTACAGCTTGACAATCGTTATATTGTACACAAATGCAATTGATATAAATATTCCAATGTCCAACAAAAAGAATAGAGTTGAGCAAGTTGTTTTGATCGTTACGTAGAAGTTAAGCCACCATTGATCACATAAAACAAGCAGAAGATAGGTTGATTCAACAATAGTTTAAGGGGAAAAAATTGTCTAGATAAAAAAGCCTCTTATTAAAGATAAAATAAGTAAAATATAAGTTTGAAGTAAAGTTGTTTTTAAATATAAAAATATGTAATTATTTTTAAACAAACTAATAAGAAAAATATGTAAAATAAATTGGAACAAAAAGAGTATACCAAGCAGAGGATACGAATATTCAAGTTGGCACGAAGTGATGTGGTGGAATAACGTGTAAGCTGATTAGTTTTGCCCATTTCATTTAGACGACGAATAGTGGTAATTATTAGGGGTGGGCATTCCGGCAGTACTGATTGAATATGATAATTTTGGTTTGGATTTTCGGTTTTTGGATTGAAGAAATGACAATCCAAATAAGTTTGGATTGGATCGAATTTTTTCAGTTCGGTTTCAGAGATTTGGATATTATGGATTTTTGGTTAGCATATAAGTTGAGATGTTTCTACTTTTTACAAAAATAAATATTCAAATAAAGTACTCATGTTCCTCATTCTTGCCGCAGTCATCCATATAAAGTATTGACGAGCGCAAAATACACACTTAAATTATGTTCGCTAGTCGAATATAGTAAAATATAATACTGTATCAACAAGGATTGGAGAAAACATTATTATCGTAGTTTGTAGCTAGATTGCTATCCAAGATGATCAACAATTGAGATTTTTATGATTAAGACTAAAATTAATTAAGAGTCTAAACTATTGGCTAATGGCAATTGACGCAAGTAATGAGCAAAGAAGGTTATCAATTGGAGAAGACAGGGTTTTGATAGGATAGGTACAAGATAATTGTTTGGGATCTAACTCTAGATAATTCACTTCTAATGTCCAAGTGAGTCTCTCGAATTCACTTGATTATTAGTTCAAACATTTAATAGAAACACCTATCTCGATTAAGTCTCAACCTCACAAGATGAATGAATTTAAGCTCGATAAAAATATTGTAGTCTCGTTTCCCCATTTTCTGCTCCTTATGTGCTTTATAGCTGTTATATGACTTACCGGGTTAGCTGGCTCGGGTCCGGAAGGATTTCAGTAATGAATTGAGACACTTAGTCTCATAATTGAAAGCTTAAGTTGAAAAAGTTGACCGGATGTTGACTTTATGTGTAAACCCCAATTTTATTTTGATATTTTCTTTACCACCATTAGGTAATTTTAAACTTAAGAGTGTGTCTCGATTGTAATTTGGAGGCCCGTAGTGGAATTAGGCTTGAAATGGTGAAAGTTGAGTTCTTGAAATGTTTGACCGGAAGTGAACTTTTTGATATTGGGGTCGGATTCGAATTTCGGAAGTTGGAGTAGGTCCTTGGCATTATTTGTGATTTATGTGCAAAATTTAGGGTTACTCGGACATGATTTGATAGGTTTCGGTGTCTGTTGTAGAATTTACAAATTGTAAAGTTCATAAGGCTTGAATCATTGTGCGATTCGTATTTTTGATGTTGTTTGAGGATTTGACTAAGTTCGTATGATGGTTTAAGGCATGTTGGCATGTTTGGTTGAGGTCACAGGGGCCTCGAGTTGATTTCGGGCAGTTAACGGATCAAGTTTTGAAGATTGCTAAAGAATTTTCACTCCTGGTTAATCGCACTGAATACAACCAACTCAGTAAGTAATAAGACTAAATAAAGAACTGAAGATAGTGACGATTTACAACGATATAGTCCAATCTCAGTAGTCTCGATAAAGAAAGTAGACATGCTTTCAAATCTGGCAATTTAAGTCAAATCAGTTTATCCATAAGAAGTTCAAGTAAAACCGCATAAAATATCTCTTAGAAGTTTTCAAAACAGTGATATATGGCGACTTTGTACAACAAGAATGAAATCATATACAGCCTCTTAGAGCAATAGTCACTCAGTCTTCCCAGTCACTCTAACGTTACACTCACTCATTCCTCATAGTCACTCAGCACTCGGCACTCGGACTAAGTAGGTACCTATGCTTACTCTGGGTGTGTACAGACTCCGGAGGGGCTTATTCAGCCAAGCGCTATATCAAGCCAATCATGGCATAAGTCAACGAAAAATGCTGCGGCTTGCTGCCCGATCCCATAAATACCCTCACAATCAGGCCATTGGCCTCACTCAGTCATCAATCTCTCTATTCTCTCGGGCTCTCAAACATCTTGAAAATTAGCCCAAACAACAATGATATGATGTATCAACAGAGAAATAATAAAGACCGAGATATGATATAAAAGTAAAAACTAAGACTGAGCACAAATAGCATTTAGTAGGTAATTCAGCATGTAACAGGGCCTTTGTGGGTCCTAACAGCACCAACATATAACCTAAACATGATTTACATTTAATTTCTATAACACATAGAGAGCATATAGCTAATAACAAGTTATTCACCTTTACACTCCCACGGAGTGGACTAAGTTACAATTCCTACTGTGCACGTCCATATGGCTATCACCTAGCATGTGCGTCACTTCCAAACCAATCACATAGCACAAAATTTGAAATTCCATACCCTCATTACCAGATTTAGAACTGTTACTTACCTCAATCCGAGCCAAAACTGTGCTCCTATACATTTTTGCCTCGCAAATTAGCCTCCAAATGTCCCCCAATCTAGCGAGGAGCTGTACATACAATCAATACAGTCTAAAGGAATCAATTCCACAAGAAAACACAAAATTATAAGTTAAAATACGAAATCAGCTAAAAGCCGGCCCCCAGGCCCACATCTCGAAATCCAACAAAAGTCACAAACACTAAAGACCATTCAATCACGAGTCTAGTTATCCTAAATTTATCAAAATCTAACATCAAATAGAAACTCAAATCTCCAAAATCAACTCTCCAAATACCTGGCCTCAAATCCTCAAATTACATCTCAAAAACACACCAACTAGGAAGAAAAATCAATAGGGAAACGTAATTATTGAAGAAATTTAACCACAAGTGACTTACCTCAAGAATCCCTTCGAAATCTCTCTAAAAAATCTCCTAATTCGAGTTTTCAAAGTCAAAAAATGATAAAACCCTCGGAACCCAACATTTATATTCTGCCTAGGCTTTTCGTACATGCGACCACTTATCTGCACCTGTAGAACTGCTTTTGCGGTTAAATCTCCACTTCTGTGGAATTCACTAACTCAGCAGCCTTCGCTCCTGCGAGCCTTGGACCACATCTGCACAATCGCGGTCGTGAAATAGTCCATCGTACCTGCGCACAGACTTACTTCTTCGCCCTTCGCCTTGCTTCTGCGACCATGCATGTGGAAGAGAATATTCGCACATGCCACCTTTACTCATCTCTTCCTTTACCGCTTCTATGGGCTCTCTTCCCGCTTCTTCGGGCTCGCACCTGTGGTGCCCACCCACCGTGATCGGTTGTGCGAGATATCAACACCCACCGTGTCCATCTCTTCAGCTGAAAAGTTGCTTCCTGCACATGCTACAATATAAAAATAGTGCAGCAGTCAACTTTTTTAGAAGACATTTTACCTACCGTGATTACATCATTGTAAGTGATGTCCCACATGTATTACAACAATCAGGGAAGGTAAACCACATTTCACTCAAACACTTGGAGATTTCACTCAAGATCAAGTGTGACTATCCAGCTAGAATAGTTTCAAGTGCTTGAAGAAGAAATAACAAAAAAACCACGGACTAGTTCCCATATCAAGTCTTTATATGTCCATAGTTGAGTTGTCACTTTGTAATATTTCTTCAATTGTATTTCCTACTTAGCTTGTTTAGAAACATTTTGTAGGAACCCTTTTGTAAACCTTAAACCTGTGTGTTTAAGTCTTGGATAAATTTATTCAAGTTGTAAAGTTTTTGTAATATAGTTATTACGAAGTGGCTAGTAATAGACTATTACAAAGTTAGTGAAGGATTAACGGATTAATTCCTAGGTTTCATAGGTTGTAATCTAAAATTTGCTCTATAGTGAAGTTGACATCCTACAAGGGTAGGTCATGGTTTTTAATCCCGTTGAGCTGGAATTTTTCCATGTACAATTCCTCTTATCATTTACTTACTGCTACGTGTGTGTTCCAGTAGAACTGATAGATAACTCGGATCTTTATAGAGTTTGGTGGGCCCTTATATTCTATCATAGACCCTTCCGATTACTTAGAAGAATTAGTGAATTCAAATAACAAAATAGAATGCAAAGCGCTATTTTGTTTTCGGATTGAAGAAATGACAATTCAAATAGTTTCCGATCCTTCCTCTAGGGCATTCACCCTTTCGGTCTCAGCAGACTAATCAATGCCCCATGAATGTACATCCTTGAGAGCCTATCTCCGAGATCTCAATCAGGCATGCTCTAAGACCCGAGTCAATTCAAGATCGGCCTCCTCAGATACCTTCCTGGCCTGAGCATTTGCAGCAACAACATCATTTCGATACGAGGAAACGAGCCCATCAGCTTCTAACTTTGTTGTAGATAGCACGACGTCCAATTTAGTATAAAGATTCTTGTACTTACTACTATCCGCCCTCGCATATTAAAGGCATCTCTCTCGGAGGCTATTTCGCCGACATGCTGCTTAAGTCCGAGAATCTCAATATCCCTGGCTCAAATCCCCTCCCTCATCATGACATCTTTCTTCTCAAGCTACAAAGATCAACCCAAACGTGTTAAGTGCCGTAGTCGGAGAAGTGCAAAAATAAAACATTCGAAGTCTGTATTACCTGCTCAGCAAGATTAGTCTGTTCGAGACACCATCTCCAAACGAGTCCGAAGGTCATAAAGATATTCCTCCATTTTAGTTAAAAGATCTCTGAGCTCATCATCCTCTGATGGGACTTAGCAATGGCTTGAGTATAGAGCACTACAACCTGAAATCATGAAAGAAAAAAATCAAGAAAGATGAGGATTGAAGCTGAAGCGCAGTCGAAAACTAATCACCTATTTGCATAGTCTCGACTTCTTTGAGAATGAGAGAGGCGTTAAGTTTGGTATTTTCTTTGACTCCATTAAAGAATCCTTCAAACATGTTGTTATCCCAAAAGGACCCCCGGATCAAAAGTCTTTCTATTATGGGCATCACGTATCTCCTTCGGAGAGAATGTCGAACCCAACTTGCACCACCTCAAGATGAGGAGGCACTATGTCCTTTTCTTGAAACAAGCGTGAGGACGAAGAATCTTTATTACCATAAGAAACAGTTCTAGACGTCTTCTCCATTTCTACTGAAAGATTTTAGAAGAAAAGAGAAAAACTAGATGAGAAACGAGCGCAGGAAAAAAGTAAGAAGAGTTGTTGAAAGTTTGGAGATATGGTGAAAAGTAAGGAGTGAAGGGTTGGAGTATTTATTGGGGCGAGTAATGCCCATTGGGAAAATATAAAGGACGGCCAACTGTAGTAATCAGTTTGGGGCCTTTCGAGAGTCGTGCGGGCGTGACTTTTGAACATCCCTTTTTGTCACGTCAACCGTTCGCATGGCGTAACTGACATAATGATGGAGGAATTGAAAAGTTGAAGAATTCAAATCGTTCCTTGTTATTTCACTCTATGGAATACAGCGACTATTAATGTATGGCAAAAACTGGAGAGTTTGACTTTGGGGCTAGTATGACACTCCACACCCGACTTCAAAGAGCTTGAAGTGGGATTTAAAGGCATAACATGAGGTATTTCCTTCAAAGGGGCATATCGAAGGACAATCTCGGAGCATCTCAAGTCGGAGATCGTCATATAAAGGCAAGAAACCCTCGAGGGCACTCGATGAAGACTGATAGAATCTGCAAGAATAGTACAAATTTGTACTGAGTCGTTGTACAACTATATTAGTAGCATTTCTTCATCATTGAGAGTTTATATAAGTCCACCAAACTATAGAATACCAGGTCCTTTATGAGTTTCCTTTGAGAATGCTAATAAAACAGTAAGTAAATAAGATAGGGAGTTTACGTGGAAAAATCCCTACTCAAAGGGATAAAAAAACCACGACCTACAGTGGTACTAGTAGGATTTCAACTTCAATATGAGAAACTTTTAGATTACAACCTATGCAATCTTGGAATTGAACTCTTAATCATTTACTAACTCATAATACACCTATTACAAGCTACTTTGCAATACATTTATTACAAAGACTTCAACTCATGACTAACTCTAGTCACGACAAAGGTTTAATGGTTTTATAAAGGGGCTCCTAAATGATGCTTCTAGCTAAGCAATTTAGGAATTACAATAAGAACAATTACAAAGTTAAAACTCAACTAAGGACAACAAAATAATAGATTTAGGAACTGGTCCGTAGTAGCGTTTTACTTTGTTGTTTAGGCTCTTGAGAATTAAGATCACTATTTTACAGAAGGCTTGAATTCTTAAAGTGAATTCTCAAGTGTTCAAGTGATGTTTTGTTGTAATACACCTTTGATTACATTACTTGAATGATGTAAGCTCTTGGTTGGTCAAAGGACAATTGATAGCAAAACTACTGCACTGTGTGCACTATTTCTATGGCATTCACTTTCCAGCTGTGCATAGTTGACTTTCGTATTGCTGTCAGTGAAAACACAATAGATTAGGTCTCTGTCGTGTTTCTCTATTTTCTACACTTGTAGCAGTTCAAATTAGTTGGAGCTCTAGCTGGAATCCGTCTATCATTAATGTGTACCAAGTGTGTTGGGTTCCATATCTAGTTCTTAACAGTAAGTTTTTCATATCATCAAAACATTAGGCAAAGATATAGAAAACCCATCAATTTCTCCTTTTTTGATGATGACAAATTTAGACATTGATAATATATAGTTAGAGCAGAAATAACTAGATGAAGCAATAGGAACTTCATAAGTTCTCCCTGACTTTATGCTTCCCCCTTAGTCAGATCCCTGTTTTAATTATACTTTCCCCTTTTCGCATCATTAAAATATACAAGCAAGAAAACAACATAAAGAAGTCTAGCCTAGCTAACTCATGCCACATATGTGCACACAACATAATAGAAAAGAGTAACAGAGAATACAAACATTGAGATAACAAAAGAGGATAGTTTTTATAGATAAAACATATGCATTTGCTTATAAAGCAATGGCAAAATTGGACTGTTGAAATCAGGAGAAGTATTGATATATCCCATCCACATCAAAACAAAAACATCTACCATGTTATAGAGACAAAAATAGACAATCCAGAAACTGATCACTAAAAGGGTTGCTTAGGGGGCACTATGAGTAGAGGGCTTGGTAGTTACAACAAGAGTTTGGAGAACTAGGTCTATACTGGCATTGGACGAATTTTTCTCATTGAGCAATTCTGCTTTCAGATTCTCCACTTGTGCCCTGAGATCAGTATTTTCTTTTGTCAAATGAACCACTTCCTCATTTGACTCTGGAGCCCCTTGGGCCTGGTGAACTTCCATGATAGCATTCCTAGACTTCAATCTGCGAATCTCCCTAGTTGCACTATTTTGAGCATTAATGAGCTGGGAGATTGTTGATGTACTACCTAGTCCTCCATTCTTCTCGATGCACTCACATTCTTCCAAAGTAGTTTGAGATAAGGTATGCTTCTTGGTTCCCACCTTCCCCTGCACCAGTGGCACCTTGAAAAACTTAAACACTTGTGTAAGAAGAAATCCATATGCAAGACCATGATTGCCATCCTTGAAAGTTGCTACTTTCCGATCATGATAGCAGGCAAGTTCACAGGGGTATAACCATCCAGTTGCTCCATTAGAAACAAGTCAGACTTAGAAGTTATGGACCGCCTCTTCAGCACTGGGTAACATAAATGTGTTAACCAATTTGAAGAGCAACTTATAAATAGGGAGTAATGCCTTCTTGTGAATCTAGTCCCCCTTTTGGTTCGTATTATCCTTTACCATACTGTTTTGGAAGTTAGACCCACAAGTATCATTTACTCTAGACACACCAACTATAAGGACCTAAAGAATATCCCCAACCAGACTCACATCAAACACAATGTCCACCTTATTCACTAGGGCACAATTATGGTCGGTATCAATAGGAAAGAGGCTTGCATAAAAGCTTTGAACCTCATCCTCAAATACCTTGGGTGCATCCATTTGGAAGAGATGTCCCCGCCGTTGAAACTCAACCATTGCAAGAACTTGTCACATACCAGCCATATCAGATATTGTTGGGTTAAAAGTGTGAACCAACAGACCTTTTGGTGCCTTAAACGTTCTGAAGCAGAACTAGTTTCACTCCTTATTTTTTTCACAGAACCAAGTTCCTTAATGGATTCCAGCTTTCTCTTGCCAGACTTCACATCTCTTAATTTTGCTTTTCCCTTAGACATGACCAACACATCTTCCTTAGAAACTGAGGGCTCTCTCACAAGATCTTTCACTTTAGAACTGGGGGTTGTAACATTCTCCACTGAAGCAGATTGCTTCTTCTTCTGTGACCTTCTCACTAAGGAACTAGGCTCCTCAGTTGTTCCCTCATCAACTTCCACCACAGGGACAACCTTATCACACACTATTTAATTGTCGTTTCACCAGTCTTCTATTTAACAATTACAAAGTTACAACTCAACTAAGGACAATAAATACTTGATTTAGGAATTGGTCCGTAGTAGCGTTTTACTTTATTTTTCAAGCTCTTAAGATTTAAGTTCACTGTTTTGCAGAAAGCTTGAATGCTTGAAGTGAATTCCCAAATGTTCACGTGATGTTTTGTTGTAATACTCTTGTTAATACACCTTTGACGGCATCACTTGAATGATGTAAGTACTTGGTTGGTCAAAAGACAAGTGACTACAAAACTGCTGCATTGTTTCTGTGGCAGTCACTTTCCAGCTGTGCACAGTTGACTTTCGTACTACTGTCAGGGAAAACACGAGGGATCAGGTCCCTGTCTTGTTTCTCTATTTTCTACACTTGCAGCAGTTCACATTAGCTACGGCTCTGTCTAGAATCCATCCATCAGCAATGTGTATCAGAGGTGTCAAGTTACCTATATGATTCTTAATAGTAAGTTTGTTAGATCATCAAAACATATGGCAAAGAAATTGAAAATCCACCAGTTATTTATTAGACATGTACTATGTGAGAATTCACCCCTCATATAAAGGGTACCCTTTTCATTTTGTAGGAGGAGGATACATTGATTTATAATACAACATTCTCTGCTCTTGCTTAAACTTTAGTTTTACACATTTACTGTTTATTCTTTCATTGTTCTTCATTTAATGCTTGTTTTTAACCGCAAAAGGTCATCTTTGAGGCTTTGTCTATCATTGTTTCTTCATCAATAGCTCACCACCAACTGCCATAAGCAAGCCTCGAAGCCTCTATTCCAGCCAGCTCGAGGCTCGAATTTGTGATAGCTTTGGTTTGCATTTCTTATCTCCTTTATTCATACATAACATCAATTATCTAAAAACTAGTATTAAGATAAATCACATATTTTTAGAATCACAAAATCAAATATAATTATAATTACTATTTTCAAGATAAACAGAAAAATTACGTATTTGTTCTGTTGGTCCATTGTATTTGTATCCTAGCACAGAAAAAGCATCTGCTATTACGCCCCTGCTTAGCTTAGCAAATTTGGACTTGTCTAGTAGGAGTATTAGATAAACATGAATGCCCGCCTCCTCATAGAACCAAAGTTTCAGCACAAATAGTTTCCAAGTATAATTGGAGCTGAAAAGTCTCAGTAAAATTGGAGAAATTACGATGGAGTTAACCTTTTAGAAAGAACATGTTCTGATATTAATTGATAGTTTATATGAGTCCACCAAACTATAGAGTATCAAGTCCTCTATGAGTTTCCTCTAAGAATGCTAATAAAACAGTAAGTAAATAAGATATGGAGTTTTACGTGGAAAAATCCCTGCTCGAAGGGATAAAAACCCACGACCTACACTGGTAGGATTTCAACTTCACCATGAGCAACTTTCAGATTACAACCTATGCAATCTAGGAATTAAACTCTTAATAGCTCACTAACTCATAATACACCTATTACAAGCCACTTTGCAATACACCTATTACAAAGACTTCAACTCATGACTAACTCAAATTACGACACAAACACAAAGAGTTTATGGTTTTACAAAGGGGTTCCTAAGTGACGCTTCTAGCTAAGCAATTTAGAAATTACAATAGAATAATTATAAAGTTACAACTCAACTAAGGACAACAAAATACTAGATTTAGGAATTGGTTCGTAGTAGCGTTTTACTTCGTTTGTCAAGCTCTTAAGAATTAAGTTCACTGTTTTGCAGAAAGCTTGAATGCTTGAAGTTAAGTGTTCACGTGATGTTTTATTGTAGTACTCTTGTTAATACACCTTTGATGGCATCACTTGAATGATGTAAGTACTTGGTTGGTCAAAAGACAAGTGACTACAAAACTGTTGCACTATTTCAGTGGCAGTCATTTTTCAGCTGTGTACAGTTGACTTTTGTACTACTGTCAAGTAAAACACGAGGGATTAGGTCCCTGTCTTGTTTCTCTATTTTCTACACTTGCAATAGTTCACATTAGCTGGGGCTTTGGCTAGAATCCGTCCATCAGCAATGTGTACCAAGGGCGTCAGGTTCCTTATATGATTCTTAATAGTAAGTTTGTTAGATCATCAAACCATAAGGCAAAGACATTGAAAACCCACGAGTTATTTATTAGACATGTACTATGTGGGGATTCACCCCTCCTATATAAAGGGTACCCTTGTTATTTTGTAGGTGGAGGATACATTGATTTATAATACAACATTCTCAACTCTTGCTTAAACTTTAGTTCTACACATTTATTGTTTATTCTTTCATTGTTCTTCATTTATTGCTTGTTTTTAACTGCAAAAGGTCATCTTTGAGGCTTTCACTATCATTGTTTCTTCAGCAATAGCTCACCACCAACGGCCCTAAGCATGCCTCGAAGCCTCTGTTCCAGCCAGCTCTAGGCTCGAATTTGTGATAGCTTTGGTTTGCTTTTCTTATCTCCTTTACTCATACATAACATCAATTATCTAACAACTAGTATTAAGATAAATTACGTATTTTTAGAATTACAAAATCAAATAGTATAATTATTATTACCATTTTCAAGGTAAACAGAAAAATTAAGTACTCCCTCCGTTTCAATTTATGTGAACCTATTTCCTTTTTAGTCCGTGCCAAAAAGAATGACCTCTTTCCTTATTTGGAAACAATTTACATTTATGCAATGATTTATAGCCACACAAAATAAATGTGCCTCATTTTACACCACAAGATCAAAAGTCTTCTCTCTTTTCTTAAACTCCGTGCCCAGTCAAATGGGTTCACATAAATTGAAACGGAGGGAGTATTTGTTATGTTGGTCCATTGTATTTGTATCCCAGCACAGAAAAAGCATCTTAGCTTCTATTACGCCCCTGCTTAGCTTAGCAAATTTGGACTTGTCTAGTAGGAGTATTAGATAAACATGAATGCCCGCCTCTTCATAGAACCAAAGTTTCAGCACAAATAATTTCCAAGTATAATAGGAGCTGAAAAGTCTCAGTAAAATTGGAGAAATTACGATGGAGCAAGGAGCAAGGCAAGCACCTCATGTGGTCATCTTCCCATTTCCAGCACTGGGCCATGTCCATCCAATGCTCAATCTGGCCGAGCTTCTTAGCTTGTCCGGCATCCATGTTACTTTCATCAACGATCTTTCCATCCATAGTCGACTTTTACGTTGTACTGACCTTCAGTCCCGTTTCGGCGGTTTCCCAGGCTTCAGATTCAAAACTATTAACTTAGGCCTCGGCGATGAACTTCCACATACTTCTGATGATATTATGGCCGTTTTGAAGTCCTTGAGGACCACTGCCAAACCACTTCTCAAAGAATTGTTTCTTTTGTATAATTGCGAATTAGGCACTAGTGATAAAGTTATAGGGCAGGTACCACCCGTGACTTGTCTTATATCTGATGGTATTTTAAGTATAGCACTTGAAGTGGCTGAAGATTGTGGGATTCCTACCTTTCATTTTCGTACTTCAAGCGCTTCCTCTTTTTGGGCTTATTATTGCATCCCTCAATTAATCCATGCCGGCGAGCTTCCCTTCTCTGGTGAGCTTTTTTTTACTTTAAACTCGTTTAACCATATTCTAGGGAAGACAACAAGTTTTAGTTTATTGAACTTGTTATCTAGGAGTATCATATATTTGTATTTATCGGCCTTACACTCACATGTCATGTTACCCTGTAGGACCACATACATGTTTTAAAAAAAAACTCAAATGGCCATGCACAGGCAGTTTGTTTCTTTTATCAAATTTTCTTATTTGGGAGTTATATTAATTGGCAACGACTTTATGCTAGAGTATTCCCTTTCCCCAGACACCCACGAAGTGGGTATTGAACTGGGTCGGTCCTTTTTTTTTATGATAGGAAACGGCCTAGATACTCCAATTACGAATGTGAAGGGGATGGAGAGCTTTCTAAGGCGACGTGATTTACCGAGTTTTTGCCGCGTGGATAATTTGGGTGAAGGAGCTTTCCAATATGTCATGAGCGTAACTCGAAGCACCCTTAGAACCAAAGGGCTTATATTCAACACGTTCGAGGGACTGGAAGGACCAATACTGGACCAAATTCGTGTTGATATCCCAAATGTTTACACCATTGGTCCGCTCCATGCACACTTGAACAACAAACTAGCATCAGAATCAAAAGGTAAATCCATATCTTCCAACGGATTATGGGAAGAAGACAGGCGTTGCTTAAAATGGCTCGACGAGCAACCATCGAGGTCAGTACTTTATGTAAGCTTTGGAAGTTTGATTACATTGACAAAACATGACTTGACAGAGTTCTGGCACGGCCTTGTCAATAGTGGTCAGAAATTTTTGTGGGTTATTAGGCATGATGTTATCAAGGATAAAGATGATGAATTAGCTCACATGGATGTTGAACTGAGAGAGGGTCTGACCAAAAATGGTTATATTGTAAGTTGGGCTCCTCAAGAAGAGGTGTTAGCACACCCTACAATTGGAGGATTTTTAACTCATAGTGGCTGGAATTCGACTTTGGAGAGCATATACGAGGCAGTGCCAATGATATGTTGGCCTCAATTGGCTGACCAACAAGTCAATAGCAGGTTTGTTGGGGAGGTATGGAAATTGGGTTTGGACTTGAAAGATACTTGTAATAGAGTCATAATCGAGAAAATGGTGAGGGATTTGATGGAAACGAGGAGAAATGAGTTCTCGGAGAGGGCAAATGACATGGCAAAATTTGCAAGAGCAAGTGTTGGTGAAGGTGGATCATCAACTCGCAATTTAGACCGCCTGATCCAAGATATATATAGTTTTCACGGAGGTGGCAAAGCATGAGTCCGCATTTATCTTGAGTTTGTTTAGCATTTAGAAAGTGATCTGAAAAATAAAAATCATACTTGGTCAATGTTTCTTGCCGCAAGTTGGCCAAAGTTGTATTTTTTTTTTTTTTGTTATTAATTGGAATGACCAATCCGAATAAAGATATAAAAGGCCAAATAGAGTTCGATGTTTTATACTTCAATGCCACACAAGAAGAGATGATTTATGTAGTGTATAAATTTTGCGTGCATTGATTATAGAAAGACTTGGTTCTTCTATGTGTTCCTTAAACTACTAAAGTGGAAATAATAAATGCAGAAAATAAAGAACACAAGTATTTTTACGTGGAAAATACACGGCTCAAAATGTGAAAAAACTACGACCAACTACTCAGTAAGATTTTTCCCAACACTTACTAAATCACGGAGCCAAAATATCATTTACAAACCTCTTTGTAAACCTAAGGATTACCTCTAATCCCGTTGTGGCAACCAACCTCTAACTGTTACGACAACATCAAGTTAACTCCAAATTGAATACTGAGAGTACCTAATACAATTGCTTCTAGATAAAGCTAAAAGGTACAATTTGAAACTACCTACTATAATTGGACTAAAATAAAATATAAACACTTGAAACTAGTTCATATTGCTTCAGGCTCGTACACTTAATCATACAAGAATTACTAGCCAAATGTCTTACTATTTTTCTCTCAACTCGCGTTTAACTTCAGCTTTTATGCGCACAAGTAAAGTGAGAACATCTTGTAATTTATAGAGTTAGTAGAATAGGAAATAACCGACTATATGAGAGAAAAATCGAACCAATCCGACTATAGGAGTTACTATTTCAAATTTATTATTGCACCTATATATATGTATATTTTTATACAAAGTTCCAAAAATTTAATGGTAAATGTTAATAGTTTGCAGTTTTAGTATAGTTCTTTACCTTTACATTCAAGTTTGATTGGTAGTTTTCTTTTGTAAAGTGAAAGAATCCATTTCGTGTTAAAAATAATATATTTTTAATTGAGTCCTTAAATTATTCATTACTATTTTATTCAATTATCATCAATATATCTTGGTAAATAATAGATTTACCAAAGGGAAATTGATTTCTTAATGTTACATTGAAAATGTGATCCGCTGGAATATGTATTTGATATAGTGTGTGTGTGTTATATTTAAAAAAAACCGACAAATAACCAAAAAAATCGAAAAACCAACAAAACCCGACAGAAACCAAATCGAGACAAACACAGTTAATTGATTTAGTTTGGTTCTAATATTTGAAAAACCAACTTACTTGATTTGATTTTTTTTTTTTTTGGAAAAAACAGATCCAAATCGAAGCATCAAAACACATATATATGCAGCTTAAACTATTTACGTCCGGTAGCTATTTGTCTTATACTGATAATGTCATTTTCCCATATAAATCACGCGAGATGCAGTACATGATGAATATGCAACGATAAAAAGTTCTCGTGATAACATTGTGTACCTAATATAGCAGGCGCAATATAGTAGCAGTTGTCCACTGTCGTATTGTCGAGGTTGGCACATGTAGTAAACTTCTGTTTCGTTACGGCATCTAATTTGTTTATCACTGAATAGATGCCTTAGAGAAAGAACAAGTAATTCACCAAGTACTATAAATTGGAGAGCCAAGATCTGTAAACCTGCGAATCTTGATGGAGAAAACAGAGTTCCCACCTCACGTAGTCATCTTCCCTTTTCCAGTGCAAGGACATGTGAATCCTATGCTCAAGCTCGCCGAGCTACTGAGCCTATCAGATATTCATGTCACCTTCATCAACACCCTTTCTATTCAAAATCGACTTTCCCGTAATACAGACATTGAATCCCGTTTCAGCCGCTTTCCTGGCTTTCGCTTTGAGACCATTCCCGATGCCCTTTCGGACAACACTCAACAAGGAACTAATAAATTAATGGTGATTTTTGATTTCTTGAGAAGCACTGCTAAGCCAATATTGAAAAAAATAATTCTTGCCGCCGATTGTCCAAGTGGTAGTAGTGAAGTTACAAGGCAAGGGCCAGTGACTTGTGTTATTGCTGATGGAATTCTAAGTGTGGCACTTGAAGTAGCTGAAGATGTTGGAATTCCTATTTTATATTTTCGGACTGCAAGTGCTGCCTCATTTTGCATATATTTATGCTTGCCTCAACTTATTCAAAACGGAGAGCTCCCATTCACTGGTGAGTCATAAATCCAAGCTCTTTTTTTTTTAAGAAAAAATTTATATTTTCTTTCTAATCCATTGGTCTAGCATATATAAGCTTTAAGCCAAATGGATCGGAAAGCAATATGACAATGAACTCATTGCTTTCTTATCCATTTAGTCTAATTTATGATGACAATGAACAAACTACTGAAGTTAGGGCCGAAGTACTCGGTCGAACCAAATAGCTTTCAATGCAAATGTGTATTTGTATGAAACAATTTATTAAATATGTACAAAATTTAGTTAACAACTCATGCACTACTACCTAATGTCATTATCCTAGAACTTGGAACTCATAAAATTCAAATTGTGGCTTCGTAGAGTCGTGTATTATTGTAATCAAATTGAACTTAAAATCTTGGGCTTTCAAATGATTTAATAGCTTTGTTTAATCATAAACCATAAACAAAACATGTAAAATTAGCTTGAGAGCAAACGTACTTGAAATAGTTAATTAACATAATTTCATGGTGTATATCCATTTGTCATTTTATTCCCAAATTTGTATTGGTTTTGAGGACTTGATTGAAATTGTAGGAAACGACCTAGATGTTCCAATTGCTAGTGTGAAGGGCATGGAGAGCCATCTCCGAAGACGCGATCTACCAAGTTTTTGTCGTGCGGATACCCTTGATGAACCGGTTCTCCAAATGGTGCTCACAGAAACTCAAAAAACTCTTAGAACCAAAGGGCTCATACTGAACACGTTCGATCAACTCGAAGGACCTATATTGGACCAAATTAGAAATCACATACCAAATCTCTACAGCATTGGACCGCTCCATGCGCAGTTGAAGGAAAAAATTGCATCAGAATCACTAAGGCAATCCATCCATTCTAACAGCATATGGGAAGAAGATAAGAGCTGCTTAAAGTGGCTTGACGAGCAACCAGCTAAATCTGTAATTTATGTAAGTTTTGGTAGTGTGGTAACAATGACGAAAAATGTGCTGACGGAGTTCTGGCACGGTCTTGTGAACAGTGGGCAGCGCTTCTTATGGGTTATTAGACATGATTCTGTAGTGGACAAAGACAAAGAATCTCAAGTAGAAGTAGAATTGAAAGAGGGTGTGATTGAAAATGGTTATATTGTAAGCTGGGCTCCTCAAGAGGAGGTCTTAGCACACACTGCTATTGGGGGATTTTTGACTCATAGTGGTTGGAACTCGACTTTGGAGAGCATAATTGAAGGAGTGCCAATGATATGTTGGCCTCAATTAGCTGACCAGCAAATCAATAGCAGGTATGTTGAGGAGGTGTGGAAATTGGGGATGGATATGAAAGATACGTGTGATAGAGTTATCATTGAGAAAATGGTTAGGGATTTGATGGAATTAAGGAGAAGCGAGTTCTTGCAAATGGCAAATGAGAGGGCAAAATTAGCAAGAACAAGTGTTGCTGAAGGTGGATCATCAGACTCAAATTTAGCCCGATTAGTTCAGGACATAGTGTCTATGCAAAGGAAAAAATATAATTTTGTTTGACCAAAGATTGTATGTTTATGCCTGATCCACTTATTATCATCTCCAATAAAATGTAAATGAGTCACATGTGACTCTTATATCAATAAAATAAAATAAAAAAATTTGGTTTAAGGGATAACTAGTATACTACATAAAGGCATAGTGGTACAGGGAGCATTAAAAAACGTAGATACTAACCTAGGGGGCCACGCAGTAGTGGGTCGTTACAAGCGGGGATCTAGAAAAATTACTACTACTATTAATATCCATATTTCTGAAATTACAACAGGTAGGGGTGTACAAATCAAATCGATAAATTGTATCAAATCGAAAAATTAAATCAAATCGATTAAAATATCCAACTCGATTTGATTTGATTTGGTTTGGTATTGAATAAAAAAATCGAACCAACCGACATATAAATATATAATATTTATATATATTATTTAAGAATTATATAAAATTTTCTTTAAAAAATGTCTAGAAATATTTGGGATTCTCTTGCGGAATATAAATTTTAATAGAATATGAAGTGCTCCATATTTATTGACCTTAAATAATGGTTGTATGATCAGTTTCTTATCAAGTGTTACTGAAATACGTCTATCTCTTTGTTCTTATATATTTATATCATATGTTGAGATGTATTAAATTCTTATATCTTTTTCGAATGTGAAGTGGTTATTAATATTTAGGTATCATATTGATTTTTATGTTTAATTACTAAATTCAGATAACCTGAAAGTGTATATCAATGAAATATTATTGTTAGACAACTAAAAAAATAATTATTATGTGTTAACTAATGGAATTCTCGCATAAAAATATTTTAATTGATAATATGTTAGTTAACGTTTATATTTTTACTAAATAGATGTATACGTATCAAATATTTTACAAAATAAAATTAAAATAATATATAAGTAACAAAAACCCGATAAAATCAAATCAATATATTAGTTTTATTTGATTTTGATAAAAATCGAATCAACCCGATTTATATTGCCTAAAGAAGAATTTGTGGTAGGTTGCGTGTGCTAGAGATGATGGTGCAACTCTTCTGACAAAAAGTGTGCCTGAGCTATCAATAAATTTATTTAGTAACTCTTGACTTTCAAACTATATTCAAAAAGATAGTGAAAGTAACTAATTAAGATTGATGGTTAATGTACGGGATAAAAGAATATTCACGTGTGGTTAGATATGTAAGGTCAATAGAGAAACAAAGTCTAGTTTACTACTTTGATACCATTTCCTCCAATTTATTTTGGTCAGTTTTGCAGAAATTCGCTTTCCAAATTGAATCAATTATAACACGGTGCTCTTTTATTTTTGTAAAGCAATTATCTGGATAGACAATGTTGAATTTGATATATTATTTAGATTATAATTTGAATTGATTGGCCAAAAATAATAGTTTAAAGTCGATATCTGTGTCAACTATATGTTGAATTGCTGATTGCTCAAGGTTTATAAACAGAAGTACAACAAAATCATTGAAATCTTGTTGGCTTGCTTCTTGACAATGTAATAAATTTGAACTCCCAAATCCTATAGTTCAAAATAAAATCAGTGAAATTTTATTGGTTTGGTTTAACTTCTTCTCAATAAATTTCTATAGTTCAAATTCTAGGAAGTATTGTTATACATAAAGTATTTTTTATGTATAACAATTAAGATTTAATCATAAATATTTTTCTCTTATGCACCAATTTACACAAGCAGCGGGCTAACCACTTTGCATCTATGTTATTTAAAAATAATCACTGTAATGAAATTTTAAATTTCATAGGTGGTACTCCATTATAAAGCTCTGGAGTTCACATGTGAAACATAAAACTCCATGGCAATAGCTATTCTCATAAAATGGCCATATGTTAAAAGGGTATTATTACTTTTAGCCCACGCCAAAAATAATTAATATATATTAGTTAAAAAAGTATATAAAATTTGAATAATTTTAATGTATAATAATACAAAATTTATATATGTACCAAAAAAATATACATTTTTTATATGTTTTTTCAACTATTATTTTTTGCAGCAGCTATGGTCATTTTTCCAATTGTTTAGTTACAATAACGCAACCCATAGACGAAACACAAAGGGCCTTTAATTGAAGACCCGGTCCCTAAAGTATTTTTGTCATTGTTCGCAATTGGTCTTCCTTTTATCTTTGAAGAGGGCTAATGCTCAGTGGACTAATTATCTGGCCCATTTACTTCCAGAAAGCCCATTGGATCTTCTTCACTCAAGTTGGTATAGTAAAAATAGCATGGTATAGCCAATTTCGGACTGGTCAATCAAAAATAGTTAGCGTTTGTCAAGTCAATAAAAAACAGCCACAGTTTTGCTGCAATAAAGACTGGTCCAGCATAATATATTGGAGTTCGCTGCACTTGTATACAAACTCCAGCATATACTTAAGTATTTTTCGGATTTTGAACAATATTTTCGCTCAAATTTATATTTAATAAAAAGTGACAATATTTCGATGAATTTTGAAATTGAGCTATTTTTGAACGATCAGTTGTAAATCTGATTATTTTTAGAAATCTCCCGTTGGTATCAGCTACATTTGAGTTAGGGGTGGCAATTTGAGCCCAAACTCATCTAACCCCCCCAACTAGCCCAAAGATTAATGGGTTGGGCTACAACCATTTTAGCTCATGGGTCAATTTGGATTGAGCCCAAGTTAACCCATTATTTTTTATAGTCCATTCTGACTCATTTAATAGCCCAAATACAACCTATTAAACTCACCTAAAATAAAATATCTCAATCTAACTTATCTAGAAATTTACTTAGTTGCTCCAAATTTTTTTATTTTCTGTTCTTTTGTTTTTCTACACCACTCACTCACCCACCCCACCTCGCGCAAAACCCCTATAAAAGATTCACCTTTTTTGTTGTATTTTTAATTTTCAATTATTTTATTTTCTACTTCACCCACTAAAAAAAAATTATGCAAGATGAACATGATTCTAAAACATGTGTCATGTTTGGCGTGTTGGGTTATGACCCATTTGTTTAGCCCATCTTGACTCAGTCCATCTTAACCCAAATTCACTTTGGGCTGGGTTGGACAGTGACTCATTTATTGACTAACCCATCTTGATCCGCCCAAATCCAGCCCAACCATCCATTTGGCACCCATAATTTGAGTTGCACAAAATTGTCCGTCCTAAGAAAGAGGGCTAATGCTCAGTTGATAATCAATGTGAAAAAAAGACAATACTATACATGATTCCAAATATTATTTGATAAAGAAATTGCTACAAAGTAATCAACAGCAATATAAGAGTTGCATGATCGTTTGCATGCACGCTGTCTACAAATTTTGAACGCGCAATTATATTTCTTCTAGTATATTATTTTTATTTGCTGCTACTGTTTGCTAGTTGTGCGCGTGAATACAATCTAACAACTCATTAAACCCTGATATCCAGTAAAAGAGAACTCAGGTACTAAAATATCAAAAAAATAATGACAACTCTCGAACCCATTGATGAGAAGGATTAACCGAAAATCAACGTGGAGATCCACACAATAATGATTTCTCTTTTTTGTAGGGTTATGCTTTAAATATACAAATTAAAGGCAAGTCCACGATCCATCCATGCCTATTTACTTTAAGACTACTTTATAATCACTCAGATGAGAAGGTATTGTTCTTATGATAAACAACATTCACTTCCAATTAAAAGATGTGAGTTTGAGTCTCCCCAAGAGCAAGGTAGGAAGTTCTTGGAGGGAAGAATACCGAATTTCTATTTGGAAATAGTCTTTCTACCCCGGGATAGAAATAAGGGTTGCTTTAATCAAATTGATACTCCTCAGCCGAAAAATTAGACTGATAAATTATTATTTTTTTATTATTTCTATATATTTTGACTTCCTTTGATATAAGAATTTTAGTTCTGTACTGCCTGCCAGTAGTATGTATTTTATTAAATGGTAAATAAACATCTGAAATATTAAACTAGAGTAATCCAAACTTCACAATGAAACAGAGCGTGCACACTACACCTAATGAAGGTGCTGCCAAGTTGATTTCGTTGTCCTTGTCCAAGTTGCATTAGCTTCTCAAGGCCGCTAACTAATCAAATGATTAATACACTTCCTTTGTTTCAATACACTTTTTTTTGTTAGTTCGTTCACTAAATACTAATATATTTTTATATTTGAAAATAATTTAATTTTCAACTTTTTATTTGATCAGCTTACCATTAAAATATACTTTTATAACCATGCAAATTTTAACCAATACAATTAAGACCGCAAATTTTAAAAAGTTCCTTTTATTTCTATACTATGTACCTGTTATACCCCATTTTAACACGGGTCAAACTAGAGTACAGCATATTGGTAATTCTGAAGGTTTACTTAATTAAAGAGAGTCGCCACCTAATTATTTTAACGGTGAATTAGGACACCAATTTTAATTCAATAATGGTTAAAGTTAACTCTGTTTTATGGTCTACTTAACCTTTAAGATTATAGGTAAGGGTTCTAATTAATCTTATAGGGAAGGTTATTAAGGCACCCTATAGTATCCGTTAATAACGGTTAACCGGCCAAACTTAGGTTAATTCACTAGTTAAGAGGATAATATTAAGAGCCTTTAAAAGTTAAAGGTTTGAGAAAAGCTGATTATGATAAATCAAGATAAATATGTTAAAGACTGTATTTCGAGTTCTGAAATTGAAGCAAACTAACTTTGTTAAAACTTTCCAAAACGTAGGAAAGAATAGTTAAGTTAACCAATTCACGCTTATAGTAAAAACAGTTTGACATAAAAGAAAGATTTCAAAACTTTTCCCATAAGTATTAAAGACTAAAGACTTTAGGTTGATCTGTTTTAGGGCCAATGTGCTCAACTTTATTTGAAACAAAGATATTTCCATACTAGATTGTATTTAAAACCTTTAAAGAAAAGACAATATGTAATTTAAATATACTTGTCAGACTAGGCGTTACTAGAGGAATTCGTTTTTGATTTACTAGTTTTAGGTCTTTGGCTGAAACAAAATTATGTTAAATAAACTAAAGGTTTTAACATGCAATTCCAAAATGGATATTGACTCAATCAAATAAGCCAATCAACACGCAAAAGTCAGATAACATAAGGGACAAAGAAATTGAGTAATAAAATGAATAAAGGTGCCATAGGCATCCTCCAAGCGTTTCGCTTGTTTTTCTTGCTATCGAGTACACTCTAAGGAAGATTCCATGTGATGACTCCATGCTCGGGTAGTGTTGAGTCTCTATGAGACTCCACTGTGAGAGTCTTGAATTAAGACTCCATTTGCTCCAAAGTGTACATGTAAAGAAAGAGAGAAAAAAAAAGAATTAAATGGGAAGATTTATCTCTAAATAATAATATAACATGAAACACATAAACTAAGAAATCTCATTGCTTCTCAATTAGACATCGCCCATAAACTACCAGTAGTTTGTTACATACAGCAACTTGAATATGAAGCGACTATAAATTAGTCAAGCAAACAAACGAGTTTTCTATTTCTCTAAGGTTATCTCAAATTAGTAAATGTAAAATACTTTTGCCTAGTAGCAGGGTTACTACAACAAACATGTGATACATACTAAAATTTCATATAAGAGCTAATACTTATTTCAGCAAAGTCTTTAGAGTTCAATAAATATAATGGATGGATGTGATAAACTTAATAGCACGTAGCTTCATATAAGTCATATAGTCACGATTTATATATCTCCTAACATTATCTAATCAAATAGACATGAATTCTATACTTTGAATAAGATTAAAAGGAGCTAAAATCTCCTAAAGAAAGTAAACAGAACATTCATCGGTCTTTTATGTGATATCAAAGTGAGTAAATAACGAGTAATCTTAAGTAACACATTCAGTTGCTATCTAAGTATATGGTCTTTAATCCTAACTTGTTTTTTATACTAGATAGAGAAACGAGATCCCACACCCATTTTCGCTTTAATAAACGGGATAACAGATCCTATGTCATGATATCTACATCACGAGAGTGCAAAATACTACAATTGTACATTCATCAGATATCTAAACCAAACTTATTAATTTGAAACACTTATCCAAATATTTTCTTTCTTATTCAAATAACATATAGCCGGAATATACAACCCCTATGCACATGATTCATAACTGAGAGGAGTGAGCAAGTTTAAAGTACTATTTTCACTAAACTATTGTCATATGCGTAGCCTATCTTATTGGGATATCTTTTAATCAAGTAAAGAAAAAATCAAATCAGAACTATCTCCTACTTTCTCTCCTTTAGATGAACAGGTGCAATAGTCTCTACATCAACTCTCCTTTAGATGAACATGTACAATAGTCTCTACATCAACTTTTCTTTATACAGACAAATAAGCAAAAATGTATAGAATGTTATCTTGAATACATTGGCAGCTGCTAAACTATGACATTGCACGTAGATGAAAGAAAATTCCTAAGCCCATAGTTTCTAATCAACATTATGACATAAATACAAATAAGAGAAAGCATATACTAATTCTATTCTCTGTGATATCTAATACATATAAAGAGAACAAGAAAGAAACTAGCAGCACACTTCACAATACAATTCCCTTCATCTTATACTTATGGAATCAAAAAGAAAAATGAATTGGCAATTTTATTTTCAATTAAAATAGGACTAAAACATAACACATCCTAAAACGTGATTTTCGACTACATGAAAAGCTAATAAGTAATAGTTTTTACGAGCAAATAACAAAATAGAGTGACGGCTCAACCTAATTACCTCTTGGATTGAAAAGAAGCACTTCGAATGTCACAAAAAAAAGGAAATGAAAGTAACAATATTTTTTCCGATATATACAAATCATTAACATGCTTAGAACTGCGGAATCGAAAAGAGAAGAAAAAGAACTGACCTATTTCAGGGCAATGAACTGAGGCATTAGCTTTGGATCTATCGAACTGCGACCACGATCGCTACCTCAAACTGCCATTAAACACCGGAATGAACACCAAAACGCCTCTGTTTCTTTTGCAGGGCAGCGAACTAAGGCGGGTCTTAGATGCGCTATTGAACTTGGACCTCGACTTTACTCTTTTCTCTTTGATAAAAGCAGACTTGACTAAAATAAATAAAGGATAGCAAAATTTCTGCTATGGTAAATACAAATAGAAATAGTAGAGGTGTTGAAGTTAAAGAAAAGAGTTCATTTTAGAGTGGAGAAGAGCGGCCAAGAATTTGGATTCGAAGAGCGGCTATTCCCCTTTTTTTCCCGACTGGCTAGGGTTAGAGATGTATTTATAGGCCAAGAAAGTGTCTAGGGTTCGAGTTCTCTTTGGGCGGGATTGTCAATTTGTAGTATTTGAAGACTTTTGAATTTTGAACGTTGAAGAACATGCTCGGGCAGAGAACCCAGAAGAAAAGCCAAAGAAGAGCAGTGGATTTTGCACTGAACTGGTAAAAAGAAGAAATTAGTGACAAAAGTAGAGTTTACCTCTATGACAAAAGGTTGAAACCACAGCAGTCTTTGTATGAAAATGGCGGAACCATTCTGATTTGAGGAAATAAAAGTCTGGAACCTTGTCAAAAAGAGAAGATGCCCAGCTGTAAAGAGATTTTTAGGAACCCTAGTATTGTATCCCTATAGTAATGGGTGTTACCGTTTGGATTGTTGGATGGTATAGATGTAACGACCCGGCCCGTCGTTACGGGAATTACCACCCCGTTACCTTGCATTTACATATATTATGCTTTTAAAACAGTATTAGAGTATATCGGGTGAGTTAGGAGTGATTTGGATTGAAAATGAAACAAATAGCATGTTTGAAGAAAGCTTGAATATGAAAAGTCAACCAAGAGTTGACTATTGAGTTAGAATGCTCGGAATCGGATTCTGATGATTCGGATAGTTCCGGGAGGTAATTTGTGACTTAGGAGAACAATCGGAATTGAATTCGGAGGTCCGGTGTAGTTTTAAGCTTGAATTGGCGAATGTTGAATTTTGGCAATAACCGGATGGTAGGTGATATTTTGATCCGGGGGTCGGAATGGAATTCCGACAATTTCTGTAGCTCCGTTAGGTGATTTTGGATGTGCCTGCAAAATTTCAGGTCATTCGGACATCGTTTGGTCGGGTTTTTGATCGAATGTGTAAATCGGAAAGTTTTAAGAAATTTAGGCTTGAATCCGTGTGTAATTGGTGATTTTGATGTTTAGTATGGTGTTTTTATGGTTGGAATAAGTTCGTATCATGTTTTGGAGTATGTTGGTGGTTTTCGTTGGGGTCCCGGGAGTCTCGGGATGAATTCGGGGGTCCAAACGGACCATTGTTGAAAGAAAAGAGAAAAATCTGGTTGCTGTCATAACCTCAGCAGACAATTGCTCTCCGCGATCGCGGGGATGGGGATGCGATCGCGTAGAGCGGGGAGATAAGGCATCGCGATCGCAGGGTAAGAGTCGCGATCGCGTAGAATTGATCGGGTGTTGATCGCGATCGCAGGCCAATATACGCGATCGCGTAGAAGAAGAAAGGGGTCCAGGAGAAATATGCTACGCGATCGCGGGAGTGAAGGATGCGATCGCGTGAGGCAGGGTGACCTGTGCTTCGCGATCGCGTGAAGGAAGTCGCGATCGCGTGAGGCCGTGAATTTGAACATCGCGATCGCGTGAGGAAGATCGCGATCGCGTAGAGCAAATTGCTCTGGCAGTGAATTTATATCACAGAACAGAGGGCTCACGGGTTTCACACCCCAAAACATAATTTTGAGCCCTAGAGAGAAGAAATCACGGGAGATTGCTGGGATTTCATCGGAGATTCGTCGGAGGTAAGTTTTGTGGCTTAATTACATCATTTTAACATGAAATACTTGGTTAATTCCCTGTAAATGGAAGATTAAATGTGGGTTTGAGCCCTAAGCCTAAATTGAAGAAAAACACCGATTTGAGGGGGCAAACGGAGTCCGATTTTGGTAAAATTGATATGCTTAGACTCGTATTGAGACGAGGGTTCCAGAAATGTGAATTTCGTAAATTTTCGGAATGTGGGCCCGGGGCTCGGGTTTTGACAACTTTGGGAATTTTGATGTAAATTGAGTTGTATTGATTGGGTGTCGTCCCATTGGCCTAAATTGTTGTATTTTTACTGTATTTGATCAGATTCTACGCATACGGAGCTTGATTCTCGTGGCAAGGGCATTGCGGAATAGTCGTCGCGCTGTATTGAGGTGAGTAATAGATGTGGGTGATGACCAGCGGGTTCGAAACCCCGGTATACCACTTTGTGACGCTGTATAGCGGCGAGACACGCACACTCTTGAGAGTGCGGGGTCGATCATGAACTGGAGACTACATATTAGTCCAACCTGTTGATATTGTATTATTGGCTATTCTAGAGCCGTCAAACCTCCTTCCCGGATGGTTGCATATATGTATATATATATTGTGATAATGGCCACTCTTGAGCCGAGGAACCCCCTTCTTGGGCGGTTGATTATACATGTGGGCCGTGAGCCGGTTATTGGATCCCGCGAGGATCGTTATCATTGTCTTATCACATAGACATGCTAGTTTACTACTAGTCCGCGGCTATTTTTGTTATTATGCTAATTCCAATCTCTGGAACTTGGTATTACTGTTTTCTAACTAAAAAAAATGATAAAAGAGTTTTCAAAAACTACTTTTGAGCCTGCGAGGCTGTATCTGCATATTAGCTGACTAGTAGTGGATCGGGCTGCACGCCGCAGCGAGATATATGTTGGATCGGACTGCACGCCGCAGGGATATCTCTATGAGATGTGCTTGGGCTGTAGGAGCCCCTCCGGAGTCTGAACCCCCACAGTGAGCACGGGTACCCAAAAATTGGAGTCGGGCTACACGCCGTAGCGTTCATATCATGCATTGCATTGCATTTAGCTACATCTGCTAGCTGTTATGCTATTTATTGGTAATTGTTGGAACAGGTACGGTGAAGATTGATTCTATGACAGGGTAGCTGATTATAGCTTTACATAGTGCTTTATTGCGGATTTCTTATCTGCGCTGTCTTACCCTTGTTTATTACCACTGAGTCTGGCAGTACTCATTTTACTCCATGCACCTTGTGTGCAGATCCAGGTACCTCTCAGCAGTGATCCAGTAGCTCTGTGCGAGGCGACGTTTGTGGATATTCGAGGTAGCTGCAGAGTCCGCAGGACCCGATATTCCTTTCTACTGTCTTTTGATGTTGTATTGACTTTTCTTTCCGCACTTGGTATCTTGTAAACCTTTATACACTTATGTTCTTTAGAGGCTCATGACTCTTGACCCTTGGTCTATGGGAGTTGATGTATTATGGGACTTGGTTCCCCGTTTTCGTTATTTGTATCGCTATTGCTTCGTGATTTAATATGCTTAAATGGGCTAAAAGAGAGCGTCTAGCTCCGTTGTTTATATTGATTGGTCAGGCTGGCTTAGCAATGTGTTGGGCGCCATCACGACCAGGGTTGGGTCGTGACAAGTTGGTATCAGAGCCTAGGTTAACAGGTCTCGCGAGTCTTGAGCCGGTTAGTAGAGTCTTGTGGATCGGTACGGGGACGCCTGTACTTATCCTCGGGAGGCTGCGAACCTTTAGGAAAACTTCACTTTTCTTGAACTCCGTCGTGCGATCTTGTTGTTCCGAGAACAGAACTTCTATATTCTATTCTCTCGCAGATGGCGAGAACGCGAGCATCGGGACGAGGTGGACGACCTCCATTGCCACCTGTTAGAGGCCGTGGGCGCGGTCGTACCAGAGTTAGAGGTAGGGCAGCTGAGGCAGTGCCAGCTGACCCGCCCGTTGTACCAGTTCAGGAGCAGCCCCCGGTGGTTGAAGCTCCAGCAGTCCCAGTTCAGGGCCGGACTATATCTATTGCTATTCCTGGTCTTCAGGAAACTCTTGCCCAGATATTATCGGTGTGTTCCGGTTTGGCTCGGGTAGTTTCGGCTACCGCTACCGTAGCGACATCTCAGTCGGGGGTGGTCATCATACCCCGCAGCTCGCACACTCGATCCGGTTGTTCGGGGACTTCGGATGCCGGAGGTTGTCCCCGCTCGGTGGTTGCACCGGTTATTCCTCCGGCTGCACCGGCTCCGGCTCCAGAGCATATGGTTCGGGGTTATGCCCGAGGACGAGCGGCGTCGTCTCGAGAGGTTTGGTAGACTTCGACCACCCCATTTCGGTGGCGTTGAGGGCGAGGATGCCCGGGGTTTCTTGGATAAGTGTCAGAAGATGCTGCGTACGGCTGGTATTCTTGAGTCCGGCGGAGTTTCATTTACTACATTTCAGTTCACTGGTCCCGCATTTGATTGGTGGGAGGAGTTTGAGAGGCGTAGGCCTGCAAGAGCAGCACCTCTCACATGGCAGCAGTTCTTCTACTCTCTTTCTAGAGAAATATGTACCACAGTCTCGTCGCGAGGAGCTACGTTGCTAGTTCGAGTGGTTGGTTCAGGGCGACATGTCTGTGACCCAGTATGAGCTCGGATTCACACGGTTGGCTAGGCATGCCACATGGATGATCCCTAATGATAGGGAGAGGATCAGGAGGTTCATTGATGGCCTCAATTACTCTATCCGCATTCTTATGACCAGAGAGAGAGTTTTGTCATCATCGTTTGAGCAGGTTGTTGATATGGCACGCTCCATTGAGGCGGATCGTCGCCTTCAGGCCGCCCAGAGCAGAGCGGAGGTTCTTATGGTCGTGGTCGACAGGGGTTTCAGCAGGGTCAGTCATCGCTTAGTGCCCTTCCAGCCCAGGGTGCAGCACCTACTTCTTCAGCCCAGGGTTCTTCTGCGGCGAGGGGTTCCCTTCAGTCCCCTTCTCCAGCACCAGGCGCATGTTATGAGTGTGGTGAGTTTGGCCACATGAGGAGACAGTGCCCTCGACTCCGTAGGGACAGGACTCAGCAGAGGGACCAGCCCTCCTCTTCAGCACCATCTCATTCTAGTAGAGGTGGAGGTCAGTCTTCTCGTGGTCGCCCTAGGGGCGAGGAGAGATCTGGTGGAGGCCAGGCACGGTTCTATGCACTTCACGACAGGCGTGATGCAGTTGCCTCCGATGTAGTGATTACAGGTATCATTTCTATCTGTCACAGAGATGCCTCTGTTCTATTTGATCCGGGGTCCACATATTCTTACGTGTCCTCTTATTTTGCACATTATTTGGGTACAACTCGTGGTAGTCTTGATTTACCTATTCATGTATCCACCCCCGTGGGTGATACGATTGTTGTGGATCATGTCTATAGATCCTGTGTTATATCTATTGGGGGTCTGGAGACCCAGGCAGATTTGTTATTGTTGGGGATGGTGGACTTTGATGTTATATTGGGTATGGACTGGTTGTCTCCGTACCATGCTATATTGGATTGTCATGCTAAGACAGTTACGTTGGCCATTCCTGGTATTTCTCAGATTGAGTGGCGGGGTTCGACTGATTTCGTCCCTAGCCGTGTTATTTCGTTCTTAAAGGCTCGGAAAATGGTTGAAAAAGGGTGTTTATCGTACTTAGCTTTTGTGAGAGATGTGGGAGCTGAGTCTCCTAGCATTGATTCTGTACCTGTTGTGAGGGATTTCCCAGATGTGTTTCCCTCAGACCTGCCGGGCATGCCGCCGGACAGGGATATTGATTTTGGCATTGACTTGGTGCCGGGCACTCAGCCCATTTCTATTCCTCCGTATCGGATGGCACCAGCCGAGTTGAAGGAATTGAAGGAGCAGCTCCAGGAACTCCTAGATAAGGGGTTCATTCGGCCGAGTGTGTCGCCGTGGGGTGCACCGATCCTGTTTGTTAAGAAGAAGGACGGATCTATGAGGATGTGTATTGACTATAGGCAGCTAAACAAAGCAACAGTGAAGAATAAGTATCCTCTGCCTCGTATTGATGATTTGTTTGATCAGCTCCAGGGAGCTAGGGTGTTCTCGAAGATTGATCTTCGTTCGGGCTACCATCAGCTGAAGATTAGAGAGTCTGACATTATGAAGACTGCATTCCGGACCAGATATGGTCACTATGAGTTCCTGGTGATGTCTTTTGGGCTGACCAACGCCCCAGCAGCATTTATGCATCTGATGAACAGTGTATTCAGGCCGTATCTTGATTCATTTGTGATCGTGTTCATTGACGACATTCTAGTCTACTCTCGTAGCCAGGAGGAGCATGCTCGGCACTTAAGTATTGTGTTGCAGAGGTTGAGAGAGGAGAAGCTGTATGCCAAGTTCTCCAAATGTGAGTTCTGGCTTGAGTCCGTGGCATTCTTAGGGCACGTGGTGTCCTGTGATGGTATTCGGGTAGATCCGAGGAAGGTCGAGGCAGTGCAGAGTTGGCCCAGACCGACCTCAGTTACTGAGATCCGTAGCTTTCTGGGATTGGCAGGGTATTATCGCCGATTTGTTCAGGGGTTCTCTTCTATTGCTTCACCCTTGACTAGATTGACTCGGAAGGGTGTTCCTTTCTTATGGTCCGAGGAGTGCGAGGAGAGCTTTCAAAAGCTCAAGACAGCACTGACCACAGCACCAGTCTTGATTCTACCGACAGCTTCAGGTTCTTATACTGTATATTGTGATGCCTCAGGAGTGGGCATTGGTTGTGTGTTGATGCGGGAGGGTAGGGTCATTGCTTATGCCTCTCGTCAGTTGAAGCCCCACGAGAAGAACTACCCTGTTCACGATTTGGAATTAGCTGCTATTGTTCATGCCTTGAAGATTTGGAGGCATTATCTATATGGTGTATCTTGTGATGTATATACGGACCACCGTAGCCTTCAGCATTTGTTTAAGCAGAAAGATCTAAATTTGAGGCAGCGGAGATGGCTTGAGTTGCTTAAAGACTATGATATTACTATCTTATATCATCCCGGAAAAGCCAATGTAGTGGCTGATGCATTGAGCCGGAAGGCTATTAGTATGGGCAGTTTGGCGTATATTCCAGTTGGGGAGAGACCCCTAGCAGTTGATGTTCAGGCGTTAGCTAACCGGATGGTAAGGCTGGATATTTCTGAGCCCAGTCGGGTGATGGCTTATGTAGTAGCTCGTTCTTCTTTATATGATCGTATTCGAGAGCGCCAGTATGATGATCCACACTTACTTGTCCTTAAGGACAGAGTTCAGCATGATGATGCTAGGGATGTCACTATTGATAGTGATGGTGTGTTGCGGATGCAAGGCCGGATATGCGTGCCCAATGTTGACGGCCTTCGTGAATTGATATTGGAGGAAGCCCATAGCTCGCGGTATTCTATTCATCCAGGAGCCGCGAAGATGTACCAGGATTTGAAGCAGCATTACTGGTGGAGAAAGATGAAGAAAGATATTGTGAGCCATGTGGCTCGGTGTCTAAACCGTCAGCAGGTCAAGTATGAGCATCAGAGACCTGGTGGTGTATTCCAGCGTATTGATATTCCGGAGTGGAAGTGGGAAAGAATAACTATGGACTTTGTTAGTGGACTCCCTCGGACAGCGAGGAAGTTTGATTCAGTTTGGGTGATTGTGGATAGGTTGACTAAGTCAGCTCACTTCATCCCAGTGTGTACTACCTATACCTCAGAGCGGTTGGCAGAGATATTCATCCGTGAGATAGTGAGATTGCATGGAGTTCCTATTTCCATTATATCGGACAGAGGTACCCAGTTCACATCTCAGTTCTGGAGGACATTTCAGCGAGAGTTGGGGTCACAGGTAGAGTTGAGCACAGCATTTCATCCACAGACGGATGGGCAGTCTGAGCGTACTATTCGGATATTGGAGGACATGTTGCGTGCTTGTGTCATTGATTTTGGTGGTTCATGGGCTGATTATTTGCCTTTGGCGGAGTTTGCTTACAATAATAGCTATCAGTCCAGCATTCAGATGGCGCCGTATGAAGCTTTATATGGGAGACGGTGTAGGTCTCCAGTTGGTTGGTTCGAGCCCGGCGAGGCTAGGTTGTTAGGGACAGAGTTAGTCCAAGATGCCTTAGATAAGGTGAAGGTGATTCGGGAGAGACTTCGCACAGCTCAGTCGCGTCAGAAGAGTTATGCAGACCGGAAGGTCCGAGATGTGTCTTATTCAGTAGGTGAGAAGGTGTTGCTGAAAGTTTCGCCTATGAAGGGTGTTATGAGGTTTGGAAAGAAAGGAAAGTTGAGCCCAAGGTTCATTGGACCTTTTGAGGTGCTTAGAAAAGTTGGGGAGGTGGCTTATATGCTTGCTTTGCCACCCAGTTTGTCGGGAGTTCACCCGGTGTTCCATGTATCTATGCTCCGGAAGTATGTCGGAGACCCGTCTCATGTGTTGGACTTCGGCACGATACAGCTAGATGAGGATTTGACTTATGATGTGGAACCAGTAGCCATTTTGGGTCGACAGGTTCGTAAGCTGAGATCTAAGGATATAGCTTCAGTGAAAGTGCAGTGGAGAGGTCGTCCTGTGGAGGAAGCAACTTGGGAGACCGAGCAGGAAATGCGGAGCAGATATCCACACTTATTTGATGCTCCGGGTATGTTTCTTAACCCGCTCGCGGACGAGCGTTTGTTTAAGTTGGGGAGAATGTAACGACCCGGCCCGTCGTTACGGGAATTACCACCCCGTTACCTTGCATTTACATATAGTATGCTTTTAAAAGAGTATTAGAGTATATCGGGTGAGTTAGGAGTGATTTGGATTGAAAATGAAACAAATAGCATGTTTGAAGAAAGCTTGAATATGAAAAGTCAACCAAGAGTTGACTATTGAGTTAGAATGCTCGGAATCGGATTCTGATGATTCGGATAGTTCCGGGAGGTAATTTGTGACTTAGGAGAACAATCGGAATTGAATTTGGAGGTCCGGTGTAGTTTTAAGCTTGAATTGGCGAATGTTGAATTTTGGCGATAACCGGATGGTAGGTGATATTTTGATCCGGGGGTCGGAATGGAATTCCGACAATTTCTGTAGCTCCGTTAGGTGATTTTGGATGTGCCTGCAAAATTTCAGGTCATTCGGACATCGTTTGGTCGGGTTTTTGATCGAATGTGTAAATCGGAAAGTTTTAAGAAATTTAGGCTTGAATCCGTGTGTAATTGGTGATTTTGATGTTTAGTATGGTGTTTTTATGGTTGGAATAAGTTCGTATCATGTTTTGGAGTATGTTGGTGGTTTTCGTTGGGGTCCCGGGAGTCTCGGGATGAATTCGGGAGTCCAAACGGACCATTGTTGAAAGAAAAGAGAAAAATCTGGTTGCTGTCATAACCTCAGCAGACAATTGCTCTCCGCGATCGCGGGGATGGGGATGCGATCGCGTAGAGCGGGGAGATAAGGCATCGCGATCGCAGGGTAAGAGTCGCGATCGCGTAGAATTGATCGGGTGTTGATCGCGATCGCGGGCCAATATACGCGATCGCGTAGAAGAAGAAATGGGTCCAGGAGAAATATGCTACGCGATCGCAGGAGTGAAGGATGCGATCGCGTGAGGCAGGGTGACTGTGCTTCGCGATCGCGTGAAGGAAGTCGCGATCGCGTGAGGCCGTGAATTTGAACATCGCGATCGCGTGAGGAAGATCGCGATCGCGTAGAGCAAATTGCTCTGGCAGTGAATTTATATCACAGAACAGAGGGCTCACGGGTTTCACACCCCAAAACATAATTTTGAGCCCTAGAGAGAAGAAATCACGGGAGATTGCCGGGATTTCATCGGAGATTCGTCGGAGGTAAGTTTTGTGGCTTAATTACATCATTTTAACATGAAATACTTGGTTAATTCCCTGTAAATGGAAGATTAAATGTGGGTTTGAGCCCTAAGCCTAAATTGAAGAAAAACACCGATTTGAGGGGGCAAACGGAGTCCGATTTTGGTAAAATTGATATGCTTAGACTCGTATTGAGACGAGGGTTCCAGAAATGTGAATTTCGTAAATTTTCGGAATGTGGGCCCGGGGCTCGGGTTTTGACAACTTTGGGAATTTTGATGTAAATTGAGTTGTATTGATTGGGTGTCGTCCCATTGGCCTAAATTGTTGTATTTTTACTGTATTTGATCAGATTCTACGCGTACGGAGCTTGATTCTCGTGGCAAGGGCATTGCGGAATAGTCGTCGTGCTGTATTGAGGTGAGTAATAGATGTGGGTGATGACCAGCGGGTTCGAAACCCCGGTATACCACTTTGTGACGCTGTATAGCGGCGAGACACGCACACTCTTGAGAGTGCGGGGTCGATCATGAACCGGAGACTACATATTAGTCCAACCTGTTGATATTGTATTATTGGCTATTCTAGAGCCGTCAAACCTCCTTCCCGGATGGTTGCATATATGTATATATATATTGTGATAATGGCCACTCTTGAGCCGAGGAACCCCCTTCTTGGGCGGTTGATTATACATGTGGGCCGTGAGCCGGTTATTGGATCCCGCGAGGATCGTTATCATTGTCTTATCACATAGACATGCTAGTTTACTACTAGTCCGCGGCTATTTTTGTTATTATGCTAATTCCAATCTCTGGAACTTGGTATTACTGTTTTCTAACTAAAAAAAATGATAAAAGAGTTTTCAAAAACTACTTTTGAGCCTGCGAGGCTGTATCTGCATATTAGCTGACTAGTAGTGGATCGGGCTGCACGCCGCAGCGAGATATATGTTGGATCGGACTGCACGCCGCAGGGATATCTCTATGAGATGTGCTTGGGCTGTAGGAGCCCCTCCGGAGTCTGAACCCCCACAGTGAGCACGGGTACCCAAAATTGGAGTCGGGCTACACGCCGTAGCGTTCATATCATGCATTGCATTGCATTTAGCTACATCTGCTAGCTGTTATGCTATTTATTGGTAATTGTTGGAACAGGTACAGTGGAGATTGATTCTATGACAGGGTAGCTGATCATAGCTTTACATAGTGCTTTATTGCGGATTTCTTATCTGCGCTGTCTTACCCTTGTTTATTACCACTGAGTCTGGCAGTACTCATTTTACTCCCTGCACCTTGTGTGCAGATCCAGGTACCTCTCGGCAGTGATCCAGTAGCTGTGCGAGGCGACGTTTGTGGATATTCGAGGTAGCTGCAGAGTCCGCAGGACCCGATATTCCTTTCTACTGTCTTTTGATGTTGTATTGACTTTTCTTTCCGCACTTGGTATCTTGTAAACCTTTATACACTTATGTTCTTTAGAGGCTCATGACTCTTGACCCTTGGTCTATGGGAGTTGATGTATTATGGGACTTGGTTCCCTGTTTTCGTTATTTGTATCGCTATTGCTTCGTGATTTAATATGCTTAAATGGGCTAAAAGAGAGCGTCTAGCTCCGTTGTTTATATTGATTGGTCAGGCTGGCTTAGCAATGTGCTGGGCGCCATCACGACCGGATTTGGGGTCGTGACAATAGATTTTGAATAGGGGTATGTGGGCTACTAAGAGAAATGGGCTATTATAATTTGGCCAAGTGGATTTGGTCTTGGGGAAATAAAGGTCTTTTGGGCTAACCTTAAATGTTTCACTTAATTCGAACGTATAATGGTCCTTTATGTCTTCTAAAGCTTCTAAGTGTGTTGACATACTTGATCTTTAAAACAAATTATATAATATAACTAGTAGTAGTAATAATAATATTTAATGATTAATAATAACAATTAGAATAATAATATTATTATTTAGTAGCAATAGCAGTGGTAGTAACAGTAGTAGTAGTAATAGTAATAATAATAATAATAATAATAATAATAATAATAATAAGTAGATAATAATAATAATAATTAGGTATAGTTTGTGCTAAAAATGATAAAATAACTATTCTTACATTATTAGTGATATTAGAAGCTTAAAGAAATAGTTTGGAAGAAAGGAGGGTCAAAATTGGGTGTCAACAAGCTGCCCATCTTTGGCCGGAGACGATGAAAGAGTTTTCGGGCAAAGACTATTGACTTAGTAGCCAATTTTGTCCCGACCATCAAGGTTGGAATGGGACAAAGGAAATATAAAAATGATTGCGGTCGAACTCTGGTTTCGAGTTGCCTACATATCTCAGGTGTCACGAGAATCAGGCCATATGTAGTTCACGATTTATGGTACCGTGGAGTAGAACTCAACTATTGATACAAATCTTAAAATGTTGCCCGAGTGTTGAATTATAGAAACACTGGGTACCATAACTAAAAGAAAGATGTTTGAAATAGGAATTTGGTTCGGAATTTTGAGAGTCAAGCCGAGCGAAGTTCAAAGTAGATCCTTGACCTTTGTTGGAGAGTTTGGTATTCCTCTCCAACAAACTGCCCCAGTTCACTGCTAAGATATTGTTCCACGTTGCGCTATATTTCCTGCAAAGATTAATAATGCTAAAAAAACTTGTTAGGAAATAAGATGCAATATGCCATAAAAGCAATTTTATGAAATTAATATTTAGGCGTCAGTTCATAAAGAAATGCAAATTTATTGGGCAAAAAAAAATATATAATTTATGGTGATATATTTCATGATCACAATGCCATATGAAAATTTAGCTTATAAAAAATAAATATGTTTGGCAATGATTTATGAAAAATATGTTTTGGCAATGCTTATGCAAGTTGGACCACTCGGGTCAAAATAAATAAATATTCTTTTGAGGAAAGATTATTAACTTCAACACTCTAGTTTAGGGCGGATTGACCCGATATACCCCATTTGAGGGCGGATGGACCCGATATATCCTATTTGAGGGCGGATGAACCCGATATATCCTATTTGAGGGCGGATAGACCCGATATATCCTTATTTGAGGGCGGATGGACCCGATATATCCTATTTGAGGGCGGATGAACCCGATATATCCTATTTGAGGGCGGATGGACCCGATATATCCTGTTTGAGGGCGGATGGACCCGATATATCCTATTTGAGGGCGGATGGACCCGATATATCCTATTTGAGGGCGGATGGACCCGACATATCCTATTTGAGGGCGGATGGACCCGACATATCCTATTTGAGGGTGGATGGACCCGACATATCCTACTTGAGGGCGGATGGACCCCATATATCCTGTTTGAGGGCGGATAGACCCAATATATCCTGTTTGAGGGCGGATAGACCCAATATATCCTGTTTGAGGGCGGATAGACCCGATATGTAGTGCTTGATTTGTAATTACAAATATTAATATGATGCGGTGCAAAGAGCTTGATATGGTACATAAAGCTTGATCTGATGCCAAAGTTATAATAAAATATTCAAGGTGCGATGCAAAGAGCTTGGTGCAATAGCGAATATCCTTGGTGCGGAGAGCTTGATGCAGTGCATTTACAAGGAGCGGTGCCAATAATTTAATAATTTACATGCTAAAGTTTAATATTAGTAAATTTTGCACTCAAAGAAAACTATGAGATTTAAAATATAATTTGCGATAGCTCGGCTTGATCGCTATGTTGTACTATATTTCCTGCAGGACAAATTCATCAGTATAGTAGATATTGAAATACGATATGCTATAAAATAATCTTATGAAAATGACACATTTTGGACGTTTACTTATAAAATACGGCCTAGTCGGCCAAAATGATTTGATAAAAATATAGCTTTATGCCAATAATAATTTTTAACAATAACATGCAATTTATAAATACGCTTTGCAATTATTTATGATAATGATGTGTTTCTGTTATAACATTAAAAGCATGACCATCAAGGTCGAAATAAATTAATGAAAAACATGTGAATATGTGCTAAAGTGTCATGTTGAAGGCGGACAAGCCTAAATATCATATTAAAGGCAAACATGCTTAAAAGTTCAATTAAATACAGATAAATGTAAATATTTAGTGCATAGATGTCATGTTAAAGGCGAACAAGCCTAAATATAATATTACAGAAAAATGTGCTTAAATGTCCCATTAAAGGCGGACGAGCAAGCATGCCTAAATATTCAATTAAAGCTGGATAAACCTTAATTTTAATGCATAAGTGTCCTATTGGAGGCGGACAAGCCTAAATATCATATTAAAGGCAAGCGTGCTTAAAAGCCAAATTAAAGGCGAATAATCCTAAATATTTAATGCATAAATATTCTGTTAAAGGTGGACAAACCAAAATACCATATTAATAGAAAAAATGCTTAAAAATTCAATTAAAGGCGGATAAGCTTAAATATCGTATTAAATAGGCAAACATCTTAAAACCAATTAAAGGCAGATAAGCCAAAATATCCCATTTAAGGCGGATAAGCCTAAAATATCATAAGGGCGAGCGTGCTTAAATATTCAACTAAAGGTGGATAAGCCTAAATATTAATGCATAAATGTCTTATTGAAGGCGCACAAGCCTAAATATTTAATTAAAGATAAAATGTGCCTAAAATGTTCAATTAAAGGCGGACGAGCCTAAATATCCAATTAAAGGCGGATAAGCCTAAATTGTAATGCATAAATATCATATGGAATATGGACAAGCCTAAATATTTAATGCATAAATGTCCTATTAAAGGCAGACAAGCCTAAATATCATAAAGGCAATTGTGCTTAAAAATCCAATTAAAGGCGGATAAGCCTAAATATTTAATGCATAAATGTCATATTAAAGGCAGACAAGCCTAAATATCCAATTGAAGGCGGATAAGCCTAAATTTTAATTAAAGGTAAAATGTGTCTAAACGTCCTATTAAAGGCGGACGAGCCTAAGTGTCCTATTAAAGGCGGACAAGCCTAAATGCGATGCTTGATTTAAAATTACCAGATTGGTGGAATGCGAAGAGCTTGACATGGTTACTTCAAAGCAACATATATTGATGGTGCAATGCAGAGAGCTTGGTGCTATGATTTTGTAATAGCAAATGGTGCGATGCAGAATGCTTGATGAAATGTCGTTGTAGTAGTGAATATTACTGGTGCAATGCTAACAGTTGTTGGAGCTTCAAAAGAAAATCTTTCTATTAATAAATTCCTGCAGTCAAAGAAAAATTATAAGTTTCAAAGTTTGTGCGCTTGCTTGGCTTTATCCTTTGCTTTGCATGAACTTTGCGACTTTTGACTTGATGCCGAGCTTTGCGATAGCGTATAACGTTCAAGAATAATTAAAATATGCCCCTGCGTTACTCAAATAAAATTCGTTAGTACAAAATAAAGTGGTTGCCTTGCATTGAACATAAAAGTTTGGCTTTGAATCTGCAACTTTCCATGGCATTCTAGAATTTGCTGTTGTGCTTGTAATGAATATGTAGCTCGAGATTTCATTTTCTGCGTTGCCGAATGATGAGGATCCTTCTGCAAAATCTGCCCCGGTTTTGGCTTTTGGGGTAAATAGAATTTTTATTATGATGAGACCGAACCCATAGGGCTGCCTACGTATCCCCTCTTAAACGGGAATCAGGTCAAAACGTAGTTCATACAAAAGTCTCAGAAGAATTGCAAAAGAGTAGTACTAAGGGTGGGTGGGTGGAGAATGGTTGTGATATGATATCATTTTTAGTCTTCTTGATCGGCTATGCGCTTTCTTTTCAAACATCTAGGTGCCAATTTTGATGGATCGCCTTTGACAATGATTGTGCCTGCAGTTGATATTTCACAATTATTGCTTGGTAACTCAGGTTGTATCTTTATCTTGCCTTGCTCAATCATGCTTTGTATCTTGAATTTGAGAGCTGGACAATCTTCGGTGTCATGTCCCTGAATATTTGAATGAAAGGCGCAGTTCTTAGATGGATCAAAGTTTTGAGGTGGATGCTCAGAGATAAATCCCTTCCTCGGTTGTAGAAGACCTTTGGCTTTCAATCGTTCAAGTATGTCAACCAATGGCTCATCCAAGTGAGTGAAATATCAGGGCTTCACCTTCTTTTGTGGTCGGAGGCTGCATTGTGCTCGGGGAGATTGTCTCTGGAAACTTTGTTGGCGATTAGACTGGAGGTGCTTATTATGGAAGTTGGAAGTGTCATAGGATTGCAAAAGTGGGTTATTGTCATAACATTGCGGCTGGTGCATAGTCGTGGCAACTGAGTTATCTTCTTTGCCCTGCAGGTTTCCATGTATCTCTTGATGGAAGGTTTGGTTAATCGTTTGAGCTGTTGATTTGCCGACAACTCTTCCTTCCTGAATGCCACGTTCTAGCTCGTTTCCAATTCGAATCAAATCAGAGAAACTGCGTGCACAAGTTCCGAGCAACTTATCAAAATATATGCCTTCTTGAATTTGGACAAAGGTTGATATCAATTCCCCCTCTGGCAATGGAGGTTGAATTTTTGAAGCTTCTAACCTCCATCGTGTGGCATATTCTTGAAAAGATTCACGTGGCATTTTCTTTATTTTGAGCAAATCAACCATGTGTGGATCGCTTCTGATGTTAAACTCGTATTGCTTCACAAAATCATGGGCCATATCTTCCCATGTATGCCATTTGCTAAAATCTTGTCTGGTGTACCAAGTGAGTGCTAATCCGGACAAACTTTGAATGAATAATCTCATTCGAACGGCCTCATTATGTCCAATACCAATCAATCTGGTGCAGTAATCCTTTAAATGAGCAACGGGATCTCCAATCCCATTAAATATGTTGAACTTTGGCAGCTTGTACCCTAGTGGAATTTCAACATCTGGATGCAAACATAAATCTTCATACTTTAAACTTTGATAACTTCTTGATTGCAGCTCATTTTCAATGGCTTTCCTTAGATGCTGGAGCTCATTATCCAAAGTCATGTGGCCATTTGATTTTATTTCTTTACCACGTCTTGCATATTGGCACAGTGCTAATTGCTCTTGCTTGTGTTCCCTAAAAGGAATTGCGACTGCAGAAGGCTGGATATTGTGCATCATCATAACTTGATTAGGAGTGTAAGTTAATGGTATTTGTGGAGACATTGCATAAGTAGGATTTGGGCAAGGAGATATGGTTAAGCAAATATTTTGATTTGAGCTGGAAGCAGAAGCTATATTTGGAAGTAGGTCGAAAGTGTTTCCAAGATTAACCAACACGTTTCTTCGGACCACATTCGCCTTGGTACCACCGGTCTGTGCTTGTAATAGTCCCTTACTAGTGTTGAATTCTTCAAATCGGTCTGTCATTATTGCCTCGTCCTTTTGCAAATTCGCAGCCAAAACAATGTTCAATGCTAGGCAACCTTTAAAGGAAGAATAAAACTATACAAACGAAAATAAAGTGTTAGCGCATAATCATAATGAAGTAAATACCTAAAAATAATAGAGTATATAGATTAATTCATGCTATGTTAAGTAGGAGCCTTAAACTAGAAATGATGGCCGATGTTGCAAAAAGGATGGACGAGAATGAATTGTTATCTAGAGGGCTCTAGCGCACGAGACTTGTTGACATGTAAGCGAAATGATTTGAAGTTTTATGAAAGGTCGACTTATGTCGAATATCAAAGTTTTAGCTATAGCACAAGTCCATTTCCTTGCATGACTCTGGAATTTTATAAATAAATAAAAAAATGCCCTGATTTTTAGGATTTTTTTTTGTTGGCATGATGTCCCTTTCGAGCATACTCAACATGCGTGCTAAAAATGTGCCCCGATTTCTTTTTTGAAGATAAATGGAAATTTTGATATAATAAGACTGAGTCTTATATAGAACGTGTTTTAAGGAGGCTAGAGATGAATAATTTTGACGTTGAAAATAATATTTGGCTGATTGAATATCGACAAGCTCAAAATCAAGATATGTAATTAGGATATAAGAGTCAATTGGATATGAAATGACTCTATTATCATTTAGCGTTGGCAAGTCATAAAGCTATCGTGGACCGAAATACGGTATCAACCGTTTTGAAACATATGGGATAGTACCTCGACTCACATGCCAAGACGTAGAATTAACGGGTGTGTGAAGATTAATCTCGACCACCCGAAATAAGATGATGCAAACGCTTGAATTGAATATGTGAAAATATTAAAAAGAATTTGATGTTAAAAATTAACCAAATAGTGGCCTTCTATTGCTGGGTAGATGGTACAAAATTAGACACCTACCTACTTGTATATGAGAATTAGTACGAATATTTAAATTCTGAGAGATATGAAGCTATGAGACAAAAATTAGGGGTGCAAGATTGTGCCAAAATTGAATAAATTAAAATTTATGTAAGGCACGAGTGGTGATATTGAAAAAAAATATGTAACTATATTTGTAAGAAAAGAACACGAATAAAAATTAACTCATAAAATTAGATCGGCAAAATATTCTCATATTATAAAAGATTACGCTAGTTTTTTTTTAGAATGTTATCTTGCTTAGGGAGTCAGATGCTCATTATTGTGTGAAGAGAAATTTTAAGGCTAGTTTAAAGCACGAATATTGAGGAATTTCATGACAACCCGAGACTATTGAAGAGCTTATGGGAAAAACGTCGTACTTTATTAAAATTAGAAGATACCGAGAGACAAAAGATATCTTAATTAGACTCTAAGAATTGGAGTAGACCTAAAAGAAATATGAGCTTAAGTAAATGCACAAATGATTTCTAGAGTCGTTAAAGAGCGTTAAGCGCGGAATGATGGTGATTATTATTATTAATTTAGGAAATGATATAAAAATAAGGAACAGAAAAATATATGAACAAATAAAATATATAAGCAAGTTGAATAGTTAATACTTCCTTTTTCTAAAAAAAAACAACAGATAATATTAGTAAAAATAATAAAGTCAAGTAAGTAACATAGCAAATAAGCAAGTAAGCAAGTAGGCAAGCAAAGCATGTAACACATTCCAAAGCGCAAATAATAGCGCGTCCTAATACGTGAGGGCCTCTTTGTGCCAGAGGTAGGCCTAACGTGTATTTGAAAGATAAGTATGCCATTATGTATCATCTCATTTCTATAAATTAATTAAGTAATTCTATTTTTCTTAAAAGCATAATAAATAGTAAAATATGTCTGCTTAAACATATATATATTTATTAAAAAAAGGTGTATTTCATCAAAAGAATAAAATATTATAAAATATATTTATTATAATTAATTAAGCAAGTAATTTTATTTTCAAAAGCAAAAAGAAGTACATGAATCGCTTAGGCCATTTATTTATTTTTACGTAAAGAAAATCAAAGAAAGTACAATAAAAGATATTTTGTCATATATAAACTTCTTGTTGTTCCGCAAGATTATATTATTTGAAAATATTACACATATTATAAAAAAGATAGTCATGGTCTTTTAACTAGGATTTAATTAATTTAAAGTAAATAATCTACATAATCGGCATGTTTACCCTTCAAATAATGCACATAAATATGATAAGTGTCACTTGGGGTTGAAAACCCACTTGGACATTTAGGTAAGGTTAACTAATGGATTTAATACACCTCGGGTATTAGATCACCTAAGGTTAAAAATGATGTATGCTCTTAAAAGGGTTTTGGTTTAGCTCTATCTTAGGTTGACTAAGAGTGGGTTTTCTAGACTGGTCTGCTCCCAAGTGGACAGCTTGAGAGTGAAAAGCTCGTGACTGTCGATTGCACCGCTGATCGACTTACCCACGAACTTTTCCCTAATATTTGTTTTTAGTAGTGCACGGCCGCGAACCGCGTAACCGCTAGGTGTGTGCTTTGTGTGAATTTTCCAAAAGTGGAGGAAGTGAAACGGAATGACAATTTATATAAAACAATAAGAACAGATGAACAATTCGTAAAATAAAGTTTATCGCATAAAGGCAATTCAAATAAGCATCATAAACAATTAAAACACACAATTCAATTTTATTAACCTAAGTTTGTTATGGTTTAGAACCTTGCATCCCCAGCAGAGTCGCCATGCTGTTATACCCCATTTTAACACGGGTCAAACTAGAGTACAGCATATTGGTAATTCTGAAGGTTTACTTAATTAAAGAGAGTCGCCACCTAATTATTTTAACGGTGAATTAGGACACCAATTTTAATTCAATAATGGTTAAAGTTAACTCTGTTTTATGGTCTACTTAACCTTTAAGATTATAGGTAAGGGTTCTAATTAATCTTATAGGGAAGGTTATTAAGGCACCATATAGTATCCGTTAATAACGGTTAACCGGCCAAACTTAGGTTAATTCACTAGTTAAGAGGATAATATTAAGAGCCTTTAAAAGTTAAAGGTTTGAGAAAAGCTGATTATGATAAATCAAGATAAATATGTTAAAGACTGTATTTCGAGTTCTGAAATTGAAGCAAACTAACTTTGTTAAAACTTTCCAAAACGTAGGAAAGAATAGTTAAGTTAACCAATTCACGCTTATAGTAAAAACAGTTTGACATAAAAGAAAGATTTCAAAACTTTTCCCATAAGTATTAAAGACTAAAGACTTTAGGTTGATCTGTTTTAGGGCCAATGTGCTCAACTTTATTTGAAACAAAGATATTTCCATACTAGATTGTATTTAAAACCTTTAAAGAAAAGACAATATGTAATTTAAATATACTTGTCAGACTAGGCGTTACTAGAGGAATTCGTTTTTGATTTACTAGTTTTAGGTCTTTGGCTGAAACAAAATTATGTTAAATAAACTAAAGGTTTTAACATGCAATTCCAAAATGGATATTGACTCAATCAAATAAGCCAATCAACACGCAAAAGTCAGATAACATAAGGGACAAAGAAATTGAGTAATAAAATGAATAAAGGTGCCATAGGCATCCTCCAAGCGTTTCGCTTGTTTTCTTGCTATCGAGTACACTCTAAGGAAGATTCCATGTGATGACTCCATGCTCGGGTAGTGTTGAGTCTCTATGAGACTCCGCTGTGAGAGTCTTGAATTAAGACTCCATTTGCTCCAAAGTGTACATGTAAAGAAAGAGAGAAAAAAAAAGAATTAAATGGGAAGATTTATCTCTAAATAATAATATAACATGAAACACATAAACTAAGAAATCTCATTGCTTCTCAATTAGACATCGCCCATAAACTACCAGTAGTTTGTTACATACAGCAACTTGAATATGAAGCGACTATAAATCAGTCAAGCAAACAAACGAGTTTTCTATTTCTCTAAGGTTATCTCAAATTAGTAAATGTAAAATACTTTTGCCTAGTAGCAGGGTTACTACAACAAACATGTGATACATACTAAAATTTCATATAAGAGCTAATACTTATTTCAGCAAAGTATTTAGAGTTCAATAAATATAATGGATGGATGTGATAAACTTAATAGCACGTAGCTTCATATAAGTCATATAGTCACGATTTATATATCTCCTAACATTATCTAATCAAATAGACATGAATTCTATACTTTGAATAAGATTAAAAGGAGCTAAAATCTCCTAAAGGAAGTAAACAGAACATTCATCGGTCTTTTATGTGATATCAAAGTGAGTAAATAACGAGTAATCTTAAGTAACACATTCAGTTGCTATCTAAGTATATGGTCTTTAATCCTAACTTGTTTTTTATACTAGATAGAGAAACGAGATCCCACACCCATTTTCGCTTTAATAAACGGGATAACAGATCCTATGTCATGATATCTACATCACGAGAGTGCAAAATACTACAATTGTACATTCATCAGATATCTAAACCAAACTTATTAATTTGAAACACTTATCCAAATATTTTCTTTCTTATTCAAATAACATATAGCCGGAATATACAACCCCTATGCACATGATTCATAACTGAGAGGAGTGAGCAAGTTTAAAGTACTATTTTTACTAAACTATTGTCATATGCGTAGCCTATCTTATTGGGATATCTTTTAATCAAGTAAAGAAAAAATCAAATCAGAACTATCTCCTACTTTCTCTCCTTTAGATGAACAGGTGTAATAGTCTCTACATCAACTCTCCTTTAGATGAACATGTACAATAGTCTCTACATCAACTTTTCTTTATACAGACAAATAAGCAAAAATGTATAGAATGTTATCTTGAATACATTGGCAGCTGCTAAACTATGACATTGCACGTAGATGAAAGAAAATTCCTAAGCCCATAGTTTCTAATCAACATTATGACATAAATACAAATAAGAGAAAGCATATACTAATTCTATTCTCTGTGATATCTAATACATATAAAGAGAACAAGAAAGAAACTAGCAGCACACTTCACAATACAATTCCCTTCATCTTATACTTATGGAATCAAAAAGAAAAATGAATTGGCAATTTTATTTTCAATTAAAATAGGACTAAAACATAACACATCCTAAAACGTGATTTTCGACTACATGAAGAGCTAATAAGTAATAGTTTTTACGAGCAAATAACAAAATAGAGTGACGGCTCAACCTAATTACCTCTTGGATTGAAAAGAAGCACTTCGAATGTCACAAAAAAAAGGAAATGAAAGTAACAATATTTTTTCCGATATATACAAATCATTAACATGCTTAGAACTGCGGAATCGAAAAGAGAAGAAAAAGAACTGACCTATTTCAGGGCAATGAACTGAGGCATTAGCTTTGGATCTATCGAACTGCGACCACGATCGCTACCTCAAACTGCCATTAAACACCGGAATGAACACCAAAACGCCTCTGTTTCTTTTGCAGGGCAGCGAACTAAGGCGGGTCTTAGATGCGCTATTGAACTTGGACCTCGACTTTACTCTTTTCTCTTTGATAAAAGCAGACTTGACTAAAATAAATAAAGGATAGCAAAATTTCTGCTATGGTAAATACAAATAGAAATAGTAGAGGTGTTGAAGTTAAAGAAAAGAGTTCATTTTAGAGTGGAGAAGAGCGGCCAAGAATTTGGATTCGAAGAGCGGCTATTCCCCTTTTTTTCCCGACTGGCTAGGGTTAGAGATGTATTTATAGGCCAAGAAAGTGTCTATGGTTCGAGTTCTCTTTGGGCGGGATTGTCAATTTGTAGTATTTGAAGACTTTTGAATTTTGAACGTTGAAGAACATGCTCGGGCAGAGAACCCAGAAGAAAAGCCAAAGAAGAGCAGTGGATTTTGCACTGAACTGGTAAAAAGAAGAAATTAGTGACAAAAGTAGAGTTTACCTCTATGACAAAAGGTTGAAACCACAGCAGTCTTTGTATGAAAATGGCGGAACCATTCTGATTTGAGGAAATAAAAGTCTGGAACCTTGTCAAAAAGAGAAGATGCCCAGCTGTAAAGAGATTTTTAGGAACCCTAGTATTGTATCCCTATAGTAATGGGTGTTACCGTTTGGATTGTTGGATGGTATAGATTTTGAATAGGGGTATGTGGGCTACTAAGAGAAATGGGCTATTATAATTTGGCCAAGTGGATTTGGTCTTGGGGAAATAAAGGTCTTTTGGGCTAACCTTAAATGTTTCACTTAATTCGAACGTATAATGGTCCTTTATGTCTTCTAAAGCTTCTAAGTGTGTTGACATACTTGATCTTTAAAACAAATTATATAATATAACTAGTAGTAGTAATAATAATATTTAATGATTAATAATAACAATTAGAATAATAATATTATTATTTAGTAGCAATAGCAGTGGTAGTAACAGTAGTAGTAGTAATAGTAATAATAATAATAATAATAATAATAATAATAATAATAATAAGTAGATAATAATAATAATAATTAGGTATAGTTTGTGCTAAAAATGATAAAATAACTATTCTTACATTATTAGTGATATTAGAAGCTTAAAGAAATAGTTTGGAAGAAAGGAGGGTCAAAATTGGGTGTCAACAACCAAGTTAAATTATATCACATAAATTGAGTGATTTGTTTTGGTGCAATAAATCACTTGTTTTATTATTATTATTATTAGTTTATTAATGCACAATGACCATAGTTGTTACTAAGGGTGGCCATTGGTCGGTTCGGTTCGGTTATGAATATTATCGATTTTGCCATTCGGTTATCGGTATACAAATATCATAACCCGATAACTAAACCGATAAGATATTGATTATCGGTTAATCGGTTATCGATCATGATCGGTTCGGTTATCGGTTTACCCGAGAAAATAAAATAATTAAAACAGTTTCGCAATGTATAAAATCGTTTTCCCAAAATAGTTTTATAGGATTTTAAGAATTGTTTTGCTAAACTCTTTTCAAAACTGTTTTATTTCATAAGAATTTAAATTTACTACAACATCCAATAAAATAAATGCTAATCAAAGTTTCTATCTTTCATTCTTCAACTCAAAATACATAAACAAAAATTTCAATATTAGTTAGTGACGAAAAAAGACGAAAAAACAAAATATCAGTCATATTTTTACTTCGGCACTTTCTGCAAATATAAGGGATCTATCTAAATGAATAACAAATATAAGTGTTAGCCACATGCACATGTTTGTGATGAAGATTTTGTAAATGTCAAAAGAAAAAGTAAGAAGTTGAGTCACTACCCTTCGACTGCTTTGAACACTGAACAGCTTCATCAAATAATTCTGCTAAACATAGAACTAATAGTTTCTGCTAACAATAGAATAATAGAACAGAGTTCAACACTAATAGTTCAGCACTTCAACTAAGAACACTACAACATAATATGTTTAATAGCTACGAAATCTCAACTACAAATCTAAATTTTGTGGCTAGTACCTAATAATAGCTACCAAAAAAAAAAAAGGAATTGCGTGGCTTTTTACAAATTCGAAAAATTCTTAGCCACAAAAATTAAATTGACAAAGCTAATTCCTCAATTTTACTATGGTTGCTAGTTATCGTGGCAACAACTACCTAAATAGCTATAAATTTATTGTTACGGTATAATTTCATAGCTAATCATAAGTTTTTGCCACGCATTCAAAGTTATTATAGCAACAGTAATTTTTTAGCCACAATAAATTTTTTGAAACAAATTATTGTGGCTAAAATAAATCTTTTTGCTTCAAAGTTATAAAATATTGTGGCAATAGTTTATTCAAAAGCTATGACTATTTGTCACAATGACATGATATAGCCGCAAATCTTTTGATATGATAATATTCCATAGCTAATTACTAATTTTTGCTACATGCTAAAATTTACTGTAGCAAAACCAAAATTTTAGTCACTATAAATTGTTTAAAATAAAATATTGTATTTGAATAAATAATTTTACTTTATGTTCTAAATAAACTATTGCTATATTTGACTTAACAATTATTTGTCATAAATGACATAACCACAGATTTATCACTATCATAAAACTCGTAGCTATTTATAAGTTTTTACCACAAAATGAAACTTATTATAGCAATAGTAATATTTTTGTCACATTAAATTAGTTGAAACACAATCCTGCAATTAACGGATAATTTTGCTTGAAGTTAGAACGAAATGCCAAATAGTTGGCTTAATAGTTGTACAACTTTTTATCAAGACAAAAATGAATAGTAACAGATTCCGAATATCAATATACTCTTTTAGATTATACCTGTTAAACGGGCCGGGTTGGACCGGTTCCGGACCGGCCCAGACCGGTAGAACCCGGAACCGGCCCGGACCGGTAGCAAAGGGGCCGGGTGGGCTGGGTTTGTAAGGGGTAGGGGTTAGTTCCGGGAAAAAATTTTGAACGGGTAACCGGAACCGGGTAGGCCCGGTCCGGCAAATAGTAACCTTAACGGTTAAACCGGCCCGGCCCGGCCCGGTTCAACGGTCAAAATTTTTTTTTTTTTTTTTTTTAAATTCAGAAATATGGGGCCCACCCCAAACGGCTATATCAGAAAAAATCCGTTGGCCAACGGATTTATTGAAGTTTTGGCCATTTTTTTTTAATTTTTAACACATTTTTAATTTACAAATGTAGCCTTATGTAAATCTATAAATACCCCTCCCCCTTCTTCATTTCTCACTCAAAATTCTCATCTCAATCTCAAATTCTCTCATTCACCTATTCTCTAATTATCTAGTTCAAGTCTTCAACTTCAAGTCTTAATAATTTCTCATTTCATCTTCGAATTTATTTGGCTCATTTTTGTTGAATAATTGAAATTCAATTATAGTATTTTATCATTCGGGTTTTGAACTTCAAGTTGGAATATTGGCTTGACGTTTGTTCGTGGTAACATCGAAAATTCGGAATTGCATAACCAAGTGCTCCAATTCGGTGCACTCCCTCCAACTCTTTCTCTTATTAATATTTTAATTGCATATTTATTTTGAGCTTATTTATTCCTTAAATTTCACAATATGTTTAGTGTTGCTAAAAAAGCGTGTAGAAAAGTTACTGGTAGGGGGAGTAAAAGTAGAGGTAATTCTTCAGCATCTGGTAGTAATATCCCAATATCTATTGTTCCTGAAACATCGCCTAATGAAAATATAGATTATGATCAATTACAAGAAGATTATGGAATAGAAGATAATGAAATAAGAATTGAAGAAGAGATATCCGCTACACCTACTAGTGCACCTAGTGCTGGGGTAGGTAGTGTTGGAGTTGATACAAGGGGTGGTGGTGGTGGCACTAGTGGTAGACCACCTACGACTCCGACGACTAATCGTAGAAAAAGAAGTAAGGTTTGGAATTTTTTTGAATTAATTGAAGGTTCTGATAGAGTTAGATGCAAAATTTGTAAAGTTTCATTTAAACATTTGACTGTAGGAAATTTAGGGGGAACTGAAACGCTTAGTAGACATATGAGAGCTGCACACCCGATAGAATGGGGCCTAGATGGTGATGATAGTCAAACAACTATTAACCCTACTACTGGAGAATTACTAGATGGAACTATACATATTTATTTTTAAAAGTTTGCTATAAATATAGATATTCAACAACTGAAGTTGCTAATGCACATTGTACGAATTCAACTAAAGAAATCAAGGACATGAAGATGTTGATCGCCCAGAAGACGAGGATCTTGGAGATATATTAACAAGTGGTCACCCATCCGAATTTACTTATTGTTATTTGTTCAAGTCTTAAAAGATGTAAACATTCAATTTGTAAGTTTCAAATTTGATTTATGAAATATGAATTATGAAATAAAAGAAGAACTTGCAATTTGCAGCAAGTGCAATTTTTCTCATATTCCTTCTATTCTTTAATTTATATTTTAAAGTAATACAAATTCTTAATATAACTTAAATTGAAACTTTAAATTTGAAATTCAAAGTTAAAGTGTTAAATTGAAACTTTAACATTTTAATTTTGAAATTCAAACTTAAAGTCTTAAATTAAAATTATTATTTAGAAATTCAAACTTAAAGTCTTAAATTGAAATTTGAAACTTCAATTTTTAAATTTCAATTTTAAACTTAAAGTCTTAAATTGAAACTAAATCATCTAACTAATTTTTGAAATACAAACTTAAAGTCTTACATTGAAACTTTATAAGTGCACAAGTATCATTTACTTTGTGTTCTTTAAATAAATTACAATAGTTATACAAAATTACAAAAAAAAAAAAAAAAAAAGTTAAACCCGGCCCGGCCCGGCCCCTTTAACCCGTAACCCGTACGGGTCAATTTTTACCCGAAAAAACCCCAACCCGTTATACCCGTTAAGGGATAGCCCGTAACCGGCCCGGTAATGAACCCGTACGGGTTAAAAAAACTTGGACCCGGCCCGGCCCGGCCCACCCGTTAAACACCTATATTTTAGATGAATATAATTATATTATCATACATTTGAGGTTACCATTGTAATAATAATATTTTAACCATAATAAAGTAGGCCAAAACATTTCGTAGATGAAATTTTTGCTTCGACTATGAAAGTCATGACAAGACTTGATCTAAAAATATTCGGTTATGAAAATTAATTTCATAGACAAATAAGATAAAATAGTAATATATATATATATATATATATATATATATAAAAAATTAAAGAATTAATTAAATTTTAAATAAAAAATATTAAAATGCAAAAATAATCTTCATTCTTAAAATTGAAATTAACAAATATTAAAATGGAAAAAAATATTCAGTCTTAAAATTGAATCTAAACAATATAAAACTATAATAAAAAAAGTATTGTGAAATAGCAATGAGTTTGCAATGAAAAACAAAATTTATCGCTGGTTTTTAAGCTAATACATAGCAAAAATTTAGAATAGAAATTTCTGCTGCTAACATTATTTCATATTAATTTTTCTTTTAATTACACTAAATACACCTATACTATTAATCAATTTCAGATACATCCGTTGTATTTTAAATTTAAACTTACATCCCCTATTTTATTGAATCTACTCTAACACCCTCTATGAGGTATATCTGTAATTACTTTTCTTAAAATATGATGATTAAATGAAAAATACCTATGATAAATAACTTTTATGTACTTATTTTTTCTTTATATTTTAAGAAGAGAATAAATATTCTTGTTGAAAATCTTTATTCACGTCATTGATTAGAAAACTAATAAATATGTTTTGAAATATGTATCTCTTGATACTCTTAATACAAACTATTTGATGAGAAGACTAGATTTTTTGCGTATTTTGCTAATAGCTTTTTTTTTTGTCTAAGCTCTTATATATAATAATGTTATTCATATTTTCTTAGAAATATTTAAACCTCATATATAATAAAATGTTACACAAATGAACTTTCATCCAAATAAATAAATTTAAAATAACTTTGAAGTAGACGCATAGATAAACAAACTAAAAAAAAAGAGAGATATTCGTATTATGAGTTTTGAAATATATATATGTTTTCAATATATTTATTCTATTCCTTATCCAAATGGGTGAATACAAGTTTCATCAAAAAATTTATCTTGTTTGTTAATTTTCATAAATACATAAGAAAAAATTATAATTTAATTTTTCTTTTAATAAGTATGCATACTTAGTTATGGATATACCTATAAGAGTTGTAATTAGGATTTTCATAATATATAAAGTTTATAAGTGCTTAATTTTCTTATATCTAATTACACTAAGAATTAATAGTCTAATATGGTTGAAATCTAAGTTTGTGATAACCCAAAAGATAATCTCTAGTTTTAAAAGTCGAATCTATATTCTGAAGCCTTGAAAATCTCCTTTAATTTTATGTTTTATCGATTTGCATGCATAGTCCAATCATGATGTCGGAAAATTTTTGTGTTGAAAATTTAAGAAATAATAATTTTTGGCTTAAAAAGATGGTCTTAGTTTACTTCGGTTAATATTTTGGGTAAATGGACCCGGACTCATGTTCCGACGTTTCCGGATGATCCGTAAAAAAATATTGGACTTGAGCGTATGCCCGGAATTGAATTCCGAGATCCCTAACCCAAGAAATAAACTTTTGTAGAAAATTATTTAACTGAAAATATAATAATTTTTGAAAATTTAATAAGATTTGATCTTATTAGTATCGGGATCGTATTCTAGTTCAGAAAATCTGATACATGTCTGTTATGGTAATTAGACCTTATCTATGAAATTTAGTGAAAAACGTAAGAGATTTGATGTAACTCGGACCCTTGCTTGAGAAAATAAAAATTTTAAACTATTGAGAATTTCATGAGTTTTGGTATCGAATTCATAGTTCTAGATGTTATTTTGGTGATTTGATCGCGTGAGCAAGTTCATATGATATTTTAAGACTTGTGTGCATGTTTTGTTTGGAGCCCAGAGGGCTTGAATGAGTTTTGAATAGGTTACAAAGCAATTTTGAACTTAGGGAATTGCTCGTAAAGTTCAGCGGAGTTGCAGGCCTTAGAACTTGCAAATCAGAGGTTAGGGTTCGCAATTGCAACCACTGTCAATGTCACATTTGCAAGGCTTCCATCGCAAATACGAAGGAAGCTAGGCATGGGCTTGGGCAAGTTTGCAATTGCGAATTATTTTTCGCATTTGCGAAGTAGTGAGGGAGGGGCAATTCATCGCAATTGTGACCAAAGGTTCACAATTGTGGCAGTAGCAAAAATGCGACAGGTTCGCATTTGCGAGCTTCACAATTGCGAAGCTCTGGTCGCAAATGTAATATTTGCAACTGTTCAAAATGAAACTTGGATAGGATTTTCACACATTCTTCACATTTCTCAAATCCTAAAACCCTAGAGGCGATTCTCCCATGATCAAATCTTCCCCAAATTTTTGGTACACCAAATCAAATATTTAAGAATTTAATATAATTCATATACAAGAAGGGGTCGTGTCTATATTACGATTATTATTCGATATTTCATAAACTTAAATAATTTTAGTATTATTAAGTTCTATTCAAAAGTGCTGATAGTTTTATATGGTTAATAAAGGAGTTTATACAAAAATATTAATTAGTATATCATAATTCATACTAAACAAAGTATTAGTTGTGAATTTCTAATATAATTTAAATAAATATTAACCTTGTGCTTTTATCGATTTATTGATCACTAATTGTATTCAATTTGAATATGCATAACTAATTGTCTAATGATATTTTGATAACGTAATAATTATTATAAATCTAATTAAGCAATAATTTTTTTTAAAATTAATATAAGTGAAATAGGTATAATAAACTAACAATATCATATAGTACGAAAGAAGCTTTAAAGAAAAAGGTAAATTAGAATACCTTCATTTTATTAAATAGTTTATTGTTTCTATTTTACTTATTATAAATTAAGTACTTATAGTATTTTATTTACTTGTGATTTTCTAATTTAATTTAAATAGATATTAACCTTGTGCTTTTATCAATTTATTGATCACTAATTGTATTCAATTTGAAGAGTGAAGAAGATACAACTGAAGAATCTGATGGATTTGAGAAATTAAGTGAAGTTGTGACCGAAGAGTCAAAGAAAGAAGCTGAGAAATACGATTGACGCCGGCCAGAGTCTTGACGGGCTGACTGGTGAGGACACAGAAATTGAGAAAGAATTGGGAAATCAAAGAGTGAACTATGAAGTATTATTTATGAAACCCTAGTATGTATATACTTAAGGGTAAAGTAGTAAATTAGTTAATCCTTATTGGGTTATCGATTTTCCCTAATAACAGAATTGCCAAACCGAGCCTGGACTGATAACCCAAAAAAATTACTTTTAGCCTGTTATCGCACCGTTATTCTAATAACCTAATACCGATAATTTAATATATAATAACGATTTGAGCTATCAGTTTTACCCGATATATGCGCACCCCTAGTTATTACCTATAAGTTTTAAATTTTATACTATGAGGGATCGTTTGGTATGAGGTATAAGAAGGTATAAGGGTGGCACAAAAATTTAATATCATCTTAATACTTTGTTTGGTAGTAAACCAGGTATAAGTTATCCCGGTGTTAACTTTAACACCGGGATAACTTATACCTTATAAAAGGTGGGGTAATTAACACCGGTATAACTTATACCTTGTTCTTAGAAATTATGCAATTGACATTCTTAACACAGCATACCAAATAATGAATAAACAATAATCTCAGTATAACTTATCATAATATAACTTATACCGGAATAACTTACACCGGAATAACTTACACCGGTATAAATCATATTCTAACCAAACGAAACCTCAGTATATAAAAGGTGAAGTCATAAAAATAATTGGTCAATTATCTAAAAGGTGGTTACTGACAGTGTAAAGCACAACGTCCGGCAGCTTTATCCCTCGTATACGTATTTAATTAATCCACTTAAGTCTGATCAAACTATCTTGGATCTTTAAAACACAGCTATTTTGCATTTGCTCTTCTTTTCTTTTTTGCATAAACTATAAAGTGTAGTATTTGTCTTTAAGTACTCCATTAAAGAGAAGGAAGTATGGTCTTCGTCTTGGAATCCACAAATTTGCTGTAAACATTCTTCAAAATAACAAGACCCGTTCTTTCTGGCTGGCATCTTTTTATACTCGATTTTATTTCTCAAAAATAAAAATATTATAAAATCCTTAATTTTGTTTCTTAAGAGTTACAAGTTAATTAATGATTTGAGCTAAGACTCACTGCAAAGACAGAAAGTAAGAAAAGAAGGATAAAATGAAACCAAATCGGAGATTGTGACTATGCGATTTAATAATAAATGAGATAAATGGTGGGAAAGCCAAATGAATATAGTGTGATTGAGTCATAACTATTATACCAAAAATTATGGCAGCCACCAAATAATAAATAAGACAATAAAATAACAATAAAAGAAATATCATAATTTATGAGATTCGGTTAATTTTGCCTACTCCTCGGACACAACTAATATTTTATTCCACTCCAAAATACAAGTGAAATAATATTAAAGAGAGAAGACATAAATGTCTTAAGACGATAAGAAGACAAATGAGAGGTGTGTATAAATCCTAAACATTAGACCTCCTTTTATAGGGAGAAACTCTCCCCAATTTAAGTACTTCACCAATGTGGAACTAAGTTTTGCCAAACTTCAACAAATCTCCACCTTGGTAAAATTTCATATCTTCAATTTTCTCTCGGTAACAAATTTTAGTTGTGTCTTCATCTTCAATTTTCAGCGTTCAACAATGTTGATCAAATCCAAACAATGTTAAAACTTGACCACAATCACAACTTTTGTCAGCATATCAGCAGGATTCTCTGTAGTATAAATTTTCTTCAACGTGATTCCACCTTCTTCTATGATTTCTCGTACGAAATGATACCGAACATCAAGGTACTTCGTCCTAGTATGATAAACTTGGTTCTTCACTAATTGAATAGCACTTTGACTATCACAAAAAAATGTGATATCTTTTTGTTCAATACCAAGCTCCTTTAGCAATTCTTCAAGCCAAATTGCATCCTTCACAGCCTCTGTAATAACCATGTACTCTGCCTCTGTTGTAGACAAAGCAACTGTTGACTGCAAAGTAAACTTCCAACTAACTGGTGCCTTTGCAAAAGTAAACACAGAACCAGTAGTTGATTTTCGTTTGTCCAGATCACCTGCAAAATTTGAGTCACAATATCCAACTACAGACTGATTGCCTTCCTACTAAAAAACTAACCCAACATCTACAGTATTATGAATATACCATAGAATCCACTTCACAGCTTGCCAATGCTCCTTTCCTGGATTACGCATATATCTGCTAATAACTCCAACAGCTTGTGAAATGTCAAGTCTCGTACAGACCATTGCATACATCAAGCTACCAATAGCATTTGCGTATGGTACATTTGACATATACTCTCGTTCATCTTCATCCAATGGCGGCATAGTAGTACTTAGCTTAAAATAGGGAGCAAGTGGAGTACTAATTGGTTTAGTCTTGTCATCTATGCCAAAATATTGTAGTACTTTCTTCAAATATTCTTTTTGAGATAAATAGAGTTTCTTTGATCGTCTATCTCTTATTATTTCCATACCAAGAATTTTCTTTTCCTCGCCCAAATCCTTCATCTCGAACTCCTTCTTCAGTTGAATCTTCAACTTATCAATTTCTTCCGATTCTTGGAAGCTACCAACATATCATCAACATATAAGAGAATATACATAAAGGAACCATCTTTAAGTTTGCGCAAATACACACAATGATCGTATTTGTTTCTCCTGTATTGTACCATTGTCTAGAAGATTGTTTCAATCCGTACAACAATTTTTCAAGTTTGCACACTATATTTTCCTTTCCAGCAACTTTGAATCCTTCTGGCTGAGTCATATCGATTTCCTCCTCCAAGTTTCCATGTAAAATTTAATTTTTACATCCATCTGAATAAGTTTCAAATCCAACTGTGCTACCAAAGCCAACATAATTCTAATGGAGGAATCTTTTACAACTGAAGAAAATACTTAATTGTAATCAATTCCCTCCTTTTGAGTATATCATTTGGGCACTAATCTTGCTTTGTAGCGAACATCTTCTTGGTTAGGAAATCCTTCTTTCTTTGCAAATACCCATTTGCACCCAATTGCTTTCTTTCCCTTCGAGAGATTGGACAATCTCCATGATTGATTCTTATGAAGGGGCTGTATTTCATCATTCATGGAAATCCTCCACTTATCTTCTTCTGAACTTTGGGTTGCGTCTTTATAAGTGGTAGGAACATCATCAACTACAATTATGGTTGCACAAGCAACTATCTCTATGAGACGAACACTTTTCATTATTGTTCTTTTTGGCCAGCTAGTTGCTATTGATTCAAGTTGTTGCCGAGGTTCCTGAGTTGGAATCTCCTCTACTGGCTCGCCTTCTAGAGAATCATCTTTATTTATTTCCTCTCTACTTCTTCTGTAGGAAAAATAAATTTTCCCTCAAACTCCACCTGCTTAGAAGCACCTTCATTTTGTTTGGTATCTTTTATTATCTTATTTACAATAGCAGATTCATCAAAGGTAACATCCCTGTTGAATATTACTTTCTTTTTCATAGGACACCATAAGCGATATCCTTTGACCCCAAAAGTAATCCGCATAAAAATAGCCTTCTTTGCCCTTGGATCCAATTTTGACTTTGTCACATGATAATATATAGTTGAGCCAAACACGTGCAAAGAGTCGTAATCTACAACAGACTTTCCATACCATTTTTCAAATGGTGTCTTGTTATCAATAGCAGCAGATGGTAGACGATTAATAAGGTGGCATGTATATGTAATTGCCTCAGCCCAAAATTCTTTGCCCAAGCCAGCATTGGACAACATACACTGTATCTTCTCCAGCAAGGTCGGTTCATACGTTCTGCCATTCCATTTTGTTGTGGTATATATCTGACAGTGAAGTGTCGGATGTTGCCATCATTTTTACAAATCTTATTGAAATGACCATTTTTGTATTCACCTTCATTACCTGTGCGAATATACTTGATCCTCCTGCCTGTTTGATTCTCTACCATCGTCTTCCAACTGATAAAAAATCCCAGCACTTCATCTTTGCTCTTCATTGTATACACTCATAATCTTTGGGAAAAATCATCAACAAAGGTTACACAATAGTGTTTCCCACCAAATGAAGGAGTTTTAGAAGGACCCAACATCAAAGTGTACATAATCCAAAATGCCTTTAGTATTATGGATTGTTATGCCAAATTTAACCCTTGTTTGTTTTACTTTGATACAATGCTCGCAAAACTCCAAATTGCAAGCTTTTACTCCCTTTAACAATCCTTGATCTAATAAAGTTTTCAAGGTTTTCCTCTAGCATGTCCCAAGTGCATTTGTCATAGCCTCGTTGCTCCTGCCTCTTTTTCGCCACTCGATGTTACTATCGCTGTCTCAATAACGTACTACTGAGATAACGGTACATATTATTGTTCTTTTGATTAGCCTTCATTATCACTAGTGCACTAGAGCATACTCTTATCACTCCATTTTTCTGCAATGATTTTGAACCCTTTTAATTATAGAGCTCCCACAGAGATGAGATTCTTCTTCAAATCCGGTACATATCGAACATTTGTTAATGTTCTGATTATTCCATCATGGTTCCTTAATCGTATTGAAACAATATCATATGAGGTAAGAGGGTTGTTATCCGCTGTGTAGATGAATCCATATTCTCCTTCTTGAAATTCCGCGAACTAGTCCCTGTTGGGACACATATGATCGCTACAAGCCGAGTCCATCAACCATATGTCTAATAATGTTGATGACTCTGTTGTAACTAATGAGAAGTCTGAATCATCACAATCAACTACGTTTGAATCCATAATTGCCTTTCCATTATTATGTTTCGCCTTATTATTTAATTTTGGACAGTGTTTCTTCCAGTGCCCCTTTTCTCGACAAAAGGCACATTCATCTTTGATGGGTTTAGATCTTGACTTAGATCTTCCTTTCTTTGTCCTCTTTTGATTTTGAGAATGACCCCTCATAAATAGTGATTATTCTTCTCCGCCCTTTTATTTTTCTCGCTTTCTTTGTTCATAGTTGTACAAAGCCGAACAAACTTCTCTGAGAGAAACTTTGTCATTTTCATAGAGTAGAGTAGTTTTCAGGTGCTCGTACTCATCAGAAAGTGACGCAAACAACATCAAGACCAAATCACCATCATTATAAGTTGTATCCATATTTTGCAAATCTATGACCAACTTTTTGAAACTGGTGATATGTTCATTCATCGTGGTACCAGGAACATAGGTGAAGTGAAACAACCTCTTTTTCATGTACAATTTGTTTTGACTGTTTTTCTTCAAAAATTTGTCCTCCAATGCTTTCCATAATTTACTTACCGAATTTTTCTTTGTGTATGGATATTTCTGCTCTATAGCAAGGTGGGATTATATGGAACCGCAAGCAACACGGTTGATAATTCTTCAATCTTCTTCTACAATAACATCTAGTCTCTTTTCTTCAATAGAATGATCTAGTTTTTGCTGAAAAAAGGATATCTAGAACCTCGCCTTGACACCATCCCAAAATATCCTGACCCGTCAAAAAATTTTACCCTAAATTTTGCATTTGACACAATTCTTGTCATAAGCGAAGATGGCAATAATGACGTATTGTTGACACTTGATGTAGATTCTTCTTGTTTATTATCTCCTATCTTTGAAATAAATATTATTTAATAGCTGATGACACAAATCATGATTATTTCCTTTCTGGTATGGAAGATCAGGCTAAACTGCAACCACGGAGCACATTCAGACAGAACCTTGACTCTGTTACCAAGATAAATCTTTTCTATTATGGAAGATCAGACTATGCTGCAACCACAGAGCATACTTAGACAGTACCTTGGCTCTGATACCAATTATTACAGAAGCCAAATGTATATAGTGTGAATGAGTCATAACTACTATACCAAAAATTATGGCAGCCACGAAATAATAAATAAGATAATAAAACAATAATAAAAGAAATACCAGAATTTACGAGGTTCGACTATTTTTGCCTACTCCTCGGACACAACCAATATTTTATTCCACTCCAAAATACAAGTGAAACAATACTAAAGAGAGAAGATACCGATGTCTTAAGAAGATAAGAAGGCAATGACCTTGAAGAATAGACAATGACTTTGCCATCCAACATCAACACTGCTCCAAGCCCAACACAAGAAACATCACAATACACTGTATAGGGTAATGAACCTGTGGGAAAAACCAATACTGGTGTCATAGTCAGAGCTATCTTGAGCTTCTGAAAGTTCACCTCGCACTCATCCGGCCATCTAAACTGGGCACCCTTGTCAATCAGGTCATCGGAGTTGCAATAGATGAAAATCCCTCCACGAACCGTCGATAGTAGCCTGCCAACCCTAAGAAACTCCAAATCTTTGTTGATGATGCTGGTCTAGGCCAATTCTTGACTACTTCTATCTTCTTCGAGTCTACCTGAATACCCTTTGCTGATACAACATGACCTAGAATGCAACTTAACCCAACTAGAATTCACACTTTGAGAACTTAGCATATAGCTGACTATCCCTCAGAGTCTGAAGAACCACTCTAAGGTGCTACTCGTGCTCCTCCTAGCTGCGGGAGTATATCAATATATCATCAATGAACACTATTACGAATGAATCCGAATAAGGCCTGAACACTCGGTTCATCAAGTCCATGAAAGTTGCTAGGGCATTTGTCAACCCAAATAACATCCAAGAACTTATAATGCCCATACCGAATATGGAAAGATGTCTTAGGGACATCGGATGCCCTAATTCTCAACTGATGGTAACTAGATCGCAAGTCAATCTTGGAAAATACCCTGGCACCCTGAAGTTGGTCGAACAAATCATCAGTCCTCGGTAGGGGATACTTATTCTTGATCGTTACCTTGTTCAATTACCAGTAATCAATACACGTCCTTATTGACCCATCCTTCTTCTTGACAAATAACACCGGCACACCCCAATGAGAGATATTTGGTCTAATGAAACCCTTCTCAAGTAAATCCTGCAACTGTTCTTTTAACTCCTTCAACTCCGGCGAGGCCACACGATATGACAAAATGGAAAAGGGCTGAGTGCCCAGAACCAGATCAATACAGAAATCAATATCCTTGTCGGGTGGCATACCCGGCAGGTCAGAAGGAAAAAAAACATCAGGAAACTCACAAACAATAGGCACAAAATCGATAGAGGGAACCTCAACACTGGAATTCCGAACATAAGCTAGATTAGCCAAAACCCTCTTCTCGAATCTACGCCGAGCCTACACATACAATATAATACAACGGGTAGAATGACCTAAAGTCCCTCTCCACTCTAAACAAGGTATACCCGGTAAAATTAAAAAGTCACAGTTTTGGCATGGCGGTCCAAGATAGTGTGATAGGGTGATAACTAGTCCATCCCCAATATAATATCAAATTTGACCATATCTAAAAGTAATAGATCTACACGAGTCTCCATACCCCTAATCACCACTACACAGGAATGACGGACTCGATCGACCAGAATAGAATCGCCCATCGACGTAGATACATAAACCAGAATACCCAATGCATCAATAGGCATGACCAAATACGGGGTAACATGGGATGACACATATGAATACGTATACCATGGATCAAATAACACTCAACCATCTCTATTACAACCCAGAACAATACATGTACCTCCGCATTTAATACCTTTGCCTCCACCTCTATCATCTCTACCTACACCTCTAATACCTTTACCTCCACCTCTAGCATCTCTAGCTCCACCTCTAATACATTTCTCTGAGTGTTGGGGAGAAACTTCTCCAGAAATAGCAGTGTAAAATGCTCCCAAGTCGAAGTTGATAACCTAATTGGTATAGCCAATCAATAATCTCTTCAACCTCCACGAAGTCTCCGAAGCCGTAGTTGATTTATCACCAATTGTGTTGTCGCTCGGTTAAAGAATCGGTCCATTACCTCGCCATTCGTGAAATGAAATGAGTAAAGGTTCCAATTTAACATTGAGAAACCAAACTGCACGACAAGAAAGAACAAATTTGAAATCTTTCCTAACTCTTTAGCCTTTGGGGGATAAATACAGACGTCTCCGTACCGATCCCTCAGACTCTACTAAGCTTGTCTGTGAACTGTGAGACCCATGTATCCTAGAGCTCTGATACCAACTTGTCACAACCCAAATTTTTTCACCCCCGGGAGTCGTGATGGTGCCTACTAATGAGTGCTAAGCAAGCCAAACCTTAGCTACTTACTTCATTAATTGCTTCTTTTTAACAAATATAAATCGATAATATAAAAAAGTGGAACTTTGAATAATTAAGCGAAAGATAACAATTTCTATATCTGAACATGACTTTCTAATACAACCATTTGAGTTTCAACTACCTAGAACGGGTGTCACAGTTTCACAAATGATCTAAGAATACTACACATAAAGGTCTGAAAGAAATAAACTCAACACTGTCTCCAGAAATACATGAAAGAAACAAGAATCTGGAGGCCTGCGAACGCCTGTAGGGCTACCTCGGGTCACCTTATGAACAAGATCCAGCAATCTCACTGCAGTCCGAAATCTACAACACTGGGGTATGCACAAAAGAGTGCAGAGTATAGTATCAGCACAACCGACCTTATGTATTGGTAAGTGCCTAGCCTAACCCCGGTAATGTCACGACCCCAAATCCGGTCGTGATGGCGCCCAGCACATTGCTAAGCCAGCCTGACCATTCAATATAAACAACGGAGCTAGACGCTCTCTTTTAGCCCATTTAAGCATATTAAATCACGAAGCAATAGCGATACAAATAACGAAAACAGGGAACCAAGTCCCATAATACATCAACTCCCATAGACCAAGGGTCAAGAGTCATGAGCCTCTACTGAACATGAGTGTGTAAAGGTTTACAAAATACCAAGTGCGGAAAGAAATGTCAATACAAAATAAAAAGACAGTGAGAAGGAATATCGGGTCCTGCGGACTCTGCAGCTACCTCGAATATCCACAAACGTCGCCTCGCACAGCTACTGGATCACTGCTGAGAGGTACCTGGATCCGCACACAAGGTGCAGGGAGTAAAATGAGTACTGCCAGACTCGGTGGTAATAAACAAGGGTAAGACAGCGCAGATAAGAAATCCGCAATAAAGCACTATGTAAAGCTATAATCAGCTACCCTGTCATAGAATCAATATTCTCTGTACCTGTACCAACAAATACCAATAAATAGCATAACAGCTAGGCAGATGTAGCTAAATGCAATGCAATGCATGATATGACCGCTACGGCGTGTAGCCGACTCCAATTTTGGGTACCCGTGCTCACTGTGGGGGTTCAGACTCCGGAGGGGCTCCTACAGCCCAAGCACATCTCATAGAGATATCCCTGCGGCGTGCAGTCCGATCCAACATATATCTCGCTGCGGCGTGCAGCCCGATCCACTACTAGTCAGCTAATATGCAGATACAGCCTCGCAGGCTCAAAAGTAGTTTTCTTGAAAACTCTTTTTATCATTTTTCAGTTGGAAAACAGTAATATTAAGTTCCGGAGATTGGAATTAGCATAATAACAAAAATAGCTGCGGACTAGTAGTAAACTAGCATGTCTATGTGATAAGACAATGATAACGATCCTCGCGGGATCCAATAAGTGGCTCACGGCCCACATGTATACTCAACCGCCCAAGAAGGGGGTTCCTCGGCTCAAGAGTGGCCATTATCACAATATATATATACATATATGCAACCATCCGGGAAGGAGGTTTGACGGCTCTAGAATAGCCAATAATACAATATCAACAGGTTGGACTAATATGTAGTCTCCAGTTCATGATCGACCCCGCACTCTCAAGAGTGTGCGTGTCTCGCCGCTATACAGCGTCACAAAGTGGTATACCGGGGTTTCGAACCCGCTGGTCATCACCCACATCTATTACTCACCTCAATACGGCGCGACGATTACTCCGAAATGCCCTTGCCACGAGAATCAAGCTCCGTACGTGTAGAATCTGATCAAATACGGTAAAAATACAACAATTTAGGCCAATGGGACGACACCCAATCAATACAACTCAATTTACATCAAAATTCCCAAAGTTGTCAAAACCCGAGCCCCGGGCCCACATTCCGAAAATTTACGAAATTCACATTTCTGGAACCCTCGTCTCAATACGAGTCTAAGCATATCAATTTTACCAAAATCGGACTCCGTTTGCCCACTCAAATCGGTGTTTTTCTTCAATTTAGGCTTAGGGCTCAAACCCACATTTAATCTTCCATTTACAGGGAATTAACCAAGTATTTCATGTAAAAATGATGTAATTAAGCCACAAAACTTACCTCCGACGAATCTCCGATGAAATCCCAGCAATCTCCCGTGATTTCTTCTCTCTAGGGCTCAAAATTATGTTTTGGGGTGTGAAACCCGTGAGCCCTCTGTTCTGTGATATAAATTCACTGCCAGAGCAATTTGCTCTACGCGATCGCGATCTTCCTCACGCGATCGCGATGTTCAAATTCACGGCCTCACGCGATCGCGACTTCCTTCACGCGATCGCGAAGCACAGTCACCCTGCCTCACGCGATCGCATCCTTCACTCCTGCGATCGCGTAGCATATTTCTCCTGGACCCATTTCTTCTTCTACGCGATCGCGTATATTGGCCTGCGATCGCGATCAACACCCGATCAATTCTACGCGATCGCGACTCTTACCCTGCGATCGCGATGCCTTATCTCCCGACTCTACGCGATCGCATCCCCATCCCCGCGATCGCGGAGAGCAATTGTCTGCTGAGGTTATGACAGCAACCAGATTTTTCTCTTTTCTTTCAACAATGGTCCGTTTGGACCCCCGAATTCATCCCGAGACTCCCGGGACCCCAACGAAAACCACCAACATACTCCAAAACATGATACGAACTTATTCCAACCATAAAAACACCATACTAAACATCAAAATCACCAATTACACACGGATTCAAGCCTAAATTTCTTAAAACTTTCCGATTTACACATTCGATCAAAAACCCGACCAAACGATGTCCGAATGACCTGAAATTTTGCAGGCACATCCAAAATCACCTAACGGAGCTACAGAAATTGTCGGAATTCCATTCCGACCCCCGGATCAAAATATCACCTACCATCCGGTTATCGCCAAAATTCAACATTCGCCAATTCAAGCTTAAAACTACACCGGACCTCCGAATTCAATTCCGATTGTTCTCCTAAGTCACAAATTACCTCCCGGAACTATCCGAATCATCAGAATCCGATTCCGAGCATTCTAACTCAATAGTCAACTCTTGGTTGACTTTTCATATTCGAGCTTTCTTCAAACATGCTATTTGTTTCATTTTCAATCCAAATCACTCCTAAATCACCCGATATACTCTAATACTGTTTTAAAAGCATACTATATGTAAATGCAAGGTAACGGGGTGGTAATTCCCGTAACGACGGGCCGGGTCGTTACATTCTCCCCAACTTAAACAAACGCTCGTCCGCGAGCGGGTTAAGAAACATACACGGAGTATCAAAAAAGTGTGGATATCTGCTTCGCATCTCCTGCTCGGTCTCCCAAGTTGCTTCCTCCACAAGACGACCTCTCCACTGCACTTTCACTGAAGCTATATCCTTAGATCTCAGCTTACGAACCTGTCGACCCAAAATGGCTACTGGTTCCACATCATAAGTCAAATCCTCATCTAGCCGTATCGTGCTGAAGTCCAACACATGAGACGGGTCTCCGACATACTTCCGGAGCATAGATACATGGAACACGGGTGAACTCCCGACAAACGGGGTGGCAAAGCAAGCATATAAGCCATCTCCCCAACTTTCCTAAGTACCTCAAAAGGTCCAATGAACCTTGGGCTCAATTTTCCTTTCTTTCCAAATCTCATAACACCCTTCATAGGCGAAACTTTCAACAACACCTTCTCACCTACTGAATAAGACACATCTCGGACCTTTCGGTCTGCATAACTCTTCCGACGCGACTGAGCTGTGCGAAGTCTCTCCTGAATCACCTTCACCTTATCTAAAGCATCTTGGACTAACTCTGTCCCTAACAACCTAGCCTCGCCGGGCTCGAACCAACCAACCGGAGACCTACACCGCCTCCCATATAAAGCTTCATACGGCGCCATCTGAATGCTGGACCGATAGCTATTATTATAAGCAAACTCCGCCAAAGGCAAATAATCAGCCCATGAACCACCAAAATCAATGACACAAGCACGCAACATGTCCTCCAATATCCGAATAGTACGCTCGGATTGCCCATCCGTCCGTGGATGAAATGCGTGCTCGAACTCTACCTCGTGACCCCGACTCTCGCTGAAATGTCCTCCGGAGCCGAGATGTGAACTGGGTACCTATGTCCGATATAATGGAAATAGGAACTCCATGCGGCCTCACTATCTCACGGATGAATATCTCCGCCGACCGCTCCGAGGAATAAGTAGTACACACCGGGATGAAGTGAGCCGACTTAGTCGGTCTATCCACAATCACCCAAGCTGAATCAAACTTCCTCGTTGTCCGAGGAGTCCACTAACAAAGTCCATAGTTATTCTTTCCCACTTCCACTCCGAAATATCAATACGCTGGAATACACCACCAGGTCTCCGATGCTCATACTTGACCTGCTGACAGTTTAGACACCGAGCCACATGGATCACAATATCTTTCTTCATTTTTCTCCACCAGTAATGCTGCTTCAAATCCCGGTACATCTTCGCGGCTCCTGGATGAATAGAATACCGCGAGCTATGGGCTTCCTCCAATATCAATTCACGAAGGCCGTCAATATTGGGCACGCATATCCGGCCCTGCATCCGCAACACACCATCACTATCAATAGTGACATCCCTAGCATCATCATGCTGAACTCTGTCCTTAAGGACAAGTAAGTGTGGATCATCATACTGGCGCTCTCGAATACGATCATATAAAGAAGAACGAGCTACTACACAAGCCATCACCCGACTGGGCTCAGAAATATCTAGCATCACCATCTGATTAGCTAACGCCTGAACATCAACTGCTAGGGGTCTCTCCCCAAGTGGAATATACGCCAAACTGCCCATACTAATAGCCTTCCGGCTCAATGCATCAGCCACTACATTGGCTTTTCCGGGATGATATAAGATAGTAATATCATAGTCTTTAAGCAATTCAAGCCATCTCCGCTGCCTCAAATTTAAATCTTTCTGCTTAAACAAATGCTGAAGGCTACGGTGATCTGTATATACATCACAAGATACACCATTTAGATAATGCCTCCAAATCTTCAAAGCATGAACAATAGCAGCTAACTCCAAATCGTGAACAGGGTAGTTCTTCTTGTGGGGCTTCAACTGACGAGAAGCATAAGCAATGACCCTACCCTCCTGCATCGACACACAACCAATGCCCACTCCTGAGGCATCACAATATACAGTATAAGAATCTGAAGCTGTCGGTAGAATCAAGACTGGTGCTGTGGTCAGTGCTGTCTTGAGCTTCTGAAAGCTCTCCTCGCATTCCTCGGACCATAAGAAAGGAACACCCTTCTGAGTCAATCTAGTCAAGGGTGAAGCAATAGAAGAGAACCCCTGAACGAATCGGCGATAATACCCTGCCAATCCCAGAAAGCTACGGATCTCAGTAACTGAGGTCGGTCTGGGCCAACTCTGCATTGCCTCGACCTTCCTCGGATCTACCTGAATACCATCACAGGACACCACGTGCCCTAAGAATGCCACGGACTCGAGCCAGAACTCACATTTGGAGAACTTGGCATACAGCTTCTCCTCTCTCAACCTCTGCAACACAATACTCAAGTGCCGAGCATGCTCCTCCTGGCTACGAGAGTAGACTAGAATGTCGTCAATGAACACAATCACAAATGAATCAAGATACGGCCTGAATACACTGTTCATCAGATGCATAAATGCTGCTGGGGCGTTGGTCAGCCCAAAAGACATCACCAGGAACTCATAGTGACCATATCTGGTCCGGAATGCAGTCTTCATAATGTCAGACTCTCTAATCTTCAGCTGATGGTAGCCCGAACGAAGATCAATCTTCGAGAACACCCTAGCTCCCTGGAGCTGATCAAACAAATCATCAATACGAGGCAGAGGATACTTATTCTTCATTGTTGCTTTGTTTAGCTGCCTATAGTCAATACACATCCTCATAGATCCGTCCTTCTTCTTAACAAACAGGACCGGTGCACCCCACGGCGACACACTCGGCCGAATAAACCCCTTATCTAGGAGTTCCTGGAGCTGCTCCTTCAATTCCTTCAACTCAGCTGGTGCCATCCGATACGGAGGAATAGAAATAGGCTGAGTGCCTGGCACCAAATCGATACCAAAATCAATATCCCTGTCCGGCGGCATGCCCGGCAGGTCTGAGGGGAATACATCTGGGAAATCCCTCACAATAGGTACGGAATCAATGCTAGGAGATTCAGCTCCCACGTCTCTCACAAAAGCTAAGTACGATAAACACCCTTTTTCAACCATCTTCTGAGCTTTTAGGAACGAAATAACACGGCTAGGGACGAAATCGGTCGAACCCCGCCACTCAATCCGAGAAATACCAGGAATGGCCAACGTAACTGTCTTAGCATGACAGTCCAATATAGCATGGTACGGAGACAACCGGTCCATACCCAATATAACATCAAAGTCCACCATGCCCAACAATAGCAAATCTGCCTGGGTCTCCAGACCCCCAATAGATATAACACAGGATCTATAGACATGATCCACAACAATCGTATCACCCGCGGGGGTGGATACATGAACAGGTAAATCAAGACTACCACGAGTCGCACCCAAATGATGTGCAAAATAAGAGGACACGTAAGAATATGTGGATCCCCTGGATCAAATAGAACAGAGGCATCTCTGTGACAGACAGAAATGATACCTGTAATCACGGCATCGGAGGCAACTGCATCACGCCTGTCAGGAAGTGCATAGAACCGTGCCTGGCCTCCACCAGATCTCTCCTCGCCCCTGGGGCGACCACGAGAAGACTGACCTCCACCTCTACTAGAACTGAGATGGTGCTGAAGAGGAGGGCTGATCCCTCTGCTGAGTCCTGCCCCTACGTAGTCGAGGGCAATGTCTCCTCATGTGGCCAAACTCACCACACTCATAACATGCACCGGGTGCTGGAGAAGTAGGTGCTGCACTCTGGGCTGGGAGGGCACCAAGCGATGACTGACCCTGCTGAAATCCCTGTCGACCACGACCATAAGAACCTCCGCTCTGCTCTGGGCGGCCTGAATGAGAAGGTCTAGATGAGCGACCTCTGCTCTGCTGGGAATGCCCTCTAGATGGAGCACCACCGAAACTACCAGAACCACGAGGCCTCTTGGCCTCCCGCTCCTCTCTCTCTCGGCGACGATCCGCCTCGATGGAGCGTGCCATATCGGCAACCTGCTCAAACGATGATGACAGAACTCGCTCGCTGGTCATAAGAATACAGATAGAGTAGTTGAGGCCATCAATGAACCTCCTGATCCTCTCCCTATCATTAGGGATCATCCATGTGGCATGCCTAGCCAACTGTGTGAATCTGAGCTCATACTGGGTCACAGACATGTCGCCCTGAATCAACCACTCGAACTGGCGACGTAACTCCTCGCGACGAGACCGAGGTACATATTTCTCTAGAAAGAGAGTAGAGAACTGTCTGTCAGGTGAGAGGTGCTGCTCCCGCAAGCCTACGCCTCTCAAACTCCTCCCACCAATCAAATGCGGGACCGATGACTGAGATGTAGTAAATGAAACTCCGCCGGACTCGAGAATACCGGCCGTACGCCAGCATCTTCCGACATTTATCCAAGAAACCACGGGCATCCTCGCCCTCAACGCCACCGAAATGGGGTGGTTGAAGTCTACCAAATCTCTCGAGACGACGCTGCTCATCGTCGGGCATAACTCGAACCATATGCTCTGGAGCCGGAGCCGGTGCAGTCGGAGGAATAACCGGTGCAACCACCGAGCGGGGACGACCTGCGGCATCCGAAGTCCATGAACAACCTGCTCTAGTGTGCGAGCTGCGAGGGTCCAATGACCACCCCCGACTGAGATGTCGCTACGGTAGCGGTGGCCGAAACTACCCGAGCCAAACCGGAACACACCGATAATATCCGGGCAAGAGTCTCCGAAGACCAGGAATAGCAATAGATATAGTCCGGCACTGAACTGGGACTGCTGGAGCTTCGACCACTGGGGGCTGCTCCTGAACTGGTACAACAGGCGGGTCAGGCTGGCACTGCCTCAGCCGCCCTACCTCTAACACTAGCACGACCGCGCCCACGGCCTCTAACAGGTGGCAATGGAGGTCGTCCACCTCGTCCCGATGCTCGCGTTCTCGCCATCTGCGAGAGAATAGAATATAGAAGTTCAGTTCTCAGAACAACAAGATCGCACGACCGAGTTCAAGAAAAGTGAAGTTTTCCTAAAGGTTCGCAGCCTCCCGAGGATAAGTACAGGCGACCCTGCAATTTCAATACCCCATCATCATCTAGATTTACCTGTGTGGCACCTCACCGCTTGTCACGACCCCAAATCCGGTCGTGATGGCGCCCGACACATTGCTAAGCCAGCCTGACCAATCAACATCAACCACGGGGCTAGAAGCTCTCTTTAGCCCATTTAAGCATATCAAATCACGAAGCAATAGCGATACATATAACGAAAACGAGGAACCAAGTCCCATAATACATCAACTCCCATAGACCAAGGGTCAAGAGTCGTGAGCCTCTACTGAACATGAGTGTGTAAAGGTTTACAAAATACCAAGTGCGGAAAGAAATGTCAATACAAAATAAAAAGACAGTGAGAAGGAATATCGGGTCCTGCGGACTCTGCGGCTACCTCGAATATCCACAAACGTCGCCTCGCACAACTACCGGATCACTGCTGGAGGTACTTGGATCCGCACACAAGGTGCGGGGAGTAAAATGAGTCTTGCCGGACTCGGTGGTAATAAACAAGGGTAAGACAGCGCGAGATAAGAAATCCGCGATAAAGCACTATGTAAAGCTATAATCGGCTACCCGTCATAGAATCAATATTCTATGTACTGTACCAACAAATACCAATAAATAGCATAACCGCTAGCGAGATGTAGCTAAATGCAATGCAATGCATGATATGACCGCTACGGCGTGTAGCCGACTCCAATTTTGGGTACCGTGCTCACGTGGGGGTTCGGACTCGGAGGGGCTCCTACGACCAAGCACATCTCATAGAGATATCACTTGCGGCGTGCGGTCCGATCCAACATATATCTCGTTGCGGCGTGCAGCCCGATCCACTACTAGTGAGCTAATATGCAGATACAGCCTCGCGAGGCTCAAAAGTAGTTTTTGAAAACTCTTTTATCATTTTTTAGTTAGAAAACAGTAATACTAAGTTCCGAGAGATTGGAATTAGCATAATAACAAAAATAGCTGCGGACTAGTAGTAAACTAGCATGTCTATGTGATAAGACAATGATAACGATCCTCGCGGGATCCAATAACTGGCTCACGGCCCACAAGTATACTCAACCGCCCAAGAAGGGGTTCCTCGACTCAAGAGTGGCCATTATCACAATATATATATATGCAACCATTCGAGAAGGAGGTTTGACGGCTCGAGAATAGCCAATAATACAGTATCAATAGGTCGGACTAATATATAGTCTCCAGTTCATGATCGACCCCGCACTCTCAAGAGTGTGCGTGTCTCGCCGCTATACAGCGTCACAAAGTGGTATACCGGGGTTTCGAACCCGCTGGTCATCACCCACATCTATTACTCACCTCAATACGGCGCGACGACTACTCCGTAATGCCCTTGCCACGAGAATCAAGCTCCGCACGCGTAGAATCTGATCAAATACAGTAAAAATACAACAATTTAGGCCAATGGGACGACACCCGATCAATACAACTCAATTTACATCAAAATTCCCAAAGTTGTCAAAACCCGAGCCCCGGGCCCACATTCCGAAAATTTACGAAATTCACATTTCTGGAACCCTCGTCTCAATACGAGTCTAAGCATATCAATTTTACCAAAATCGGACTCCGTTTGCCCACTCAAATCGGTGTTTTTCTTCAATTTAGGCTTAGGGCTCAAACCCACATTTAATCTTCCATTTACAGGGAATTAACCAAGTATTTTATGTAAAAATGATGTAATTAAGCCACAAAACTTACCTCCGACGAATCTCCGATGAAATCCCAACAATCTCCCGTGATTTCTTCTCTCTAGGGCTCAAAATTATGTTTTGGGGTGTGAAACCCGTGAGCCCTCTGTTCTGCGATATAAATTCACTGCCAGAGCAATTTGCTCTACGCGTTCGCGTGAGCTCCCACGCGTTCGCGATGCTCGGCCTCCAGCCTCACGCGATCGCGACTTCCTTCACGCGATCGCGAAGCACAGTCACCCTGCCTCACGCGATCGCATCCTTCACTCCTGCGATCGCGTAGCATATTTCTCCTGGACCCATTTCTTCTTCTACGCGATCGCGTATATTGGCCTGCGATCGCGATCAACACCCGATCAATTCTACGCGATCGCGACTCTTACCCTGCGATCGCGATGCCTTATCTCCCCGCTCTACGCGATCGCATCCCCATCCCCGCGATCGCGGAGAGCAATTGTCTGCTGAGGTTATGACAGCAACCAGATTTTTCTCTTTTCTTTCAACAATGGTCCGTTTGGACCCCCGAATTCATCCCGAGACTCCCGGGACCCCAACGAAAACCACCAACATACTCCAAAACATGATACGAACTTATTCCAACCATAAAAACACCATACTGAACATCAAAATCACCAATTACACACGGATTCAAGCCTAAATTTCTTAAAACTTTCCGATTTACACATTCGATCAAAAACCCGACCAAACGATGTCCGAATGACCTGAAATTTTGCAGGCACATCCAAAATCACCTAACGGAGCTACAGAAATTGTCGGAATTCCATTCCGACCCCCGGATCAAAATATCACCTACCATCCGGTTATCGCCAAAATTCAACATTCGCCAATTCAAGCTTAAAACTACACCGGACCTCCGAATTCAATTCCGATTGTTCTCCTAAGTCACAAATTACCTCCCGGAACTATCCGAATCATCAGAATCCGATTCCGAGCATTCTAACTCAATAGTCAACTCTTGGTTGACTTTTCATATTCGAGCTTTCTTCAAACATGCTATTTGTTTCATTTTCAATCCAAATCACTCCTAACTCACCCGATATACTCTAATACTGTTTTAAAAGCATACTATATGTAAATGCAAGGTAACGGGGTGGTAATTCCCGTAACGACGGGCCGGGTCGTTACAGGTAAAGTAGTGACGAGTCTAGGACTAGGCCACCAAATAAATTTGTGCAATTGTATAATATACAGCAGAAAGTAAAATAGAAATAAAAAAGTAAAGATGGGAGGGGGAAACATGCTTCGGAGTTAACAGATAAAGCAGAATCCCAAGAGAATTATCATGAAACCAAAATTTGACTTCAAAAGATGGAAAACAAAGGCAGATTTCACTCTCGGTTCACAACTCGTTGCAGGCGTGCAATCCGATCATATTTCTCATATCTTGTGGTAAGTGTAACACCCGCTACGTTTTCATTAAATCTCGTGGTAGGCATACTACCCACTCCCTTTACGTTAAATCTCATGGTAGGCGTACCACCCGTTCCCATTTTATTAAATCAACAGTTCATCCAAATGAAACTACTCTAACAAACGCAACAATTAATACGAATTCGTAAGACAACAAGTACACAATAAGTATGATTCATTGAGGAAAAGAAATAACAACAAGTAGCAATTAATTATGTACTTTAAGGAGCAATTAGGTAATTTAATATTTAATATGCTAAATGTCAAGCAGCAATTAAGTCACATAAACATTTAGCAATTATGGCATAAATTTTAGGCATAACGTTGCGCAAGGATGCCTTGATCCAATAATAACAAGTAACACAATAAAGGATAATGGCAACATAAAGAATCACAGTAATATTGGAATAAGACAATAAGAGCACTTGAACTGATAATAACATGAAATCATAACAAATGGCAATAAGTGCACGGCATCACCCTTCGTGTTTTTACTCTCAACCTCACCAAGCAATGATATAACAAAATATGCACGGCATCACTCTTCGTGCTTTTACTCTCTTTCCTCACATATAATTAATAGAATCGGCACTGAATGGTCCATTGTGCATCATTGCATCATCCTTCGTGCTTTACACTCTTTCCTCACAATAAGCAAAAGATGCACGGCATCACCTTTTGTGCTTTATCACTCTTCCTCACCCAAACAACATTCACAAATAAGGGGGCAATAATTACGGAAATCCCGGCAAGGGAATACAATTAAACAGTTAAATTCCGACAAAGGAACAATATCAATAAGTTTCCATATCCCGACAAGGGAGAAAAATCAACAAAATAACAAAGCATCCCAACAAGGGAATAATCCAATAATTCTTTCTCTTTCTTTCACTTTCATCTCATAGTTAACACTATCACTCAAGCCAATGCTCCAAAGATTTTCGTATCTCATATACCTTCACAATTTGTACTTCAACTAGATCCAACATTCCACGAAGTTTAAATATCACAATTCCTTTCATATAAACTTTACAAAATATAGAAGTCATCAATTAAGCATGGAAGTTAACAAAATCCAAACTATTCGCAAAATAAGGACTCACGGTCATGCTAGTCACCAATATAAAGATACTCATCACCATGGCTATACATCGTACTCGACAAATAGGAAGTAGAAAATAAGACATAAAATCATATTCCCTCAAGCTAAAGTTAGACCAAACACTTACCTCGATGCCTTGAATTCTACTCAAACCTCAACTATAGCGCTACCCCGTTATTCCACCTCCAATCTGCTCGAATCTAGCCACAAATTACTTAATTACTTCAATAAACACTAAATGAATCAATTTGAATACATAAAATTAAATTTCTCAAACTTTTGTCCAAAAATTCCAAAATCGCCCTCGGGCCCATGTGGTCAAAACTCAAAGTTCAAACCAAAACCCGGTTACTCATTCCCCCGCGAACTCAAATATGTAACTTGTTTTGAAATCGGACCTCAAATTGAGGTCCAAATCTCCAATTTTAGAAAAACCTAGGTTCTTTCCAAAATTCTCAATTTCGCCCACGAAAAACCTTGATTTTAAGAGGAAGACATATTGATGATGTTAATGATTGAAAGAATTGAGTAAAAATCGACTTACAAATTATTTGGAATGAAACTTGTTCTTGAAAAATCACCGAAGGAGTTTGGGTTTTGAAAGAATGTGAAAATTCGACTAAGTATAAAATTTGCTGGTCCTCAGATATGGGAATAGCGAACTGGAGTTCGCAATTGCGAACCAAGACCAAATGTGGGAATTGCGAAAAATACTTCGTATTTGCGAACTCGGGCTAAATAGAAGGACTTCGCATTTTCGAAATATGCTTCGCATTTGCAAAGGAGTGCTTCGCATTTGCGAGCCAAGCAGGCCTCGGCTGGTTTCGCATTGCGATCCAGTCTTCGCATTTGCGATCCAGTCTACGGACTTATCAGTGCGATCAAATCACCAAAATAACATAATAAACATGGAATTAAGCCTCAAAATCCATGATTCCTTCCAAATTTTCATGAAACGTCAAATTTCCATTTCAAGTCTAAAACACGTCAAAGACATTCGTTTTCAACCAAACTTTACAGAACCGCTTAAACCATAAATAAGACTTGTACCAGGCAGGGAAACAAAAATACGGGCCCGATGTAATAGTCTTTTAATCAAATTTCATTTCTAATTTTCTTAATTATTTCCAAAAAAATAATTTCACGGGCTTGGGACCTCAGATTTCTATTCCGGGCATACATCCAAGTCCCATATTTTCCTATGGACCCTCCGGGAGTTAAATTACGGGTCCGGATTTGTTTGTCAAAAATATTGACCGAAGATAATTTATTCAATTTAATATTAAAATTTAGTATTTTTCTCACATAATTCATATTTAAGCTTTCCAGCTACGCATCTGGACTACACATGCAAATCGAGGCACTCCTAAATGAGCTTTTCAAAGCCTCTGAAGCATAGAATAAGTAATAAAACAAGTGATGACCCATTAAATTATCACAACTTGTCTATAAATCATGTATAAATTCAATTGCATGATTATACGGCTAAATAATCACTTAATGCAACAGATGAAAAATGCGTACATGTTTCCTTTTCCTCTTGTTAATTTATGTATCGTAAAGTTTCTCTTTTTTGTACATAATAAAGGAAAAAAAAAATGATACGTAGTTGTTTACCTTCAAAAAAGTATGCTATGTTTTCAAATTTAAACTAACCGCACTCAATTCAGATATTAATCATAGTAATATTTTCATTGTCATTTTATTTCTTTACATAAATTTTCTTTCTTTTTTAGTTTTAAGATACACCAACAACATACACAGTATTATCTCACACCGTGAATCTCGGAAGGATAGTGTGTATGCAGACTTTGCCCCTACCTTGAGAAGATAAGAAAATATTTCCAATAAGTTTTAAGATACAAATTTAATTTTTTTCTTTTCATTAGTAAAATTACCTATATTAATATTTATTTTGTATTTTTATTATTTTATTATTTTTCATAAATATGACTTCAATTTTGTGGTATTACTCAGTTTGAGCGTTCTCGTCATAGTTTTAAGAACTTTCTGATCTCAAATTCAAATAATCTTTCTCTTTCATTTCTAAAAGTAAGTTTTTAATAATTTAACATAATTTTGCCAAAATTTGGTCTAGTATATATTCTTACTACGTTATATGTGCCTTTTCATTAACTTATAACTTTATTTAATATCATTATCAACTACTATTATATAATATAATATGAACAATGCAAATTTATTAATCATAAAATAAATATTTATTTTGTTCTAAAAATATTGCTTGAAAATTTAAATTATTTAAATTTTAATAATATTTTTAAATATTGTATATTTACTTAATTTTATTTTTTAAATTTATGATTTAAGTATCCTCACATTATCTATAAAAAATTTATTATTCAATATTGTTAGTTTTTTTATTTTATCTATTAGACATGAGTTACGTGGACTTATCCATATTATGACTTTTCTTATTGTAATGTATAAAGAAATTCATCTCAAATTTAAATAAGTTTTACATTTTTTCTATATGATTAAAAATATGAGTTTTTATTTTTTTACAATATATTTTTTATTTTTTATATTATATTATCGAATAACTAATATTATTACATCGTCATGTGGATTTTTATCATCTTGTTTGAATTTGATATTTGTTTCTACTTACTCATAGATAAAAAATTTAAAACTTTTTATCTCAAATTCAAACAATTTTGATCATTCTATTTTTCTAACTTGGATCGCATTTTCAAAAAAATACGTTATGCTTCCGGACATAAACTAACTGCACTAAATTCAAATATTAATCGTAGAAAAATATTTTCTCCATTGTTCGAACAAATTATATCTGAATGTTGTAGAAATATTTATATATAAAATATTTGTTTGCCATGTTTCTCAATATTAATATGTGCACTTTATGTGAGATCTTATTTTGGGTCATGAATTTATTTAAGTTTTAAGCTCAATAAATCTTTGATATCTTAAGTGCATTTTATTTTTATTTTATATTTTAACTTGCTCCAAATTATAAATAGTTATAGGTTATATCAATTTACATTTTTTTATTTTGATTTTCTTCTATTATAGTCTATAATTAATTTTATACCTCCATATTTCTAGCTAATATAGAAGAAAATCTATGAGTGAATCAATATATAGATATATATACATATAGATACAATTAGATTAGATTTGTCCAAGATTTATTTTGATTATGTATAAGATTCAATTAACTACTTTCATTATTATGTTTCCATTTATAATTTCTAATTATTAATGTTGTTCTAAAATTGCCAAGTGGCTTCATTTTAGCTTGGCACTTGACTTAACCACAATGCATATTATCCTCCCTTTAATATATTCCTTCCATTAACTTTTACTTAGAACGTTTTGCTTTTCCACGCCAATTAAAATATAAGAAATAAAGTGAATACTTTACCATGATATCTTATATCAATTGATGCATATTTAAATGGATTCAAGAAATAATTCAAATGAATAATAAATATTGTGTGTATAAAAAGAAAGAACGAAAATTCTTTTTATGTGTAAAAATGATAAGTAAATTATTATTTTTATTTTTAATATATATACCAAGCAAAAGAGAACGGAGGGGCAAAATAAGAATTTCAACGAATAATTAAGAGTTTACTAGAAATAGAAATCAAATATATTTTGAAACTTGAAAAGATATGGGGGGAGGGGCAAAATAAGAATGCATAGCATGGGAAAAGAGGAAGTCTGACCAAGTCAAAAACATGCACAGCGAGAATAGCACTACCATATCACAACTACCAAAAATGTTTCCCACTCTTCCCTTCCAAATATTTCAAATGAAAGAAGAAAAAACGACGTCGCTGGGTTGTAAATCAGGGCCCCATCAACTCAAATCCGACTCGTACAGCACAGTCACGCAAAAGCTGCATCTTCTTTCGTATGTCTCTCTTTTCTTTTAACCTTTCCCTTTTCCATAATTTTGAAACTTCACTGTAATTGGGCGTACTCAAATTATTAGCTTAAAACTGTAAATCCTGTTCACTATTGCCAAACTCATTTTCACTATTGCCAGAGTAAACTGTTGCAAAATGGGATTCCACAGTACAACAAAAACACTAGAAATTCAATCTTTTATGTGAATGATGAGAAAACATTATCCGATTATTGTAATACGACAAAAAGATTAAAATTATTGATTTATATGTAAAAAAAGAATTATTGTAATATATATAGCGATATGCATTACAAGGAGGGTTATGGATCTTCAAGCCTAAATAGTTCATTTGGCCATTACAATGAAATTTTCACAACCCCCCACGCCACCCCCCCCCCAAAAAAAACACGATGTATTCCACTTATTATACAAACAAAAATGGAGGGAAACTCCCCAGTTCTACCCCCTATGTGCTGCTTGATCTTCTTTATCAGGCACCCATAATAAAATACGCCGAAGGACATAATCATCATTAACACTTGATATTCTAATAGACTAAGCTTAAAGAAAATTAAACATCACTTATTGCCTTTCATCTGATTACCAGGAACCATTTCCTTGTAATTCAGACATTTTGTTTTCCACAAAACTGACTTTGGATATTCTATCACTGGACTATCTATTTTTCTACTTGGAATCCTTCCTAAAACCAAAAGGATATTAACCTAAACACCATTTTCCTGATAATAAAGAAGGTCAGTACGTCCATTCCTGAGGAAGGCGTATTTCAAGACTCATTGTTCCTTCTTGCTGTACATTTCTCCTCTGTTGTGCAAGCAATGCATTTCTCCTAGCCATTAATATTTCTGCACAACATTATCATTGCAATATTAATACCTCTCACAATTTAAGACTGAAGATTCAATTGTTCCAGCATTTATGCATTACCATATTCAGAGACGAATCCAGCATTGAACCGTGGCGGTTGAGGCTGAGGCTGGTGCTGGGGTTGAGAAGGAATGGCATTTAAGCCATCAATGTTCTTATTCAAAGACTCAACAACCCTAGCAGGAAGCCAAGCAGTGGAACACCCTGTATATGCAGCAGAGGCAGAAAGCAGAGCATTCATCACAATTTGTTTCTTCGTAAAACAGGGCATATATTTACCAAAACAGACAAATAAAACCAGATTTATGCAATAAAACATGAATATTCACCAACAGTAAAGGAATGTCATTAAGCGACAATGAAAAGTTACTGACTATTTAATTTTAAATTTAAAACAACTTGTAATATCTGACAAACTCAGGATAGAAAAACAAAGACAAAAGCCAGTATAGTGTAGGGAAAAATACATGCCAATGCAGCAACAAGTCATAAAGCAATAAAGCAGCACTTTTTCTTTATTTCTTTTTTTTTGGGTCATTTGTCTATATTAGACGAAAGGGAGTTTAGGAGTGGAAAATAAAATCAAACACCAGCTCTGATTCAACGAGGAACAAGGACAAAACAGCAGAAAAAGAAACTGTAATATGGCAGCTCCGACTTGACAGCTACGGGACCTAGCTAAGAACGAGGGAAAAAAGCCTGCATTTCTTTATTTGATTGGACGAGTTATATCATTTTTCCACTTTATTCAATTTAAAAAAAAAAACAGTAAATATGAATAGTCAAAAGCAAATTGCTTTACTTTCCTGAGTTCAGCTTTTTCATCAGTAGCAACACACTAGGCAAATATTGAGATAATACCACTAGTCTAAGAAAATGACAATATACAAAAGCAAATTAAAATTCAAAAATATTTGAAAATTAAACAGCTGGAACAGAGACAAAGTACCTGGTTTCTTGCGAGAATCAGTATGATTCTGGCTACAATATCTCCTAGGCAGAAAAACGCCAGTGCCAGCGCACTCCCTCTTCTTCACAACGCCACCGTTACCAGATCCACCTACGTGACCCGCCCGCATTCCCGACCCGGATTGTACTTGATTGTGATTTTGCTGTTCAAATGGCAGAGCAGACCATCCTGTTTGACCCGAATCACCCACTACCCTTCCACACCTGTTACTCTCCACAAAACCTCCAAATCCAGACTTTAAGCCTCTATTTTGATAGACAGGCTGCTCGTTAAACCATACATTCTTCACTTGCTTATTCAACATGGCACTGCTCTGTTGCCTTGTGATTTGCTCTCTTCTAGCTTGCTCAAACTACAACAATAGTAGCAGTAATTAGACTACGATAGACCGCGCAAACCCACACAAAATTACATAACAAATGAAGGAATAGCATACATGAGTAATATTACTGAAGCAAGAGTTGGGGGGTTTCATGGGGGCTGAAGTGTGGACCAAATGATGGACGCTCGGAGGCGGTCCAGGAAGTCCTTGATTTCGGGTGGGACCAAACCCTCCATGCATCTTCATCCTTGCAACTTGACCCGCTGCTTGGTATATCAGATTCCAAGCGTCATTTTGAGCACCAAGCGGCGAAGTTGGGGGAGAAGACACCTGAGAAGGTCCGTTGGGACTACTACTGCTAGACCCCGAACTCCGACCCGACCAGCTTCCACTTTGGGCTAGAGTTGACTGAGGTGAACCAGAGTGAACCCAATATTTCTGAGTCGCAGAAAAGTGGAAAAAGTTAGAAATAGGAAGAGAAGAATCAGAAATATGTATGCGAATATTTGTATGAAGCATATACCTCGATTTGATGCTGGGAAAGGTTTAAGTTAAGAGTTGTGCGAGTTAACTGACGAGTTAACCCAACAAGAGCGTCCTCCTCGTCGCTCTCTGTCTCAATGGAACCAGCAAAAGAGTCAACAGGAGAACCCAAAGCCGTTGGACCAAAATCGTAAGGGAAGTCAGTAGGGAAACAGTCTGAGAAATCATTCTTCCGTCCCTCCGTCTTCTTCAAGTTCCTATGTCCCATGAGTATTTCGTCGTCGGTTAGGAACTCAGAAGGCAACCAAAACTCTGGTTCTTGAAATTTACAAGCCATGGCAGAAATCAAAAAAGAACAAAGTGGTTGGAGGGAGAAAAAAGATTTTGAAGTTAGAAGATATGAGTAGTAGTAGCAGAGGTTGCTGGTTGAAGAAGATATAATAATGAAGAGTAGTGTATTTTTTAGGATTATGAGAGGGGGCCCGCCCAAAGGCAAAGGGAGAAAAGAGGAAAACAGGGAAAGAAGTGGAGGAATGTTGAGGACAGTAGAAGGATGCTTTTATTAAGGTTTCAGGGTTATTTTGAGACACGCTTTCAAAAATCAAATGGCGTTTCTTGGATTTGCTTTAAGCCTTTGGCCTCCTTTGCTTTATTTATTCCTTTTTCCCAGTTTCTAAGCACTGTTACTACGGAGATGTGTTAAGGGTAGTGGGGGTGGGGTGGGGTGGGGTGGGGTGAGTACTTAGTTGGGGGGTCTAAGGAAAAAAGTTACCCTTAATTCATGCAATTAATGGGGAACAGTAGCAATTACATTTGTCCTTTCTCATGCAAATTTATTGCCACCTGGCGTTTACCACGCCACGCAATATTAACTACAGTTACCCCTTCAATCGCTTTGGATTACGTTCCCCCATTTTCTATCCATGTTTTTTTGAGAAAACTACACTCATTTTTAATAACTCATACTTTGTACCATTTGTAAAAACTGACACATCAGTCCAAACATATTCCATAGCAAAAAAAATAATATGACAACATAAGCATATATAGGTTAGTGGATAAAGCATATTTCTAAATATTTTTAATAATTTTTTGGACAAAAGTTATATTTTTCATATTAAAAAAAAGTTACATAAATAGATATTTTATAATGTAATATTACAAATTATCTTAACAGAAATTTAGCCGTTAAAGTAATTTGCAGTATAATACTGTAAACTATTAAAAAAAAATAAGTAATTCGCGGTATTATACTGCGAATTGCAGTTTTTTTTAATTCATATTATTACTGCGTATTATTAAAAAAAATAATTAGCAGTACACATAACAATAATTCAACCACATAAAATATAATACTATATTGCGAAATAATTATTAAATATTTCTACAAGAAAACAACTTTTTTCACATGGGTTTCTTCGTTTCACAATTAACAAATTTTTGTTGTGTTATTGGTTGCTAAAGTCTTAGCTTATTTTCATTTGCAAAATCTTGTACTTTTATCATATTAAAATATAATTTTTTTAAAATTATCTAGTAAATTATTGTTAAGAAAACTATTTATCTTTTCAAGTATTTTGATGCAAAACTCAGATAATTTATTTAAAAAAATAACTCAGATTTCGATATATTTTAATTATGATAAAAGTACAAGATTTTGCAAATAAAAATAAACTCAGACTTTAGCAACCAATAACACAACAAAAATAAAATTTGTTAATTGTGAAAACGATGAAACCCATGTGAAAAAAATTGTTTTCTTGTAGAAATAGTTAATAATTATTTCGCAATATGGTACTATGTTTTATGTGTTTGAATTATTGTTACGTGTACTGCTAATTAATTTTTTTTAATAATACGTAGTAATAATGGGAATTAAAAAAAACTATAATTCGCAGTATTATACTGCGAATTACTATTAAAAAATTATAATTTGCAGTATTATGCTGCGAATTGCCTTATATTATTGATTACGCACGAAGGGTAATGTCGTGCCTTGTTATTGATTATGCATGAAGGATCATGTCGTGCCTTGTAATATTGATTATGCACGAAGGAACATTCTGTGCCGTTGTTATTTGAACCATGCACGAAGGATCATGTCGTGCCATGGATGTGAGGATGAGAGTAAAAGCACGAAAGGTGATGACGTGCACTTTTATTTGCTTATTTGGTAAGGAAGAGAGTAAAAGCACGAAGAGTGATGTCGTGCAACTATTGTTATTCCTTGTTTTGATATTAACCGTTTCCATCGTATTCTGATTTTTATTATTGATTTAATAGTTGTTGCTAATTGTTGTGTTTCCCCTTTTATGATACTCCTTGTTGAATTTGTTACTTGATATTTCTTGTTATATTGTGGTGTACATATATATAGAACTGCACAGGTATACGTGAGTGTCTGGTCCTAGGCTTGTCACTACTTCGCCGGGATAGGCCAGACACTTACCATCACATGGGGTCGGATTGTGCTGATACTGCACTTTTGTGCGTTTTTGCACAGGTCCAGGTTTTGAGCATGAGCAACAGCAGCAGTAGAGTATTCGTGGGAGTTGAGCATTTCGAGACTGAGGTAGCTTGCAGGCGTCCGTAGGCCCGGCGTCTCTTCTACTTACTTATACTATTTGTTGTGATCTCATTGTTCCGAGACAGACTGATATATGTTATTTTCCTTCAGACCATTATGTGTAGTTTTCGTTATTAGTTCGTGAGTTGGTGACTCCACGTCTTGGGTAGAGGATTTCATTAGTGTTTTACCTTGGTATCATTTATCTCTATTTTGAAAGTCTTATGCATTTATTAAATTGAATATTATCTCCCTTGTTATTAAATATGAGTATAAAATAATGAAACGAACAGGATAATGTCGAATGTAGTGGCTTGCCTAGCTACTACGAGTAGGCGCCATCACGATCCCGATGTTGGGGGGGAAATCCGGGTCGTGACAATTATACTTCGAATTGCTTTAACGGCTAAATTTCCGTTAAGGTAATTCGCAGTATTATATTGCGAAATAGTTATTTATGTAACTTTTTTTGTAGCATTAAAAATGTAACTTTTATCCAAAAAATCATTAAAAAGGTTTTGTACTATGTTTTCTAGTTGGAGATTAAAGGTTTGACCCTTACTTGGCGCAATACATCTACCTTTTTTACCTTCGACCCAAATATATTGATATAGTAGACGAAAGGAATGAGCAAGACAATATAAGCGCTTATAGATCCACTAGTATTGGAATAAATCACATATCTTTAAAATCACAAATCATATTTTTGTTACTCATATTTTTTTAGGTAAACAGTTTGGCGTCTACCGTGGGGCTAAAGATAATAGAGATTATTTTAGTGCTAGCTTTCACATAACACACAGTATTCTTCACACTTTTTTGTCAAAAATTCTTTGATTTCAGACTAAGATATGTCTAGCACACAAACGCACCTGCTCATAACAGAGAAAGAGTCGGAGAAAATAGCGGTATAAGGGTCGGTGTACTACCCATAAACCCTGAGGGAGTGCCAATTATGGTACCAGTTGATATTAGTCCGCATAACGCTCTAAACATATACGTAGGTATAGACCCGTAAGGAATGCACAGGGGGAAGCCCGAGATGGAGGCCGGGAAACACAAGGAATGGAATAAGTCAACAAGTCGCCATCGCTCAACTTCAGAGTCAGAACAGAATTCCAAACACCGTCGAACCAGTAAATGTCCGGCATGCTGAACGAGCGCTTGAAAGTGCCGAAGAAAACGGCTCGGGGACTGACCTCACAATCATGAAAATTCTCGACGAACTAGCTAAAAGGATTGAGTAAGGAGAGAAGAAGACAAAAGACAACGATAAGAAGGTGGAAACTTATAACTCCCGTAGACCGGATACTGGGAGCACCTCCAGTTTTGAAAGGTCTAGATGCCAAAAAATCTATACAAAAACCTTCCCCCCCACGTGAGGCTTCAATGCCCATTCCCAAGAAGTTTGCATGCCCGATATACCGCAATATTCTGAAACAAATTACCTTAACGAACATATTACTTCATATACTTGTGGAATCAAAGAAATGACTTGAATGACGATGAAATCGAGTCAGTATTATTGGAAAAGTTTTGGGAAACACTATCAAAATGAGCTATGATCTGGTATCACAACTTAGCTCCTAGCTATATTGATTCATTTGCTATGTTGGTAGACACCTTCATGAAAGCACACACCGGGGCCATAAAGGTGGCCACAAGAAAATCGGGTCTTTAAAATAAAATAAAGGGATAACGAGATGCTAAGGGAGTTCGTGTCCCGATTTCAGATGGAAAGAATGGAATTACCACTAGTCCCCGATGATTGGGAAGTTCAGGCCTTTATGCAAGGTTTAAATGAAAGAAGCTCGATTGCATCTCGACAGCTAAAGCAAAACTTGATCGAATATCCAGTTGTGACATGGTAGGATGTACACAATTATTATTAGTCAAAAATTAGGGTCGAGGACGACCAATTGGGAGCCCTTCAGACTCGGTTCATCCTAACAGATTCGCAGCCAAGCCTCTGAGAGACACAGATCGAGGATCAAATTTTAACAAAAGAATGGTATCAACCATATGCAAATCAAAGGAATAATGGCCCAAGCCACAACATATCTCGAAGCGATCGACGAAGTGAACAAGATCAAGGTTCTCGAGGACTCATGACTAAGAACGGGTTCGATAAGCATGCCGACCCCACCGAGGTCCCTCGATTATCAGAGTACAAGTTCAGCATATATGCATCAGTGATTGTCTCAGCTACTGGGAGATCAAGATACTAAGTGGACCATGCTAATATAGATCGATCCCTCCCAAGGAACCCGAACTTGATGTGAAAGTATCATGTCACACATGGTCATAGAACAGAGGATTGCAGGGAGCTAAGGGAAGAAGTTGTTAGGTTATTCAATGAGGGCCGCCTTCGAGAATTCCTAAGTTATCAGGCTAAGAATCACTTTAGGGAGAGAGATGCAGGTAGGAAGAATGAACCTGAAGAACCTCAATACGTCATTCACGAGATCATTGGTGGAGTCAACTTCCCACAGGGACCTATATTCAAATGTACCAAAGTATCTATCACAAGGGAGAAACGAACTTGCATTCAGTAGGAAGACGTCGAGGACTTATTTCAACCTCACAATGATGCACTGGTAATTTCTATCATTTTAAATTTCAAGTTAAACGTGTTATTGTGGATACAGGTAATTCGGCAAATATAATCAGGTCAAGGGTCATGGAGCAGCTCAGGCTGCTTGATCTAATCATACTAGCATCTCAAGTCTTGAATGGCTTTAATAGGGCAAGTGAAATAATTTAGGGGGAGATCATACTCCCAGTCAACATGGCCAAAACCATACACGACACCAAATTTTATGTGATCAAAGGTGACATGAGGTATAATGTTTTGCTTGGAAGGACCTTGATTCACAGCATGAGGGCGGTGCCATCGACCCTTCATCCGATGATGAAGTTCCCAATAAAGGATAGACTGAAAACAATATGCAGAGCAACATGTAGCTAAGGAGATATTTGTAGTGCACGACTTGGAATAGGTATCTGCACCATCCACATCAAAAAAGTTGAAGGACAAATAGGCGTCCAAATAGCAATCACAGCTCGTGCCCTCGGTTGAGTCCGAGGGACAAGTGTTCGATGAACAAGTGGCTGAGGATGAAGAAAAAGATTCCATCCTCCATCAAGCCTTCGGTTCCGCCCAGGAATAAGATGCGACAAAGTCCACGGCAGAAGAACTCGAACATGCCATATTGATCGAGCATCTTCCACCACGAAAGGTATACCTCGAGACGGGGTTTGCCCCCAAACTTAGGAAAAAGCCTATTTAGTTTCTTATCGATAATATTGATTGTTTCGCCTGGTCTCACTTAGATATGACAAGGATCCCACCAGAGATAATTATCCATTAACTAAGTGTCGATCCCGGATTTAATTCGGTGAAGCAAAGGAGGAGACCTCAGTCCGAGGTAAAGCATGCATTCATCAAGGAAAAGGTAACCAAACTTCTCAAAATAAGATCCACCAGGGAAGTAAAATATCCTGAATGGCTAACTAACATAGTGGTAGTCCCTAAAAAGGGGAATAAATTTAGAATGTATGTAGACTACAAAGATTTGAACAAAGAATGCCCTATTGTTTATTTCCCATTTCCCAACATCAATCGTTTGATCAATGCAACGACCGTCCATAAGGTCCTTACCTTTATCAATGCCTACATCGGGTTCAAATGAACCCGGATGATCTAGAAATACTTCATTCATCACAAAGTAATGTACGTATTATTATATTGTAATGCCCTTCGGGCTTAAAAATACTGGAACCACATATCAACGCCTAATTAATAAGATGTTCGAACATCAAATAGGAAAATCCATGAAAGTTTATATTGATGACATGCTAGTTAAGTCCCTACGCGCAGACCAATTGCAGGTGACGTTCGATATCCTAAGAAAGTACAACATGAAGCTCAACGCAGAGAAATGCACTTTTGGAGTCGGCTCGAGCAAGTTCTTGGGTTTTATGGTATCAAACAAGGGTATCGATATCAACCCCTATAAAATCAAAGCCATCGAGAAAATTACCATAGTTAATAATGTAAATTTTGTGCAACGGCTGACCAGACGGATAGCTGCCCTAGGCCAATTTATCTCGAGGTAATTAGATCGGAGCCAACATTCATTTCCCTACTCAAGAAGAATAACAAATTCTCATGGACTCTGGAGTGCCAACAAGCCTTGGTAGAATTAAAACGATATCTCTCGAGCCCACCCCTGCTCCATACTCCGAAGAAGGATGAAATACTCTATTTGTATCTAACCTTGTCCGAGGTAACCTTGTTCGATATCCTAAGAAAGTACAACATGAAGCTCAACGCAGAGAAATGCACTTTTGGAGTTGGCTCGAGCAAGTTCTTGTGTTTTATGGTATCAAACAAGGGTATCGATATCAACCCCTATAAAATCAAAGCCATCGAGAAAATTACCATAGTTAATAATGTAAAATATGTGCAACGGATGATCAGACGGATAGATGCCCTAGGCCAATTTATCTCGAGGTAATCCGATCGGAGCCAACATTCATTTCCCTACTCAAGAAGAAGAACAAATTCTCATGGACTCCGGAGTGCCAAAAAGCCTTGGTAGAATTAAAACGATATCTCTCGAGCCCACCCCTGCTCTATACTCCGAAGAAGGATGAAATACTCTATTTGTATCTAACCTTGTCTGAGGTAACAGTAAGTGGCGTGTTAGTTTGAGAAAAGCAAGGTATGCAATTTCCTATCTATTATGTGAGTCGGACCCTAGGAGATGCTGAAACCAGGTACCCACATTTGGAAAAAGTTAGCTCTTTCATTAATAAGCGCATCTAGGAAATTAAAATCATATTTTCAATGGCATCCTATATGTGTACTGACTACGTACCCACTTCAAAATGTCTTTATAAACCCGAGTTATCGGGCAGATTGGACAAATGGTCCATCGAACTTGGAGGATATTGTATCAAATATCATCCTCGAACGGTTATTAAGTCTTAAATTTTGGCAGACTTCGTGGACGATTCGATGGACCACTGGCAGTGTGCTTAGGACCCAGGACACCGATTATGGATTATAAGAAATTCACGAGGGCACTTGTAGGAACCATTCTGCTACAGACTCTCTAGTTCGCAAGATGATCAGAGCGGGATATTATTGGGATAGCATGAAAAAGGATACCAATGAGTTCATTCGCAAGTATGATAAATGCCAAAGATTTGCACGGACGATTCATCAACCCGGTGAACAAATCCATTCGGTTTTATCCCCATGGCCATTCATGAAATGAGGGATGGACATCGTCGGCTCTATACCGACGGCGCCAGGTAAAGCTAGATTTATTTTGTTTATGATATACTACTTCTCAAAATGGATTGAAGCGAAGACCTTTGAGAAGATAACAGAAAAAAAGTCATCGACTTCATATGGGACCACATCATATGTCGATTCGGGATACCAGCCAAAATAGCATGTGACAATGGATAATAGTTCATTGGCAACAAAGTAACGACATTCCTTGAGGACCATAAAATCAAAAGGATTCTATCAGCACCTTACCACCCAAGTGCAGATGGTCAGGCCGGGTCCACAAACAAAACCATTATTCGAAACTTAAAGAAAAGGTTAGATGACATAAAAGGAAATGGAGAGAAGTATTGCCCAAACTGTTATGGGAATATCGAATGACATCAAAGTTGAGTGCGGGGGAGATCCCATTTTCTTTGGTATACGGGTCTGAATCATTAATCCCAGTCAAAGACGAGGAACCTAGAGTCAGGTTTCAGCATACCACCGATGACTCAAACCACAAAGCTATGAACACTTCTCTCGAACTACGCGATGAAAAATGTGAGGACGCATTAATTCGAATGGCCACATAAAAATAAGGGATCGAAAGATATTACAACAGAAGGATGAACCTTCAATATTTTAGAGTTGGGGACTTAGTCCTAAGGAAAATCACTCTTAACACTCGAGATCCAAACTAAGAGAAATTAGACCCCAATTGGGAAGGACCGTACCATGTCCTCGAAGTCGTAGGGAAAGGATCCTACAAACTTAGTACAATGGAAGGCGAGCAACTACCAAACAATTGGAATGTATCGGTACTCAAACGATAGTACTGCTGAGGTATGACCCCCTCCCCCTTTTTCCATTTGTATGTAAAACTAACTCGTTGCATATGTTCTATTGGAAACATTGAGGCACCTTTCTGCTTGAAGACCTTGGGTTTTAAATCATGCGTTGCACTCTTTTTCCCTTAGCTCATGTTATTCCCAAACGGTTTTACCGGCAAGGTTTTTAACAAGGAAACACCAACATGCTATCTAAGGAATATTCAACAAAGTATTTAAGGCTTCTTTTTAATCAACCTCGAACAATGGGGGCATCACCCCTAGAGGGCGCATTCTTGAAGAAATAAATTCACGTCAAGGAGGGCCTCGATAGAGGGATGTTATAATGGGCCAAACGATCAAATGGGCCGTGTGTATATAGAATAGTCGAGCCCCCAACGGCAAAACATGTATGCATTGATAAATTACTTGAAGAATCATTCTTATTAAATCAAAATACTTTGTGCCTCAAAGAAGTCTACTATTTTCACATTTAACAGCTCAACGGCCAAAACCCCGAATGCACCCGAATAACTCAGGGACTTCCATCAATAATCAACATATGGAGTCATCAAACACTCAAACTTATAAGACCTCAAAGAGGCATACTCGACTCACTCGACCTCAAAGAGGCACTCCCTCAAAAGTGATATATGCGGGGTCTAACTTTTCGAACAAGTTTGAAAAGTTATCGGGAAACAAGTTCAAGTGATAAAACCGAAGTCTACGGCCTTAGCATGTGTAGTCATATTGTTTTGCTAATATCACATGTCTACGTGTCTAAATTCTTACTTGGAATATATGAAACATGCTTATTTGAATTCATGTTTGCTTGATTTTTTATTTAGTATTTAATTGTAGGATTTCATACTGTAATAAATTTGTTGCTCCATTGATTAAGAGTTGTGTATTTACCTTTGGGGCTATGAGGTGCTATCTCGGGAGTTCCCCTTCTGCATATTTACTTTGGGGACTACGAGGCGGTACCTATGAGATCTCTTGTTGCATATTTACTTTGGGACTACGAGGCGGTACCTCGAGAGCTCCCCTGTTGTGTATTTACTATTGGGAGTACGAGGCAATACCTTGGGAGCGCCCCTGTTGTTTACCCCTATTTGTTGTGTTGTTACTTTGCTGAAATTGTTGTTACTTTGCTAAAATTTCTCATTGTTAAATTCTTAGTCTTTTCATTATACTATTATGTCATCTGCCTTGTATCCTTTTTATTCTAGTAGGTCCCGGACCTGAACTCGTTACTACTCTATCGAGGATAGGCTTGTCACTTATTAGGTACTATTGTAATATGCTCATACTACTCTTCTGCACATCTTTTGTGCATATCTAGGTACCTGATATCTATGATTTTATACACATTTCATAAAATTAGTCCCAAATTACTTACAAGTTGCGCTTGATTGCAGGTTTGAGCGACAAGATGACAAATGTCAAAGATCGGCTCCAAACAGAGTGAAATCTGCCAAGTTCGAAAGTCAAATGAAGTGAGGAACAAAGAGACCCAGCGCGGACCGCACCGCTTACAACTAGTAGTAGTATTTTGTACACGGGGATACCATCCCTCATAACTACCTCTAGGAACAATATGGCATGTAATATGTCACTTATCTAGTCTATCTAATATAATCCCTATTATTACTCAAAAAAAAAAAAAAATTGTGCCTTGTTAATTCCATTCTTATTGCACTTTAATTTGTTCTGTTAAAATTTTGTAAATTGTTTTATTGCTTCAATATTGTAAATTGTTTTATTGATTTTGACTTTATTTAAATTTTCACTTAATATTTTTTAATCTTTTCTAAATGTTATTTCTAAGTGTTGACCTTATTCTTACGTATTATTAATTGATTGCTTGTCAAAATGACTCTGGTGTTATCAATATTTATTTGTGATTTATGGAATGTTATTAATTGATGTATATTATTAATTATTATCTTCAATCATCACCGAAAGCAAGTCATTATACGAGAAATTTAAATTATTAGTATTTTCGTTTAACTATATTTATGTTAGTTAAAAATTTTAATATATCTTTTTAATGGTTATTATTTTAATTAAATTAATTAAAGTTTTCATAGTATATATTTAAAATTATTTCACTGTTTAATAAATAATTATATTTGTAATAAACCTTGATACTTGTCATTTTTCGTAAACTGATAAGTAAAATACTTTTTGAAAAGATTTAACAAACATAATCTGTTTATAACCTAGTGAGAACAATACTTCTGAAACTAATTCATCAAACAACAATTGGTTCTCCCTAAAAGTAATTTCTAAAAAAATATTTTAACAAAAATACTTTTCAAAAGCTAAACAGGCTCTAAGTAATGGAGTAGGCGGGGTCAGATGTGTCATTACATAATAAAAAGCACGGATATTTTGAATTTTGGATTCTAAAAAATGTAATCCGAATCATATCCGAATTAATATTTGATTAGATTTTGAAGTTTGGATCGGGTCAATATTTTGGTTTTCGGATCGGATTATACATATTATTAAGGCTAGTGCAAATCTAACCAGCTAATGCATCTGCCTTATCTGTTTTTTCTGTGTTTTGTGCTAATACAAACGTTTCTTAAATTTTCATCCCTTCTATCACATTACATCTCTAAGAAAATATTACTTTGGAGGTTCGGGTTCTTATGCCTTAAAGTTACAAAACTCATACAAATATTTTCTTTGTAAAAGAGGCAATACATCAAGAAAAATTCATGTTTCTGTGCAATTATGAGGGTACTATGGTGTCAATATAACTAAATCCAGCAATTGCAAAGGTAATAACTTGAAGGAAGATGTAAAGAAAGTACTGACTATCCGAAATTAAAATTTAGTATTCATACACATCCTAATAATTTCGGATTTTGGGACGGGTCGAATTAAAATTATACCAATACGAATATCCGAAATTTTAATAAACATAATCCAAAATTGAGAGGATCGGTTTAGATTTCAAATATCCGATCCAAATGAACAGCCATACTTCATAGTGTTGGCATCTCTTGGTGTGAGATTTAGAGCTCGTTTGGAAATAAGATTTTTTTTCTTTTCTTCGATATTTTTTAACTTTTTTTTAAAATTAATGTTTGCAGAGTAATTTTCACTTAAAGATAAATTTTAAAATTTTTCGAAAATTTGAAAAACTATAAAAAGTTATTTTTCAAAATTTTCACTCAATTCATTTACAAAACGTCAAAAACTAAAAATATATATATATTCATTTCCAAAGACACCTCTTTTTCAAATAACATTTTCACTTGACTTTTTTTTTTTCTTCACTTTTTTAAATTTTACAATTCTTATATCCAAATGGCCTCTTAGGCTTCATACGAGAATGTACATTATTTTTTTCACAAAAGAATCACTTTTTGTTTTTAATTCAGAATTTGGCCATCAAATCTTCAATTTTCACTTGAAGATGAATTTCGAAATTTTAAAAAAGTTTGAAAAACTACAAAAGACCGTTTCTCAAAATTCACTTCAAATCACTCACATATACGGAAGGGTTCAAAATGACCGTGAACTGTTGGAAAAGGTTTAAAAATATTATCCATCTAACTATTAGGCAAAAAATACCATACATCCACCTTTTTAGCTCACTTATGTCTTTTTACCGTTAGGTCAAGCTAAATTAAAAATAATTACTTATAAAATAATTTTTTTAAACTAACGCACCAGTGATCAACTAATTTATTAAAGTCTTCTTCTTCTTCTTTTTTCAGTTTTTATAAAAAAAAACATTTTATCATTCTTTTCAATTTTAACAATATTTTTTATGTAAACAATGAAAACAATTTGTAAAAACAAAAAAAAATTGTTTTTAAATTTTTTTTTGCTTTTTGAAAACCGAAAAAATATTTTCATATTTGCAAAATACTTTTTTTTTCATTTTTCAATCTTTAAAGCATTTTCTTTTGTAAAATTAGAAAAACAAATTTGTAAAATCTGAGAAAAATATTTTTGTTTTTAAAAAAAATAATTTTTTAAAACCGCATTTTTTAAAAAAAACCTAAAAAAAATATTTTCATAAACAACTATTTGATGAAAATATTTTCTTAAAAATAATTTTTTCTTATGTTTTTATAAAAAATGCTTTAATAAAAGTGGACTACATATGAATTAGTTAAAAAAATATTTTGTAATTAGTGGACTACAAGTGAATTAACTAAAAAAATATTTTGCAATTTTTTAAAATAATTATTTTTAATTCAACATTGACCTAACGGTCAAGTATCATAATTGAACCAAAAAAGTAAATGACTACTAATTTTAGCCTAATAATTATATGAAGGGTATTTTTAAAGCTTTTTTAACAATTTAGAGATATTTTTATCTCTTTTTAAAAATTTAAAATATCCCAAAATTATATTTATATTCAAACGTAACTCTAACTTCAAATACCATTTTTATTTTTTATTTTACTTTACAATTCTTACGTCCAACTTCGTCTAAGCGAAGCACAGTAAGCTTGATATTGATATCGTTGAATCTGAATCTTTGCACGTGTCCATCTGCGCAGATTCTGTAGCAATAATCGCCGCACGTTCTGATTCACCGTTCCACTTCACGCCGTGTCCCTATCATCTGTTCTCCTCCATTCAGTTTCGTGACGGCGTAACCTTCCTTTTTATTTTTATTTGATATGAAAAGCAAAAAGAAGCTACCGTCATATAAACGGCGGTTGTCATCTGAAAAGACCAAATCAGTGGACAAGACCTCATGGACGTAAAATTCTCAATTCAATCGACTTTATAAAGTTCCCGCCAAAACAGCTAGATATATCTTTTTTATATTTTTCTTATCCTATTATTATTAATTGCCCAATTATAAATGAAGTAAAGTATTCATGTCTATATTAATGGATGAAGATGAAATTATTTATAACAAAGACGGAGTTGTCGTGATGAAAATGATAGACTAGTCGGTCAATTTTGGCTCGCATCCCAATGTGGTGGAAATATTTGTGTGCCTATGAATATGAAGAAATGATACGCATTAACCAGTTAAGTTTCAATATAAAAAATTCATAATCTTTTTTACCTGTTTTATATTAATATTTTATTTTTATTGATTTTTTATAAGAAAGATCATATTCCATTCGTTTTAATTTATGTAAACCTATTTTTTTTTGTCCGTACCAAAAAAAATAAACCCTTTTTTTATTTGAAAATAATTAACTTTTATGTAATGATTTATAGCCACACAAAATATATGTGCCTCATTTTACACCACAAGTTCAAAAATATTCTCTTTTTTCTTAAACTCCGTGTCCAATCAAATGAGTTCGAATAAATTGAAACGGAGGGAGTATGTATTTTGACCAAAAAGTGCCTAGTCTGTTAAATTAGTTAAATAAAATAATAATGGGAAATCTAGTTAAACATAATAAATCCTAGATTTGAAATTAGGCCTGGCATGTGGGCCTTAGACCCAGGACCGTCCTATGCCAGTGAGCCCATATAGATGGTGGGCCTAAACGGGCCTAACCGTTTAAACCCATGACCAAGTGGGGTAGACTGCTAAGTGGACCAATACCCCGAAAAAAGCCCATGAAATCGGACCATTTGGGCCCGAGATCGGTTCCTAAGTGAGTCGGTTCAGTCGGTCCTAAACGGGGAAAATTCAAAAATAGCCAAATTTATTACTGGTCGTTGAAAAATAGCCAAGTTTTAAAAGTTATCGAAATTTAGTCACTTTAATCTGAGCGAAAATACAACAACAACAACAACAACAACCCAATATAATCCCACTTAGTGGGGTCTGGGGAGGGTAGTGTGTACGTAGACCTTACCCATACCCTAAGGTAGAGAGGCTGTTTCCAAATAGACCCCCGGCATCCTTCCCTCCAAGAACTACCCACCTTGCTCTTGGGGAGACTCGCACTCACAACCTCTCGGTTGGAAGTGGAAAAAATATGCCCGCAAATTTTACTGGAGTTTCAGCATAAATATGTTTGAACTCCCGTAAATTTTACGAAAGTTCCAGGATAACTATGCTGGAACTCCCGCAAATTTTACTGGAGTTCAAGCATAATTATGCTGGAACTCCCGCAAATTTTACGGGAGTTCCAGCAGTATAATTGTCCAGTATAATATACTGGAGTTTGGAGCACTAGTGCTCCAGTCTCCCGCAAATTTTACAGGAGTTAGCAAAGTATACCGGTCCAGCATAATATACTGGAGTTCGTACACAAATGCACTAGAACTCCCGTATATTATACGGGACCGGTCCTTGTTGCAGCAAAATAGTGGCTATTTTTCATTGACTTCGTAAACAGTGGCTATTTTTCACTGACCAGTGTGAAAACTGGCTATACCATAAAATTTTAACGTCCTAAACGGGCTCAAACAAGCCCAATGGCTATTTTTTTTAGTCGTTACAATAGTTTAAAAAATGACCGTTGGCTTGCAAAAATAGTCGGTTGTTATTTCTAAAATGGTTACTGTTATGTGCTTACCCTACAGTTTTTCTTCTAACCCTCACTTTGTGCATTATATTAGAATTTTTTTTGATCCTACTTATAAAGAATGGTATCGCATTCGCACAACTGTACAAAGCGATATTTATAAATATAAACAAGAATATGAATAATATTTTCGCTACTTATTTACTCATATTAATTGTTGTGATATTACTACATATATTGGTAGAAGTGATAATAACTATGATTATCTTACTGTTGCTAGTTATTGGATTGATGAGGATTGGAAAATGCAAAAGCGCATTATCTCTTATAGAATTATTAATTCACGTCACACAAAACAGTTTATTTCTTGCTCGGTTACGGATATTTGTAGATATTTTTGCATTAGTAATAAAATAATGTGAGTTTGAATAATGCTACTAGTAACACTAATGATGTAGTCTTTCTTACCACTACATTAAATCCTGCATTTAGTAATATTTTTCATGTTAGATGTATTATTCATATTTACCATTTAATTGTGAGTGATGATATGAGAATTTTAAATGTTGAAATTGAAAAGGTTAAAAAGGCTCTTCATTGGCTTTTTATTCAAACCGTAAAAGTAGACTTAGAAAATATTTTAAGAGATGCGATAATTTGGCCTAAGAGAAAGAAAAGTTCTAAACATTATCTAACTAGATGGAATTACATGTATGAAAGTTTAGTCGTTACATATCAATATAGAAACTTCATAAACTCAACGTTTAATGCTTAAGTAAGTGATGATGATGAGCACATTACAAATGCATATTGAGATAACGTTAAAATGCTTGTAGATTTTTTAGAAGAATTTTATGTTGCTACAAATGAAATTTTTGGGCAATATTATCCTACTATTTCAAACTATTTTGTTTATATTGTAGAACTTGCAAATGTGTTTGCTTATTTTTTAGAGGGTGGGGAAGTTTATGAACAACCTATTGATTCTTGAGAGAAATTTAAAAATATATTTTTTTTATTTTTTCTATTTATGGTGTTGCTGCCTTGTTAAATCCTACTATGAAATTAGAAGGTCCTCAATATTGGTATTAGTCTGTATCTAATGGTTTAACATTTGAAGATGAGGAGTTGCCAACACTTTCCGAAGCACAAGCCTCAATTAAAATAAATGCTCAAACTATTTATAATACTCATCAAATTGCAATAGAAAATGCTAGACCAAATATTCCAACCCCTCCTTCTTCTAGTTCTCAGTCATATAAAAGAATTGCGGGAGTAAAAATACTTACTGATTGGGTCGGGTTCAGGGGTTCTCAAGATTCTACTACTAGTGATTGTTCACAACTAAATGAGCTTGAAGTTTATTTGTCACAGGGAATTGAGAAAATGAATCCCGACGGCTCCTTTAATATTTTGGAATGGTGGAAGGACAAAGAAAAATACTTTCGGATTCTTTCAAGGATGGCCCGAAATATTTTAACCATTAAAGGTTCAACAGTGGCACCGGAGAGCAATTTCAGTCAAGCAAGACTTCAACCCGGTGATTGTAGAGTGTCTATGAAGGAGAGATCACTACTTTTCAAAGATCGAATCCGTTTAGAACGAAGAAATCCCGCACTTGCTAAATCGCAACCAGAGGTAGATGAAGCTTACAAAGAAATGCTAGCTGAACTTACGGAGGATGCAGCTTCACCCGAAAGTGGTGGCGAACAAACTTATTTTCCGACACCGCCAACGAAAATTTCTCCGAACCTTGAAGAATTTATGAAATTTGTAAGAGATACCATGCAAAATTAGTATGTAACTTGTATTTTGACACATTTTTAATAGTTTCTTTTTCTTCTCAATAGTGGTATTAGCATCTAGTTGTTCTCATTCCATGAGGGAGGAAAACTAAGAAAGATATTGCCACGTCTTATTAATGCTATAATAAACTGCATTGATTTTAATATATTTTTACAATATTTTTGTGTTTAAATTTGAATTCACAATTCTATAATATAGTTTATACAAGAAATTGCCTTAGATAATAATTTTCTTAATATAATTGAAATATCTAACAATTAGGCCCTCTTAGGCTCACATAACCCACTTAGTCGGGATCATTAGTTCATGATCCCGGTCCGGTTCCTACCAAAAGCTCACAAAGTCCGAGACCATTTAAGATCGACCCATAAAGCTCGATCCCACTTAGGACCGGCCCACGAGGCCCGTTTAGGACCAGGCCTGCCCTATATTACACCTTTTTCTGAGATTGGTAAATATGAATAACATAAAATCAAAATTAAAGCTATTTAATACCAAATGGGTATTTAATGATATTGTTATGAATGTACGAGGGAGTAATGACAACAACAACAAGAACTACCCAGTAAAATTCCACAAAGTGGGGTCTCGGGAAGGTAATATGTACGCAGATCTTACCCCTACCCCGAAAGGGCAGAGAGGTTGTATCCGAAAGACCCTCGGCTTAGAAAAAGAAAAGAAAAATAGAAGAAGATAATTCATTAGTCACTTTAGTCGAAACCATAATAGTAACAGAAGCATAACAACTAACAGATAAATGACATGCAATAACATTACCGAGAAACTAAGGCTCATGCTAAGATAGATCAAGGATAAAGTGAATTCAACATAGACTGCAAGCTATCTAAGATCAATCCTAATCCAACCCCTCCTCAACCCCGGAATAAAGTGCGCAAAGCTCCACTACCCCTACCCTACAACCCTAATGCTTGACCTCCAAACATTCCTATCAAGGGTCATGTCCTCAGAAATTTGCAGTCGGGCCATGTCCTGCCTGATCACATCTCCCCAGTACTTCTTAAGACTCCCTCTACCTCTCATCGTGCCCACCACGGCCAACCGCTCACACCTCCTCATCTGAGCATCAAAGCTTCTTCTCCGCACATGCCCGAACCATCTGAGCCTTGCTTCCCGCATCTTGTCATCCACAGGTGTCACGCCTACCTTCTTCCGGATATCCTCATTCCTAATCTTGTCTATCCTAGTGTGCCTGCACATCCACCTCAACATCCTCATCTCTGCTACCTTTATCCTCTGGATATGAGAGTTCTTAACCAGCCAACACTCTGCCCCATACAACATGGCCGGTCTAATCACAGTTCTATAAAACTTACCTTTGAGTAACTATGGTACTTTCTTGTCACACAAGACGCCCGATGAAAGCCTCTACTTCATCCACCCCGCCCCTATACGGTGAGTGACGTCCCTGTCGATATCACTGTCCCCTTGGATCATCGACCCAAGATACTTGAAGCTATATTTCTTGGGGATGACCTGTGATCCAAGCCTCACGTCAATGCCTACTTCCCTCGGCTCAGCGCTAAACTTGCACTCCAGGTACTCAGTCTTAGACCTGCTCAATTTAAAACCCTTAGACTCGAGGGTCTGTATCCAAACCTCCAATCTCTCGTTAACACTGACCCCCGTCTCGTCAACTAGAACTATGTCATCAGCAAAGTACATACACCGTGGCACATCCCCTTGAATATGGCGAGTCGATGCATCCATCACCAAGGCAAATAGGAACGAACTAAGCGCAAAGCCTTGGTGTAATCCCATAACAACCGGAAAGTCCTCTGAGTCGCCTCCCACAGTCCTAACCAGAGTCTTAGCCTCGTCGTACATGCCTTTGATTGTTGTTATGTAGGCTACCGGCACACCCTTCGCCTCAAGACATCTCCAGATCACCTCCTTGGGGACCTTGTCATACGCTTTCTCCAAGTCGATAAACACCATGTGCAGATCCTTCTTCCTATCCCTGTATTGCTCCACCATCCTCCTAATAAGGTGGATAGCTTCCATAGTGGAGCGATATGGCATGAACCTAAACTGATTGTCAGAAATAGACGCCGTCTTCCTCACCCTTGCCTCCGCCACCCTCTCCATGAGGGAGTAACGACAAACAATAAATACATTAAATGACAATAGATGTAAATAGAGAGGATAATTCACCCAAATATTCAATGAGATGAATGATTATCTCTCTGATAATAATGTAAGATAAACAAATGTGAGAATATAGAAAGCTTTTTCGGCTTCGATGTGAAGAAGCTTAGACCAACAAGTCTCTTCTTGTAAAGTAATGTTTGTAATTTACTTGAAAGTCAACTTTTCAAGAGAGAGTTTATCATATATCACATGCATTTTCTTCCCTTTCTATTCCTACTTATGAGACATTTCCCTTACCTAACATAAAGTATAAATGCATAGAATATTCCTCTAAAACATCTTATTACTAAACTAGCCGTTTGGGCTGATTTGAGTTCTTGACCATGACCCTAACTACTCAGCTCGCCAATATGTTGCTTCTTAAGCATGACCACAACCTAATTGGCTCTTAGGGCATCTCTAACCTTACACCTTACCCCCATCCCCCATAACGGGGGGCAATTTTGAGGGAAATTGTCCTTCAACCCTCCCCCATTTTTGTCCCCAAAATGGGGATGAATAGTGTTCTCTCAAATATGGGGTACACTATTTATCCCCCATTACTATTCGCCATTATTTTATTTTTATTTTATTATTAATCTTTTACTTTATCTCTTTTTATACACTTAATGATGTTTATGTAATATTTTTATAATATTAATATTATATCTTAATTTTGGTGTATAATTTTGATAAATTAATTTTCGTGCGTTTATTATTTTATGTAAAATTATGTGTATCTAATTAATCTTGTATCGCAATGATTTCACTTTTATTTGAATTATTAGTTAATCTATAATAATTGCTTACAAGTTATATTATTTAAAGTTTTATGGAATTTTTATAATTGTGAAAATTACAAATTAATAAAATAAAAGATAAAGTTTGTTGAATGGAAACTAAAAAATGAAATTAAAATTAAAGATAATAATATAATATAGAAGAGAGAGAAGAATATAAAAAAGTTTTGGGAAAAAAATGAGGGAATGGTTGGAGTAAGTAATCCCTAAAATGGGAAAATTCTTATTTTAGGGACAAAAAATGAGAGCAAGATTAGAGATCACCTTATCTTTTCTTGTCCAAAATTCTCTTGACCAGATTTCGACCCATACAATATGCAACACAATAATAATTAAATATCGATCCTAAATAAGTTAGCAAATCTTATCATTAACTATAGTGACGCCTTTATTTCAAATAGGTGAATGTTCTAGTACTTATATTATAGTGATAATAATATTAAAAGTTTCTAATATTATAAGATATAAAATAATGTGTTCTCGTCGTAAAATACAAGTGAAAAGATGTGTTCTATATAATAGTGAAATAATATTAAAGTTTTTTAACAAGACTAAATCATATTCCAACTATATGAGAGAAATTCATATTTGCATTTTTCTCGTCCGGTCAGAAACTAGAAAGAAAAAAGGCATTTTAATGCGTTACTTGATTTTCCCGCCCAAAAAGAAATCCATGACAAATAAGCCGTCGTTATCTCAGTAGGTAGCTGTTGTCAGAGGAACAAAGCTTTCGTTCCTCTTCATTCGAATTTTGAACTCATATGTAGTACTCCCTCCGGTCAAAAATAAGTGATTTTTTGGATGTTTTCACGCATATTAAGAAAGTCACATTTTAGCATTAATTAGCAATTGAATTGACCATTTTAACCTTACTATCTCACATAAACACTTCTAACACATATTCCAACACTATTTACTCCAAGGACAATGTAGTAAAAACATCATTAAGTCATTCTTGAAATACGAAAAAATCACTTATTTTGGTCCACAAAAAAAAGGCCAAAAAATCACTTATTTTGGACCGGAGGGAGTATATAATATATCAACGTAAGATTTGCATCTCTTTGTAGCTGTCTCCCATTCCCTCCTGCTCAATCAATTCCCAACTTTTGTACTTCATGCAAGTCAACATATAAAGATCTAACACGCTCATTACTAACTAAAATACTAGGTAACAATAATTTAAACTAAAACAAATAAGAAGTGCAGAAATTTTATAACAGTTTAACACTATTACACGACTACTCAAAGTTCTGGTATCACAATCCACAAACTTCTAAGAATTACTATAAATACTGATTTATAGGAAATGCATTTGTTCTCAAAATGAAAGGACAGAGAGAAACTAAGATAAATGGAAGGGGACTATAGGGTCTTCGAACGCCGGCAGATCTACCTTGGGTCTCCTGATGGACTGAAGGCAGCAAACCAACTCTGGTCAAAGAGGTTCGAAATCGAGATCTGCACAGAAAGTACAACATGCAATATCAGTTCAACCGATCCCATGTACTGATTAGTGTCAAGCCTAACCTCGCGAAGTAATGACGACGCTAGAACACAACAATAATATGAACCAGTGCAATTAAATCATATAAAAGAAAATAACAACAATTGGGAGCTAAACAGATAATAACGAGAAGGGGGGAATATCAAATCCTAAAACTATCTCAGTGCAGAAACACAATAAATATCATGGTTTGCACCAACAAAAATATTAACATAGCAAGTATCACGCATCACCCTTCGTGCTTTAAATATAGTCCTTATCATAATAAACAATAGAAATTGCACAGTTCGTGCATTAACACTCTCGTAGCATGGCACAACATTACCATTTGTGCATTATCAATCTCAGAATACGGCACGAAATTACTCTTCGTGCATTAACACTCACAGAATGTGGCACGACATCACCCTTCGTGCTTTATCACTCACTCACACAACACTGCACGACATTTCCCTTCGTGCTTTATACTCTTCCTCACCCAAACGAACAAACAAACAAATAAAACAATAACAACCTAGAAAGGGAATCATCAATAACCAACCCGTTTCAGAATTTAACTTCACAATATAAATCTCAGCTTGATTCAATACTCAACCAATATCCAATACCAGGAAACATAATAAGATTTGTTTAGCACGAAGAATAACCAGTTTAATTTAAGCATGAACAATTCGAATAAAGAATACAATAGTCACAAGTATAAAATTCACTTGCATGCTATAACCCGATAACAACGTATAAATACTCGTCACCTCACCTATACGTCGTACTCAATAACTAAACACATATCTAATAAGGCAACAATACCTAATCCTTCAAGCTAAGGTTATCCACAACACTTACCTCGATTCCACGACCGAACTCAACATCAATCACCACTTTTACTTTAGTTTCCACCTCCAAACCACTTGTATCTAATGATAATTAACTTAATAATATCAATTATCGCTAAAGAAATTAATTCCAATGCATAATTACAAGTTTCCTAGCAATTCTTCAAAAAGTCAAAAATCGATCCCGGGCTCGCTCGGTCAAAACTCGAGGTTCGGACCAAAACTCATTCACCTATAAGCCCAAATATGTAATTAGTTTTCAATACATATGTCTGTGCTCGCAGACCTTGGATTCCCCTGTTATCCCCTATGTTCATTATCTTTTTTCTATAGAAATGATGTATATAAATGTTTGGACTTCTTAGAAGCTTGTGACATTGAGACATTCCGGGTTTTAGGAAAAATGATTATTGTATACGCCGTGTGGCATCGTTTTTGCTTATTAATTATATCTGTTAGCTGCTATCCTTGTGTTTCATTTTATTTTCGCAAAATTAGTTTTACCTCGTCGTAGAGACTAAGTGCCATCGTGATAGTTCACGAAGAAAAAAAATGGATCGTGACATGGTGCAATTTTATTCTTGTTGATTGAAGAGAATTTAGGGCAAGAAGAGGATCTTTTATAAGTGTCTTAGAATTCTGTGAATCCTAATTATATTAGACTTCGTAGTAAGATTTAGAAACCTATTGTCCTTGTAAATAGGTTCGAACAACATATTGTCCTTGTATTGTATGTTTGAGAAAACGGAAAAGGGTCAAACCTGCCCTAACGTATTGACTCCGGTGTAAAAATGTCCTCCGTTAACCTATTTTGTAAATAATGTCCCTACCGTTAAAAATTTGCCATACTTATGCCCTTAAATCTAACAGCCGGTATATATTATATATAAATATATTTTTAATTCCACGTGCCCGAATCTGATTGGTTTTTCATTAAACCATAACCCAAACCGAATTTAACCCATCAAATTTACCGACCCGACCCGACCCAGCACACCAGATGTTACGCCCCCCAAATGCGACCACACGGTCATTATCACAACTGGGGCTTTATGCTGTTTAGTGCGACAACATGTTTTGTAAGCTCCATTTATTTTTACAGTGCTTGAATTGCCTGATCTGATTTATGAATCCATTTGTTGGTCCGTTGCAGGTTTCTTCTGGGGTTGATGATAATATCAAACCCCGAACATCAATTGTTTTATTTTCTATTTTTATGGCTTCCGATGTGATAAAGGTTTCTGTTCATGTGATTCTATTGCAGAAGATCTTATCTACATAGATATCTTTGGGTGGTCGGAAAATTTAGTTGGCTTTGGTGGTCAGCATGTAACCTTCACCAGTAACAGGGGTTACTGATCTATTCATGAAGCTTCCTCATTTTCTTCAAGAGTGTCCAACCAAGGAACGAGCCTTATAATTCGTGAAAGAAGCGCCTCAAATCTCAATGATAGCTTACCTGTAAATTCAAGATTGGAGATTGTGAGAAGTAATCAAAGTTATGGAGGTTTCAGCCTCATTTTTGAAGGGTAATCTTTTCATATGTGTGCCTTTTTTACCCCCCAAAACAGACCACACTGGTATGCTGGGTCGGGTCGGTAAATTTGGTGGGTTAAATTCCCTTTGGGTTATATGGTTTAATGAAAAACCAATCAGATTCGGCCACGTGGAATTAAAAATATGTTTATATATAATATATATTAGCTGTTAGATTTAAGGGCATAAGATTAACGGTAGAGACATTATTTGCAAAATAGGTTAACGGAGGACATTTTTACACCGGATTCAATAGGTTAGGGGCAGGTCTGACCCTTTTTCGTTGAGAAAATCATTGTCCTTGTTGGTTCGATGAATCATTCTCTTATAGGTTTAGTATCTACTTGAGATTTATATATATTGAGTTGTAATTAGAGATCCTTTGTACGGTGAACTATTTTTTTCATTCATAACCAAAAATTCTTTCTGCTTTTGTTTCGAGGACGTAGAATTAGCTTCACCTTGTTAAACTTTTGTAAATTTTTTTCTTTTATATTTTTTATGTGTGATTATGTTAGTTAACTCACAATCTTCAGCTACGGTTACCACTTAATGAATGTTGTGGTCCATGCTTTTGTTTATAGTTTATACCCCCATTCCAAGTTTGCTGATACAGACTTCAATCGAATGCAGGACCTGATTCGATTCTAGTCCAAGTAGATAATTACTACATTTATTACATCCTTTTTCCAACTGCTAGTGACATTGGTGCCAACTTTTATTATTTTTTCAAACTTCAACACATCAACTCCAATCCTGGAATAGTTTATCCTCAAAAAATGAGTAACATGGGCTATGGATTTGGTATCCTCTCTTTACTTTTCATTCTTTTGTTTTAATGAAGCAGTTTGGATACATTATTATCGGCATAACATTAAAAAAATTGTACTATATAGGAAGGAAAGTTAGGAAGAACATGACATTTTGGTTGTGCCGTGCACCCCTTACATGGTCAAAATGATAAAAGTTGAAAAAAGCAATGTAAGAGATATTCATATTAAAGACTGAGAAATTCATTATTATCGTAACTTTTATTCCTAATAATTACTTAAAATTGTTCATGATATGTGTAGAAGTGCAATTAGAGACAAATTTCTTGCGACGACAAATCAACTTAAGTGAGGTATACGTTTCACCGTTTTCGGGTTATACTCTATTTTTTGATAGGGAGTGCTTCTCTCTTAAATGAGCCTTATGTGAAGTGAACTTACATTAGTTGGGTCATTGAGTTTTAAACACATGACAATGTTAAAAACTCAAAAAAGAGATTTTTAGGTATAATTCATACTAGAGGGGAGATTAATTTAGTACTGAACTAAATAATGTTTTAAAAAAAATACTCACGAAAAGTACCATCCTTTAAAAGATTCAAAGAAAGTGGAGGGAGATCACTCAAATTTCAAAATTTAATGAGGTTAAACAAGAAAAAGAAATTCAGGTGAAGTGAATTGGGCTCCATTTTGGGACCTAAAAATTGAAAAGTGAGTTGGAGATAAAGAAATAGTGGCAAAATAACTGCTAGATCCAATAATAGAACAGGTGTATGGATCAAATTAAACACAATTGGAGGGATACTGTTTTTATTCAAAGAACCAAAAGAAGGGAATAATAAAAAGCAGACAAGAGAATTTAGCAAAGTACTTACGTTGAATTGGGACCATGAATAATTTAATAAAATTCTGATCATCTTCCTCACCGTCATTACGCTCCAAAAATGAAAATCGCACAACATATTTGAAAAATTCAATAGCTTTTTCTTAGATTTTATATTATATTAGAATATTTAATAATTAGTATATAAATATTAAATTACAAACACAATAACTAAACAAGATTTAATAACAAGTTCACAACATATGAACTTTAAATACTGACTTCGCCGATCCTTTGATTTAAACCCACACGGCCATGTCTCAATCTTGTAGTAGATGGTTTTATGTGATTCCACGACAGGAATTTTGTTCCTTAATCTTTCATGTTAGTGTTGTCCTTTGTGCATGGGCTGACTAGGAATCCGAATGGATGCACATGCTATACCATCTTCAACCCTAATCGTCAAAATCAAAACAGAGAAAAGCTCAACGACATATTCACTTGATCTAGTAAAACTAGTAAGCTCGAGCCGTGGAAATAGCCTATTGCAGAAATATGGGCTAAAACTGCATACTATAGATCCTTGTGGTCCGGTCTTTCCCAGAACCTCGCACATAGCGGGAGTTTAGTACACCGGGCTACCCTAGTAACTAGTAATTCATAAGTTGCTACAGTGTATGAAAGTGAGTATTCAATTTTTTGTATCATAAATAATTGAAACTTTTTCACATTAAATCATTTCTTCAAGTTTTATGGTTTGGCCTTATTGAAATTTTGTCATCATCTCATTTAAAGTTGAAACAAATATGTATGCCATATATTTATTTATTTTATCATGTTTTCAATTCATTAACTCTTTTCCTAGTTCAAATACGTGAATACTTTTTTTGTAATGTGCGACAATAAGATTTGAAGTGATTACTACTGTAATTAACACTTGAGTTGGAGTGATTACTATTATAATAACTACTAAATTAAGACTACTAAAATTTAGATCTGATCACAGAGATTGAAAGTCTAACTAAAATGGTTTGTAAATAGTATGAGAAATAAGGGTCATGACATGATAAGTCTAGGGTAGTTATTCGAGATTTAACTCTCTTTAAATTCTCTTCTAATATCCAAATGATTCTCTCAAGTTCACTCGATAATTAGCTTAAACGTAAGGTCGAGATTCCTTTCTCGATTAAATCTAAACTCTAAGAGATAAACTAGTATGAAGCAATGTGAAGATATACAAGAATTACGTTAATTGACTAGTCTTTAAGAAAACGTTTCTCGAATATTCTCAAAACTTGGTTTAATCAACAATTCAATCTCTTGATTACTTAGAAGAATCACTAAATTAAACCAAACTAAATACTACAAAAATAATCACCAAAATATTCCTCTTTCGATTAAATAAAGCGGTTAATAAAGTTGCAAACATTCAAAGCTCCATAAATGTAATCACATAGTTAAATTAGAGTTAAATCCACAAATATCAATTAAAATATCATATCCGTCAAAGTTAGGGAAGAACTACTCTATAGATATGCAAAAAGTCATCAAAAATAAGTTTAAGAACACAGAAAACATCAAAAATAAATTTATAGTACAAACTCTCGTTTTTGCATTGATGTTGGCAAGAGAATTGATGAAATCTTATATCTTCAATCAGTTGTAGCTCTCTAAAATTCTCCTAAGTCCAATCCCCCTAAGAAATTATGTTTATAATGTATTTCTATTGAGCACAAATTCTATATTTTGTGCTATAAAAAAAATCAAAAACCCAAAAAAATTCGATATTTTTTGATTGATTTGGTCTTTAGATTTAATAATCAGATATAATTAGTTTTGTTTGGTAATTAAAAAATATGAATCGACCTATACACACGGCATGCTTATGTTAAGGTGGGGCCTAAAATGTCCGCAAGAAGCCATAAGACATGCCAATTGCAGTAGTTTTCTTCTTTAATGAGGTGGAAAAAAGACAGAGATTACACCAAAGATAAGCATAATTGATTTTGAAGACGAGACTAACGATTGTATGTTAGAAATAATAGTACTCCCTTCATTTTACAATAAATGTTCAATTTTTTTTTTTTTTTTGTTCCAAAATAAGTATCTAGTTAGATAATCAAGAAAAAAATTCAATTTGTTTTTGCTCTTTTACCCTTATGTGTATATCCCTAAAACTAATTCTCTCTCATCATATTAACTTACTAAATAATGGTAATTTAGTCGTATTACGTAATTTTATATAAGTTTTATTATTTTTTTAATAAATATACTAAAAATAAATTGGATATTTATCGTGAACTGAATAGAGTATACAGACAAACTTAAATGATGGAAAGGCGGCAAATTAATTATAGAGAGACATAACTTCATTTGATTAGTCTGAGGAAAGAGGGGACATAATGTCGGAAGCCACACACTCTTAAATTCTTCAATTATGTCTTCCACTTCTGGCTACTATATCTCATATGGCCATGTTCGATTAAAGTAGTTAGTGTGATTAAACTAATTTTAATTAAATATTAGCAGTACTTTCAACTGTTTAATTTATTTTTTTATTTTGGTTTAAAATAAGTATTTAGTTGTGTAAATAAGAAAGAATTCAATTTGTTTTTACAAAATAACTTATATATAGCATCTCCAACCTTGCCCCTATCCCCTATAATGAAAAAATTTTTTGAAGGAATTTTGCTCCAACCCTCCCCCATTTTAGTCCCCAAAATGGGAGATGAATAGTGTTCCCTCAAATATGGGGTACACTATTCATCTCCCCCATTATTATTCATCAATTTTTTATTATTACTTTTTTTTTAATTTATCTTTTTATATATAGCTAATTATGTTTATGTAATATCTTTATAATATTAATATTATAGTTTAACTTTGGTGTATAATTTTGATAAATTAATTTTTGTGCATTTATTATTTTTATGTAAACTTATAAGTTAATTTATTATATTATTTTTATGTACAAAAATTATATAACTATCTCGAAAAATGAATGATGCAAATATAAAATATTAGATATTGTTAAAATTTAAAGGCGTGAATATAAAATATTATATGTTGCTAAAATTGAAAAGTAAAAATTGAAAATACATTAAAATTAGAAATACATGACAATTGAAAATACATTAATTTAAAATACATAAAAATTGAAACTATGGTAAATAGCACAATAACTTAGTTAATCTATAATAATTGCTTACATTATATTATTTAAAATTTTATGGAATTATTTTAATTATGGCAATTAAAAATTAATAATTATAAAAGATAAAATTTATTTAATGGAAATTAAAAAATAAAATTAAAATGAAAGATAATAATATAATATAGAAGAGAGAGAAGAATATAAAAAAGTTTGGGAAAAAAATGGGGGAATAGTTGGAGTAAGTTGTCCCAAAAATGAGAAAATCTCCATTTTGGGACAAAAATGGGGGCAAGGTTGGAAATGGCCTAAGCATAATTTTGAAAAATAAATTAAATTAATTATAAAATTAGACACTAATTTTAAATCAAAATAAAAAATTAAATTGTTTTTTTACTGTAGACCGGAGGGAATACATTTTTTCTATACTAGATGGGATTGGCCCGAGCAAATAATATTGTGAAAATGTGTATGACATGTATTTCTGTTATGCTCGTATAAAGCAGATATTAATGTATAAAGCGAGACCAAGCAGATAACAATAATGACAAAAACACAAACTGGAAGTATCAATTCGAACAAAATACGTAATAAATTTTCTTTCCTCTCTCTTTCTGTTTCTAAATTGAGCAAAAATCAGAGCCCTTTCTTCTCATCACTTTTAGCATTTGCTTTGCAGATTTATGAAATTCGTCAAAGAAGTTGGGGAGGGAGGATGACTGGAATTGTCCAGATAAATGAAGATCAATAAGCACCTCATATGAACAGCTTATGCAGTAGAACATGGACTGGTAGGAGAACTTTGTAGACAAAGTTAATCAGTATGAAAAGTTAAAGTACAACTTAAGAATGCTTTTTGCACAACTGAAGTGCAAGAACAACTGTAGTGAAAACAACTCCATAAAATGGATGATTAAGTGTATTACTTTAATACATATATTCTTTATAATCAAGTAAAAGTATATTTGTGACAACCTCAATAAATTTATCATTGAAGAAGTCTTATAAAGGGCCAACAGATGCTCCCTCATAATAATCCTAATAAAATTTCATCAAATTGTAGCTCTGGTAAATAACTTGATTTGCAAAATAATTAACACAAGCGGAAAGAAAAATAATTTAAAGTAAACCAACTATGAGAGTACCCTAAGATAACCATAAAGATAACTATTTCCAGGTAAGAGTATTCTCTTGGATATCAATGCTTCCTTCCATTACTACATGGTGCCAAAAATTAAATATCATTGCTTTCTCCCATTTCTACATGGTGCCAAAATTTAACCCAAAAGAAACTAATAATTATTGAAACAAAATTAATCATCGAAAGTTAAAATTGAGATGATCTCTACAGAAAAAAACACCTCAATGCGATGAACAAAAAACAAAAGAAACACAGGATAAATGAATCTAGAGAAGACAGAAAACCAATTTGTTTAAATCTCATGGGAATTTGAAGTTACTACTTTAGAAACTTTCTATCGCCAAGGAAGTTGAAGTTATTCATTATGAATCTTTCCATCATCTTTAAGTTTGAAGAATGGAAGGAGCACTACTTTATACAATTGCTGTAAACAGTCAGTTTAAACATGTTCATAACTTATTGTGTGCGCATTTTAATTCTCTATGTCAGCATAGAGTGATTACTCACTGCTAATTTGGTATAGTATCTGAGCTGCTGAGAAGCTAAGAGAAAAGATGATCAATGCTACAAACATCCTGCATTTGCAAGGCAAACTTGGACATCTTTATATCGGTTCACATAGAAAAAGAAAAGATGTTAGCATTCATAACCTGTAGATCCTTGATCTTTTAGAAAAAGAAAATAAATTAACATAGAAGACATGCATCCTTTAGCAGTTTTAGCAACACAATTTCAGTAGCCAAGAACATTTTGCACGGGTAGACCACCAACATAATATACAGAATCTATTTAATATTCAATAGGAAGACAATCTTGAGCAATTTAAATCGCTTACTTTGAAATTTGATGAACAATGACAATAACATTTACGCGAATCAAGAAGAGAAGAAAATACCTGCAAGGTTTGCAAATTCACCTTTGGCTTTAGATATTGGTTTTTCCGCAAGGATCAAATATTGGTTTTTCTGCAAGGACCTGCATTTTGTAAGAATAAATTATACATGTAACCATGGTATTCATTAACAAGCAGCTTGAAAGGAAAACTCTCTCGAAAATAAATTTGCAACTCCTGATTTAGCTAGTAACACAGATATGATATTTTTACAAATCATAAAAATATATTCATTAACGGGCAGCTTGAAAGGTAAACTTTCTTGAAAACAGGTTGCAACTTCAGCTCCACCAAGTAACACAGATGTTGATAACAAAACAGGAATAATAGTCTCACTTCTAATCAAGAATTTTTTTTTTCATAATTCTTGATACCAACTTATACTCTAAAAAGTTAGTAACTAAAAAATTTATCACAGTACAAAAACAATAAAATAAAAATACTTACTAACAACTGTACTATTTCTCTTTTTTTCTCAAAGCTGAATATGATAACAAAGAGTGCAAGAAGATAGATAATCACATAAAAAGACAACTGAACAAATTTATCACGACCTTATCTCCAAACATAGTTAATCCAGAGTTTCAACTTTATTATCAGCAATTACAAGGTACCCGACTTTAAGGAGATCTAATAGGCATAACAACTATCTCTCTCTCACTCTCTCTCTCTTGCTAATTAGAAGAAATTATTTAGTAAATCCAGGTTTATTATAACAGAGAAGAACAAATTCATTATGAGTCAAATATTGAGAAGACAACGAATGCTCCTTTTTTCGGGCTTGAAATCAGTTGTATAACTCAAACATGTGCGAAGCTTAAAAAAAATTGGTTCTTGACGTAAGAATTAACATGACCTGCCATCACATTATGATCACAGATAAGAAACTTTACTACAGTCAGGTTTCTTTGACAGAGTGAATATAGACACATACTGTAGACTTCTCAAGCTGAGATGCCACTGTTAGAATCATATTTTTAACTTCAATCATTGCAACATTTGATATTTCAGAAGATCTCCTTAATCAGAGATTCTTACACAATCCATTTTCAATCACTGTACAAATTTTATAATCTGAACTAAGATGGCTTGGGAAAAAGATTAAAAGGATGATAAGGACATAGAAACCTTTTCTGTTTCAACAAAGACACTCTTGCATTATTATATACGGTTATCAAATTTTGAACAACAAAAGACACTAAGTACTAAATGAGATGAAAATGGCTCTATGTGAAAAAAAATCGTAAAAGATTAAGTCCTCATCAATAGAAATAACAATTGAATATTAGACATGACAATTGACATCATAGCCCATTGATTGGGTTCGGATGGTTCATTTTCTCTGAAATTCATGTTAGACGACTTCATGATCGTGCATAAATATAATTTTGTTGTTTTACTCTTGTAGTCTACAGAGTATGAGTTTTACAATCCAAAAGCTCACTTTTTTTATATCTCCTAGGTTAGTTCTACAAACCCCCCTCCCCCCCCCCCCCAAATAAAAAGAGCACAACTTAGTTTTTCCTTTTCTAAGCTACTACCGCCATATTACCTGATGATTGATGCCACTTGTCGTTCATATACCTCATTAAAACTTTTTATCACTCTCCGAGTCTGTAATTTGTAATTTGTCCCAAGATAACATTGAAAAATTTACTAATGGGCCGCAACCTTCATCAAACTTCGAATACTAATTAAACAGAATGTCCAGCCTAATTTGCTGATGTGTCACTCTTAAGAAGTTAAAGAGTTAACAAACCCACAATAGTCGTGGTTCACCAACATAATCTGGGGATCTACTACGTTATAGAAGTATATGCTATGATAGATTATACTGTGCGAAATGCTTAAGTTACAGAAAACCATAAAACTTAGATAATAAAATTTTGTTGTTCATAAGTTGAAATAAATATATAGTACTAATAGCCAAGAAATAACTAATCCTTCACTGAGCTTATCATCAAAATAACTTTAAAAATAAATAATGAATATGCTACAACCAGTTAAACTATACGAAATGTTTTTACACAGGAAATATATCTAATGTGATGCTATAGCGTATCCCTTATCAGGTCTCAATTTTGATTAATTTTAGACTTACACCTTTTTATTTGATTTTATTTTCGAAATAAAACATATTTACTTTTTGATTGATTGATCAACTATGCCGTTTAATTTATAGTGACAAACTTGAGCAGTCAAATCGAGCTGAATCTTAAAGATGAAGAACACGAATAATCTTGAATGTTATATATTAAAATTCTACTAAAATTTGTACAAATTTTATGCCTCACTTGACTTCAACTTAGCTTTAACAAAATAAACTTTAGAAGATGAAAAGAGTATATGATCTAATCTGTTAAAACTTATAGTTTAGCATGTAAGATATGTTATTTTTTATTGAACTATATATTCGTCAAATTTTCTACAACCCTATACACAGGCAACAAAGGAAACAAAGTCAAACAAACGAAGAACCCAAAAATTTGCCAAATAAGATGACATAACAAATTCAACACACCTGTGGAAGAAGTAGTTGAAAAAATGTGGAGTAGATCGAAAAAAAATGCACCAAAGAGAGATGGAAACCGGAGGATAAGATAGAGAGACGTAGGGCAGAGCAAACTAAAGCGGTAGCAGTAGAGTGCAAAATCACGTAAATAGCCTTTCCCCGGAAAACATAAATCAGTTAATGCAGGGACACACTAGTAATTTTACCTAAGCAGGGATATCACGGAGAGCTGCTTCTGCGCTTCTATATAGTAGAATAGAATGCAGAGAATGGAAAAGACTCCATTAATAGGAAATTAAGCACCTAGTACGTAGTTCACTTAGGCTTTATTTGTTTCTCTGAATCTTAACATTCATATTTCAGTTATTAAATGTAGTATTTGTTTTCTGGATCTGGATATTGTTTATTCAAACTTTAATTAATAAATGCTTTATTTTTTTATACAATCACTTAATGAGTTTAAACGTTCCTGAAAAATTAAAACTTATAACAAAGTTTTAGTATTACCAAAATGCTATTAAGTCAATGACAATTGTAAAGAAAGCATTTCAGCACCACCCATCCATCGCCGCTGCCGCTGTCGCCCCCACCATCTATCCTAAACCACAACCACCACAATACAGTCATTCATCATCACCACCGGCCACCATTTACAATTATCACCACCAACCATCATTATCACAACCACCACCAATTATCACCTATAATTACCACTATAAGCTGACACCATATATCGCCAACCACCGTTATCAATTGCGCGCCATCTCCATTAGCTTTCACCTTTAGTTTATCAACTTACTCGTCATAAATAGTCTAATGAGTAATGACTTTGACATGAACTGCAATATAATCTGACGGGTTATCGTAAAAGAATACTCAATCTGTTCTTTTATGAAATGAAATGTCGTCAAATTAAAAAAAAATATTCATTAGGGGTACAACTCAAAGCAGTTAATTATGAATTAATAATTAATTATAGTGTAGCTAGGTAATTTTTTTAAAAAATGTGTATATATATATTAACACCCTTTGATTTCTTGATGAGTTTTTTTTTTATATATTTCGGCTCCCCTTAATAAAAATCCTGGCTCGGACTCAGAGCTCACAGTTTTGCCAAAAATGAACGAATAGAATATAACTTTTTTTCCACAAAAAAAAAAAAAAAAGTGCATGTAGCAAATACATCAGGTTTCCAAAAAAAACACCTCCACATCAGAACAGTGATGCAATTTGTTTTGCACGAGACTCGGATAGCACCAAATGAACATTACGTAATACGAAAGGTTTATATTGCTACTACTAATGATATTGATAGGCATCATTCAAATAGGAATTCCTTGCTCAAAGATGTTCATTTCTATATATATATATATCACAAGGCTTGTGATAAGATAAAGCCATTTACGCTCAAATTCATTTTTAAAAGAATAGAGAGAAAGATAAGGAATTTAGAACCGCTGAGGAAAGCTTCACCATTTATTAGTAACTTTCTGGATATAATAATTCATGAGGTACCAATGATACTTCTCGTGCACTACCATGATACTATTGCCTGAATGTACATAATATACAAAATTTACAAGGAAACGAAATTCATGATACTACTACAGCCTTGATGTACATAATATACATACAGCAAAAGAATACCCAATATGGGCAATAAGCGGCAAGGACAAAGTCATAGAGACACAATCATTCATGCACATAAATCAATAAACGATCACAAAGGGCTGCTTTCAGTCTCTTCCTTCTGCAAACGGATCTGCATGCGAAATATAAAATCTTAAGAATGTCACTTGTAGTATCTTACAATATTTCCTCAAATACCTGAGAAAAATATTAAAAAGACAACTATCTGATGTAAATTTTAGGAAACTTTTAACGCAACAGCTTCCTTTGGGATAGATTATTCTCATTTACACAACTGATTCCCGGGCAGCAATCTCAGGAGGGTCAAGGTGAACACACTGTACATTCAGGATCATTACGAAAAGAATAATGTTTGCTAATTTTATCCAGTCGTTTATTTTAAATCCATCTAGGGCTTTTGTAACATGGTCAGTGGCGAAGCCAGAAAATTATACAAGGGTGTTCAAACTTGAACACGAAAAAAACAAATATTGAAGTGCAAGTTCGATCCTACATCCCTAAAGTAGTTTTGACTACCTTTTGCCACTAGGCTATGGCTCTTCACTGTTACAAGGGTGTTCAATATGTATTAAATATATATAAATCTTAATATTTTATCTATATACACGGTATTATTTTTCGACGAGGGTGGTCTTGCTACCATGTAGCTTCGCCCCTGTATAAGGTTAGAGCTTTTGTAACTAATTTGATCTTGTTATCCAACAACAAATCCAAAGTGGTTAGCTAATGTTCCAGGCTAGTGACTAGTAGTAGCAGCATTAATGAACCAAAAGAAAGGTGCCCTGCATTCCCAGGCAAAAACACCATTCTATTGCATCATAATTAATGCTTCCGACCATGCATGCTTATACCAAGCAAGATGATCGAGCAAATACGTAATGAAGTGGGCACTTAACTGTAAACAAGCATCTCAATCAGCAGAAAAGAAAGTTGCTAAGGATAGCTAGCTTTACCAGTAAAAGATCCTCATCAGTTCCAAATGATTTGCGGGCCCCTTCTAAACACCTTGAGGTGACCTTTTCATGCTTCCTGCATAAGGTTTTCAGGCAGATATCATTACAAGATTTTACGTCAGTCTATGCCGAATACCGCAAATACTCATTATTGTTTGGCAATAAGTACTAACTTTGTATTAATATATAGTTTTTAAAATTTGAAATTATATGTGTGTGTCTGTGTGTCTGTGCATGTTCAGGTCCATTAAACACCACTCCCATTAGAACTTATCATAAAGGGAAGTACTTAAACCTAATGCGCCACTCCCAAACCAGATGAAACATAATTGTATAATTCAAATTGACAAAAGTTGATCTTAGATGTATTATTAGTCAAATTAGTCAAGGTAGTACTCTCCCCAAAACCAGATGAGACATAATTGTGCAAGTCCAAATAGTAAAGGTCGATCTCACAGATATAGGATACGCCAAATTAGTCAACGTAATACTTTCTACACAGTCCTACAACATAAGCAAATCAAGTACGAATTTTCTCCATGTTAATTGACCAGAGAAATGAATTACAAGTAGTCAAGTATGCAGTCTAGATATCAAAACCAGAAAAAGCTCCTTGATTGTGGTGGCAAATAATACACTTACCAGCACAGTCAAGGACACTTCACATTCACTTCTTGAGAACTGAATAGTGTAATGTCCCATATTTCTCAAATCTTTAAGTAACTTAATCTTATCAAATAAAACTTAGCACCATAGCTTGTAGGAAGTACCATAGATGTTCCATCTCATGCGTTCTGCAATGCTCTGGAGTCGGACAGATGCTAACTTGTTAGATAGTTAGACTTTGTTAAACATATATAAATGTACAATGTATACACTAATGACCGACATAAAAAAAATGTGCAATGCTCCTTAAGAGGATTGTAAAGCATTCATCTTAACACGTTGTCTCAATTTCTCATCCTCTTTTCTCTTATTTCTCACATGGTATTAGAGCATTGGTGAGGAATCCATTTCCGAGAAATCACCAGCATGTTGGGTAGAATAATAATCGTTTTCAAGCATTTTTAGAACGACTGTCTTATTTGTCCAAGATTGACACATTCTTTGAGTGTTATGCATAAATAGGAAAAACCTTTGACTCTAAATCGTTGTGCAAACCTAACCCAAGAAACCCTGCTATTGTAGTAGTTCTCACATGCTCTTACATGCCACTAGAAGGTACTGCACCTCACCTTCGTGCACCGCCATGCATCTTCGACTATGAGACTTTTCAACCAACTTATGATCACAATTGCAACACATCTGAGAACGACTTGTTATTTCAATTAGACCTATCTTTCTCCTAGTTCATTCCGGTGGCTAGAACCTAGTCTGATGAAGATCCAAGAACTTTCCGGCTGTATTTTTGTGATGAAGTAAGAGTGATATCATTTAAAGGCATCAAGAAGATGCTTAGTAGTTACAAAAAGCAAAAGTAATGCTAGCTCCAGTATGATGTTGGCTAAGCTAAGTTCAGGGAGCTAACAAAATCCAACAAATTGATTGGGCAATCTACAGGAGTAAGGAAATTCCAGCTGTAAAGGCTGACTAAACAAATAGCCTTCAAAGTGTGTTGGAGTCAAAATTCCATCAAAACATCTGTGGTTCCTCTCATTCCATAAACACCAAAACTTAAAAGCTGGGACCATCCTCCAGACTCTTTGATGGCTTTATCAACTCTGCAAAAGCTCCAGGACTCATAGGCATCTTTTATTAACTGAGGCAGCACCCAACTCAGTCCAAAATAGAAAGGAAAAGCTCTAAAGTTCTATTGCAACTGTGCAGTGAAGGAAAAGATGGTTGATGAACTCCATATTTCTCTGGCATATGCATCATTTGTTCACCATCGGAAAGCTCCTTTTGCAAAGATTTTCTTGTATAAGACATGCACCCGTTAAAGCTGTCCAGGCAAAACAGATCACCTTAGTGGGAAGTCTAGTCCTCCAAATGAGTTTCCAAGGCCAATTTTCGATCATTCCATTTTAAGAGCATAGATGTTTATAACCAGCTTTAACTGTGTACATGCCTTTACTAGAGCTGCTCCATAAAACTCTTGTTTGAACATGAATATGTAACATTCTTGTGTAAACCAATTGAACACTAAGTTCACAGCACTTTTTCGTCCTTTCCAGACTTGCCATTTAGTTTAGGAAAAGGCCTACACCCTTTAGTCTGTTCCATCCCTTCTAGACTTACAATTTAGTTTGTCCTATCATATATCTTTTGAGTTATCATTTATAAATAGTCAAATTGATCAGCTTAAAACCTGTTTTGGTGACCAAAAGTATCGTAATATTTAAGATGGATTATCATAAATTTCATCAACTGTTATTTGCAATTAGCCTCTTCATTAATTTGACATTAAGAATATTTCTTCAGAATGGTCTTCAAAATGAAGTATTTACAGAGAAACCATCAATTTCTGATGCTTAGAGAGACTCTGGGGGTCTAGTCTGCCAATTATGTCAGTCGTTATACAGTCTGAAACATTAACATAACTTGATAATTAGCAAAGTTCAAGAATTTGACATCACTTGTGAAACTGATCAACTTGTGAAACTGATCATGCTTTGTTCTATTAGCATCCTGCTGTGGATGTGCATTTACCATGTTGATAACAGGTAGTGTACAACAACAACAACAACAACAAGCAGACCAGTAATTTCCCACAAGTGGGGTCTCGGGAGGGTAAGATGTACGCAGCCTTACCCCTACCCTAGAAATACAAAGAAGCTATTTCCGATAGTGATTGAGAGAGCATTATTAAAGTAAAGTCTCTTCAGCAATTTAGACCAATATTTCAGACTCAGTTTCAGATATTAGTTTCCCGTATAAGTTTCAGCTTAAGTTTTCAGTATTTTCTGAGTATTGAGGCTGCCCATGCAGATCGGGCATCATAATGCCCATTTCAAAAGGTAGGTATACTATAGATGTCCTAGAGGAGATTGAAACGACTGATTGTAGAGCCTACCGATACTCATGGTTCTAAATGTTAATCTTCTACTAGGTGAGGCAAGCCTCTTAATTAATGATCTTGGATATATAGGCAACGAGTTAGCAAGTTAAACTATCTTACAGTAATCTAACCAGACATTGCCATTTTGGGAGTTCTGTAAGTCAATTTATGGATCTCCATATGATCAATTCATTAGCGTGTCGATCAGTAGATGTAGTGGCTTGTATCCTTCTGTAAATGAAAAGTCCACAGAGAAGGACTGCTCTACGAGGATAGAGGAATGAGCAGATAGCTGATTATACAGATACAGACTGGAAAATGTCACCTATACAGATATAGACTGGCAGGGTGACTTTCTAATAAGCACTCCAGCTCTAGGTACTGTGGTTTGATAGGAAGAAATTCAATGTCCTGAAAGAGACTAGGAAGAAATAAAAACTGTTCTGTCTTTTATTAAACGAACAACAGCGACTAGGGATTTAAAGCAGAGCATCTGAGAGCATTAGACTAGGGTTCTTCTTCTTCTTCAACTTCAACTTCAACTTCAAGACTTCAACAGCAACAGATATGTTCTGATTTTCCTCCTCCTCCTTTTTCTTTCACTGTTTCAATGTCCAAATAGCAGCAAAATGCTGGCGAATTCTTTTTTTTTTTTTTTACCTTCGGTTCTTTCTCAGAATTGATGCCAATCCTTGGGTTCTTCTTTCTCTGCCCAGTTTTTAACAGAGAAAAACTGCCCTTCCTCTAATTTTTATATCCTTTACATTGAAGTATTGAACATTTGCTTACAATTACATGTGTTGTCTATGCGGTATTTATTTTAATTTTTTTTCCGCTTCACTTCAAAAAAGTGAGCGCTTCGCTTCTCGCATCTCGCTTTAAGCGAAATGGGGGTTGTTGTAACACTGCCCACGGACCGTTGGCAGTAAGCTGGAAAGTATGTTTGTTGTGAAACTTGCCTTAGGCAAATCCCACATCGGAATGGGAGGGTAGGGGCCACATAAGGGCGAGTTCAGGATTAAACTGTTGAGGCGTCTTTTGAGCTAAAGCCCAAGCGGACAAAAGCGTGAGCCCAAAAGCCTAAGGCTCAGAGGGGTCGAACCAAAGCAGACAATACCTTGACAGACAGGCTTGGGTCGTAACCTACCCAATAGCTGCCGAAAGGAAATTGTTTGACAAATTGAAAAAAATGTGCTTGTGATCAAAAGTCTTCCATGAATAGAGATAACAAAGGAAAAGAAACAACCCAAATGGTCCCTTACTGTATACGGGTTAGACCATCTTGGTCCTTGAACATATACCCCTTAATGAAAATAGTTGTTAATGTATGCAAAAAGTGGAGACTTTCAGTCGGCTACCCTAAAACTAAATGGAACACCTCAAAACTCAAGTCAGAGTTAATTGGATTTGCTCATGTGCATCTCACATGAGAAGAAAAAACATAAAACAAAGAAATCGAACCTTTGTTTGCTCAACGAAAAAAAGATGATGAACAGTAAGACTCCTAATTATTTATGCGATTTATGCTGGAGTAACTAATGCTGTTTGTGTTTTTGTTTTTGTTTGCGTTTCTCTTCTCTGCGCCGAGGGTCGATTGGAAACAGCCTCTCTGCCCTTTCGGAAGGGCAGAGGTAAGGCCTGTCTACCTATTACCCTCCACAGACCCCACTTTGTGGGAATATACTGGGTTGTTGTTGTTGAACAGTAAGACTCCTAATTGTAGCTTGTAAAACCAGTAAGTTATCTTAATCATGATGCGGTACTTTACAGTAAGTTCTCATAGCTGATGGATCTCCAATAAAATCTCTTATGTTGTGCATTATAGGTAAAATGAGTCATCATAAATAAGTGTTGCCAAGTTCTATCAGGAAAGGCCTGTTATAAGCTTTCTCCTCTCATTTGAATGTTCTTTATGAAAGTATTGAAGATCAACAAAGACAAACCTTGAACTGGCAGGATCACGAATCTCAAACTCATCTGTATCAGCATCATATCCACAGATGACAACATAGTGACCTGCGTAGACATGATTAAGAAAACGATTATGATTATGTAACAAAGGGGAGGAGATCCTTTTTCAGATAATAAATCACTTTAATGCACTATTCTTTCACAAATCGATCTAAAACCATAAGCCAGTAGCCACCAAACACCAGTGTCAAAGCCCATATTTCAGTTTAGTGAACAAAAAGGATGGGGTATGTAAAGTCGTAAACAATCTGTCGCCGAAGCACTAGCGACATGTTCTACTCTATACAGTTTTTAAACTCCAGAAATCAAAATTTACAGGAAAAAAATGTTAATTTCCCACCAATGCAGATCTATGTCACAAATACTAGGAGAACATTCTGATTTATATTTCTAAAAGGCAATGATCCATCAATGAACTGGTGATAAAGTAAATAAACTCCAACAAATACCAGATCATTATGGAAATAAATTTCCACGTCTCGACAATATTACACCTTCTATTTATGACTTTATTCTAAAGAAAATCCCATAATACACTTGAAATATATGTGTATGTACTTGGCCATGTAATTTATGCTTTTCATCACAACATGTTTGTAGAAATGACCTTTCAAGAATATTTATTTTCCAATGATAGCCTAGTTTTAATATCATATAACCATAAGTATAAGATACACTAATGTTATGTGTATAGAGCTACACTGATTTTGTAGATCTACAATATAGAGATACACTGATTTTATGTGAACCGCAAAGGTGATCGATCCAACTCTTATTCAGAACATCGGTGTGATTGGAAGCAGTTTCTTTTCCCTACAGATCAACTAGATGAGATTGAATTAGTTTTGGTCTGGGGAGGTACAAAATCCTCGTGAGATCACCATGATACGTGGATGCAGGTTGGTCATCTTTCCACTAAAAATTTAGGATTGTCTTTGGGAGGAAAAATCAAAGATGGTGAACTCCAACATCCTGTAATCTAGAAGATTGGAGAGATGAAAATGCAGTATTTGTCAAACAAGGAAGAGTCACCCTAAACAAAATCCAAACTCTCTAGCATTTCATTTACCTAGTTTATGTTTCCCATCCAACTTCCGATAGTAAAAGAAATTATAAGGCAACGAGGAAATTCTTGTGGGAAGGAACAAATGTTGAGAGGAATTATTTGTGGGTTGAGATAAGTCTGCTCACCTAGTTTTGGCAGCTTGAACATTTGTAGATTATACATCTTCAACCAATCACTTTCAGGAAAATGGTTGGCAAGATTTTCTTGCCGAGGAAGAAGCATGATGGAGAAAGGCAATTCCAATGAAATATGAGTGACAATGGAATGAGTGGTTACTGTAGAAGGTCACAACATCAGAATGAGTCTTTGGAGATGTATTATGAAGGAATCGAGTAAGCTATTTAGATTTAATGGCTTCACACTGGTTCGCTTTTGGTTGGATCTTTAGTGCTCAACTTTAAAGACAACTTTTTGTCCTCTACTTTGATCACCCCTGCCATGAAGGCCACAATAGCTGATCCCCTTACGAGAGATGGGTGTCATGTGATGTAGGATATATCTTTTAGGAGGCCCGTTCAAGATTGGTAATGGGATGATATCGATGATTTCTTTTCAAACATCTACAACTATACTAATTTTGGAAGATGACTGCATCATATAAGGGGTGTACTTATCAAATCGGCTCTCTTTTAAGTCTTATTATTACTGTGAATTCATCAAGGGAAACCAAGGTTAGTGTGAAAACTGAAAAAAATAATAGAAGGCGCAAAACAGGTGGCTTTCTTCATGCGAGGCACAGCACAGTATACAATCCTAATGACGTGAAACTATAGGAGGATAATATTTAGTTGGTGTTGTTTGTTCAAGAACATTGGCGATGATGAGGCCCATATACTGCTCTGCATTGCTTTGCCATAAACTATGGCCTTTGGTGTATCTTATATTTGATGTCTCCAAGATGCAACCTAAGTTGGGGGAGAATGATTAGATTGCTTGCGAGGAAGGAGTTGTAGAGAGTTTCTCCGCTTTTGGTAGATATGGACTACGGCGAGAAAAGAAATATAAAGGTTTTTGAAAGAGAGGAATGGAAAGTCCATGGTGAAGACTAAAGAGTTACTTTTTGTCACTTGCTTTTGTGTGTAAAAATGATATTTGTTATTGCATAAGCAGTTGCTTGGTTTTTTTGGTCATAAAAAAAAACATTGGACAGTGACAACGATTCGGTGTGACATTAATGAACTATTTTGACTTTTAAAAATACAAAATATAGCTCACTCTACATGAAAAGCTGACGCTCAAACACGTAAAAAATAAACTACACGAAGATGCTTCTCACCAGTATAGCCTGGGCTGTCATTACAGAAGTCTGATATACCAATATCTTCCAGCCAAGAGTGACTGCAAAAAAGAGAACCAGAAGTACAATAAGGGCCTTGAAGCAGAACTTAAACACTTATTACCCTGATTGATGACAATATACACTAAAGAGAACTCTCATTTCCGGTGTAATTTTCTCTGGAGGGTGAGGTAGGGCGGTGGTAAATTTAAGGAGAAGATAAAAATGTATAAGCAGAAGACTCTACCTTAACTTGTACTGGTCAACTAAAGCAATCACGATGAATTTCCCAGACATGATCAATGAAGAAATCTCTTCACTGCTAATCGATCTGCACTGTAAAAAGAGGATGTGTTTGTACTAAAACTTCAGAGATGTATATAATGTGCTGAATTCAGTTTCTCACACTAATGAGAGAAATAAGGCCTGCGAAATTCAAAATGACTAGTCGACATAATTCTTTTCCAAACAATTTAAGAGGAGCCCAAGGCAGATAGATAGATAAACAAGTTTAGGCATTTGTAGTAGGAGGCCAGCTAAGCTGCAATGCATGGTCGTTCCCAGTTCAAATAACTAACTAATGCCATAATCTATTTGAGGTACATACCACACCCTGGAACTCAAAAATTTCCAAGATTTGGCCAACCCAAGGAAGAACCAATCACTGATGTTCTCCAGGCCATCCGTTAGCTCCATGAGTGGTCCAACTAATTCGTCAAAGTTCCACCATAAACAGATCCTCAGCCCACCAGTTCAACTACAAGGCCCATACTAGAGGGAACTCTGTCATAACCATGCAAAAGATTGTCTTCTACTAACACATCTATCGATACCAACACAAATATTATACTTGCATTTTGGTATATATATACCATATATACAATGTGTAGACATTGAAAAAATATACCTCCTATCCTGGGTATCGTTGTGCTAAACACAGACCTAGCAGGGCTCCGTTGCATTGCCACAATTCTAAGGTTCGTGGGCTGGAGTTATGATGCAGAGGCTCATTAAGAATAACCTCAACAGGACTATATCCTAACCTTGATGATAGAGAGCAGGACGTACTACTACCTATAGAAACCCACGATCCATCACTTAGCCAAATTTTTTTTCTTGATAAGTACCCTTACACAAACTTTATCCTGCAAATCGCATATTATTCTTCACTCTTCTTCTTCCATAGTTACGGCACTCCTCATAAATATGATCTGATCGTAAACATTAACTATGTTATATTTTTTAACTGATCACATCTTTCTCCAACAGACATTATATTTAAAGTTTACATGAAATTGAAGAAAGGTCTTATGGTTATCAAAACAAAATCACATGGAAGCGCAAAAAAGTCTTTCGGGTAAGATGCCCTGCAATTCGGGGGAAATAGGATTTCTTGGTCAGGCCAAAAAGGTTACAATTGAAAGCTCTATCCCACCATGCCTGGCCCTTTATCTATATCTATACTATATTAAAAGCACGAACGACCTTAGCGAAATGTCATTCGGCTTTTATACCCTTTAAAACAGATTTCATATTGGACAAAATTGTAATTTAAATTAATTTCCTAATATTTAAGAATTTGAAACGATTAAGATTATGCTTATTAAATCTTTATTGATTTCAACTATGTTAGAAGTCCTAAAATTTGGGACTACAAAATCAAATAACATTTATCTTATATATTTTCCTTCTCTAAGCCGAGGGTCGATTGGAAACAGCCTTTCTACCCTTTTGGGTAAGGGTAAGGCTTGTCTACATATTACCCTCCCCAAACCCCACCTTGTGGGACTATACTGGGTAGTTGCTGTTGTTGTTGTTATGTATCTTATATATAAACTTTATATTCAAGATTTGAAGTCTAACTGATAATAATAGAAATACCTAAGTTGCCACTCTATTTAACTTCCACGAGGATTCATAAATCTAATAGTATGGTCTGTTGTTGCTCTAATTTACATAATTGAAGGAGTCTCTAGTATCCAATTTGGTGATCTGCACCATGATTGAAACTTTTCTTCAAAAATTTGAACCCTCGTGAAAAATTACCACAAGCTATTTAGGTCATCTGCGGCATTAATGGCTTAATTAGAAAGGCTCAATATGAGGTCGATTACAGTAGGTGTTATTTCAAAAATATGTTATTTACTTCTTGATGTATATTTCACGTAGATGTTATTTTTCTCTTCAACTCATTAAGGTTAAGTTTTTTTTTCTTATCTTGAATCCCAATCAAAGCTCGATCTTGTAATTTGATTTTATTTATCATGTTTTAGATCTTTAGGGCATTCGTAATACATATACTTCTGTTAGTTTCTTCTTTGCCTTCACAGATAAATTTTATGTTATGCGCTGCATGTATGATAAAGTCAATTGGTCTTATCTACTCTACATGCCGAAAGAAATGGGGTTTGGGGACAGATGAATTGGATGAATCAAATTTAGCCTGACCACTGTTAAATACTCCATCCTAATCAACAGATCTCCAGTAGGATTTTTTTTTTCCTCCTCATAAAGGAGTAATGCAAGGAGACCCCTGTCTCCCTTCCTATTCATCTTAGCTATGGAAGGATTGAGCAGAATACTTGACAAGGCAAAGCAAGTGCAGTGGATTGAAGGGTTCAAAATGGACAGCAATACTGACCTCTCAGTTTTAGTCTCCCATTTGTTGTATGCAGATGATACTTTAATATTTTGTGGGGCAGAGAAGCTTCAAGTTCAGTACCTAAACATGACTGTCCTTCTATTTGAAGCCATCTCAGGGCTGCACATCAATATGGCAAAAAGTGTGATCTACTCTGTGAATGAGGTGTCTAATCTAGAGGAACTGACTGGAATTATGAGTTGTGTCACTGGCTCTCTCCCAACAACATACCTAGGCCTTCCCTTAGGAGCAAAGCACAAAGCAACTGAAGTCTGGAATAGTCATGATAAGATAGAGAAAAGACCGGCCTCTTGGAAAATGCAGTATTTATCAATAGGGGCAGATCGATGCTGATTAACAGTGTACGGGACAGCATTCCTACTTATATCATGTCTCTTTTCCCTATGCCATGAAGAGTCCGAAAGCATCTGGACAAAGTCAGAAGAACATTTCTATGGGAGGACAACAGTGAAGACCATAAATTTCATTTGGTCAAGTGGTCCAAAGTCATCATACCAAAGAACCAAGGTGATCTAGGTGTTAGGGATCTACAAAAGCACAACAGGAGCCTTCTATTGAAGTGGTGGTGGAGGTATGCACAAGAAAACTCATGCATATGGAAGAAGGTTGTGACAACAAAGAATGGGAAATTAGACAGCTGGAGCACTAAGCAAAGTAGAGCTCCACATGGAGTAGGGCCTTGGAAGCATATCAACAGTATGAAACAAGAATTCTTTCAAGAGGTATCTTTCAGAGTAGGGGATGGCATCTCTGTTAAATTCTGGAAGGATAGGTGGATCCTACATCAACCTCTAAAAGATACTCGCTGTGGCATCTTCCCGATAGCTATAGACCCAGACTCAACAATTGCCCAAAATAGAGCAGGGAACTTATGGGAACCCCATTTCAGAAGGAATTTGCAGGATCGGGAACTAGATGAGCTCTTTGATCTCTACAGAATCATTGAAGGGTCCTCCATAGACCTTCAATCTCCCGACAGGCTAAGATGGGCAATTCTAGCAAGGTTATATACACGGTGAAGGCAGGGTACAACAAATTGTGTGAATCCAATGGAATGATTGATAACTGGCCATGGAAGCACATATGGAGGTCAAAATTACCTACTAAAGTAATGCGCTTCTCCTGGATTGCTCTCAATAATGCTACCTTGACTCATGATAACCTACGCAGAAGGAGCCTCCAACTAGTCAACAGATGCTACATGTGCTACAGCAATGCTGAAACAGCGAATCATCTCTTCTTGTACTGCCCAGAAGCATCTGATATTTGGAATATGTTCTTAGCAGTATTCTGCCTCAGTTGGGCCATTCCTCAGGACATCATTACAGAATCATTGAAGGAATAGAGCAGGGAACTTATGGGAACCCCATTTCAGAAGGAATTTGCAGGACCGGGAACTAGATGAGCTCTTTGATCTCTACAGAATCATTGAAGGTTCCTCCATAGACCTTCAATCCCCCGACAGGCTAAGATGGGCAATTCTAGCAAGGTTATATACACAGTGAAGGCAGGGTACAACAAATTGTGTGAATACAATGGAATGATTGATAACTGGCCATGGAAGCACATATGGAGGTCAAAATTACCTACTAAAGTAATGCGCTTCTCCTGGATTGCTCTCAGAAATGCTACCTTGACTCATGATAACCTATGCAGAAGGAGCCTCCAACTAGTCAACGGATGCTACATGTGCTACAGCAATGCTGAAACAGCGAATCATCTCTTCTTGCACTGCCCAGTGGCATCTGATATTTGGAATATGTTCTTAGCAGGACATCAAGGAAGCACTCGAAGGCTGGTGCTCTTGGGAAGTTGGGAAATCCATCAAAAAACCCTGGCAAATGATCCCAGCTTGTATATGTTGGAGTATATGGACAGAAAGGAATTCTGGGTGTTTTGAAAGAATCTCAACTTCCACTAGCCGTCTGAAGTCAATGTGTCTAATGAATCTGTTTAGTTGGAGCAACCTTTCCTCTGTAAATGATGTTATTCTCCTCTTAGATTTTATTAGCTCCCTTAACATGGCTTAATGCCTTTCTTTTGGTTATTGGTCTTGGTTAACTCAAGTTTCATAGGTTTTTTGTCCTTTAAGAGTTAACCAAAGACTTACACTATGTATCTTTTTGGCATCTTCTTGATGCATTCAATGAAACATCTTATTTAATCCAAAAAAAAAAAAAAAAGAGAACTTCAAATTTGGAGATATTGACTTCTTGTGGTATTTGTCGATCTTTTTAATCGTCTCATATGTTTCATGTTGATAGGTCCCCATAGATCGTCAGTTTGGGGTACTCGAAGGTAGTATTACGATAAGTTCTCTATTCTTGACTGTTAAATTATATTATTTTAATGTATTCTACATTTGGTTCTTGAAAATATGCATGTCTTTTGGAGAAATTTTAATACTTTGATTGTGATGTAAGGATGACTACGTTAAAAAGATTTTACGCTCAAATATAAGAAGGATTTGAATTTCCAACTGAAGTCATATTTGAGTTGATTAAACACCAGCCATATGACAAGACAAGCGTGAAAGTTAATAAGAAAGTCAAGTATCCATAATCTTTAAAGCTTACAACTTCACAACTTCAACTTTTTCGGAAATTCACAACCTGAATTTCTTTTCCTTCTAGAAATAAGATCGTTGCAACTAAAGATTGCCTAAGCATCCGGTCAAATTTTTCATTGAATAACAAAATAAACAAATAATAAACAAAGTAGTAAACAACAACAACAACAACAACCCAGTATATTCCCACAAGGTGGGGTCTGGGGAGGGTAATATGTAGACAGGCCTTACCTCTACCCGAGAGGGCAGAGAGGCTGTTTCCAATCGACCCTCGGCGCAGAGAAAGGAAAAGCAAACAAAAACAAAAACAAAAACCGCATTAGTTACTCTAGCATACAACGCATAAATATTATCTAAACATAAGAGACATAAATACCATAAATAAGCAGGCATGCAATGATATCAATAAACAAAGTAATAATAAAATTTAATATATGATTTTTGAAAATATTATATTTATTATAACATTAAATACACGTGCAAACTATAAAATTAATTACACTAAATTCATTAAGAAAATGTTTGAATTCAACTATATATTATATCAATGTACTAATATCTATTTTCATCATTTAAACACATAATTCCTCCGTCTCATATTATCTATCATGATTCTCTGGTATACATGATTCTCTGGTACACGCTCCTTAAGAAAAATTAATGAGGATGGGATTTTGACTACTTTAACCTTATTCATATCTTAATATTTAGATTTTTCTTTATTGGTATTTGAACAAAGTTATCCATAATTGAGGTGTTTGTGGTTTCAAGGATAATTATTACTAAGGATAAAAAAGAAAAAAGATAATCAATTTGTCTTGAACTTCTAAAGTGAAAAAATAATTTGACACTACTTTTAGTAATCACGACTGATAATATGAGATAGAGGGACTATTGCATTTAGTTTTACCTCCATTGCTATTTTTCAATAATTTGTATACGTTTTATACAAATTAATGTGATGCACACGTGCAACGCACGTACACTAAAACTAGTCTTACCTTAAAAAAGAAGTATGGAGCATGAGAAAGCCAAAACTCTATGATAGAACATATGACCTTAACGAGGAACACCAACCCTCTTAAATGATCATACTGAGTGAAAGGACCTTAGCCACTTCCTAAAACTATCCTGATCTATTGGATGAGCTGATAGATGATCAGGCTTAATAATATTGGATTATAAACACAAATTAAGTTATTATTATGAACCGCTCCCTTCTTTTCCCAAAAGGAGCATTATACTTCCACTCTCACCTAAAGCAACAATCGCTTAAACCCTTCTTGCCTCCTCTAGAGAAGGCTCTATAACCAGTGTATTTTACCTACCCCACTTGCCAGTTTTATCAGGTTAACCTCTCACCAACTCTCCATTTTGTTTGGAAGTTGTCTCCTGTTCCACTAGGCTCATCCTACTGATCTCCCTCTCTAGTAAAGCTCTATTTATAAGTTCTCATCCCAATATTCAAAACCAAAACTATTACACACTGACATTCCAACTTAACAGCTGGTCAAAGTTCACAGTTCACAATATTTCCACTTTGGAGAGTAATAGCTGTCAGAAAATAGTGTCAATAGTCATTCAAGTGAATTAATCTGAAATGTGAGAGAGTGTAGACGCTTTTCCTTTTTATGAGTCATTAGTATTATATTAATAGCCACCATGTTTTGAACAAAACAGTTAAAAATATGTTAAGAGCAAATAAATATAACTTTTTTCCTCTGTGTAGAACCAATAGAAAGCAGTCTGAGAAACTCCTAGGAACAAAGTAATCTCAGCCACAAAGATTCAACTGTTTAAATAAAATAAATAAAATTGTGCCCTTTCTCCTCATTGTTTCAGGAATATTTAATAACCTAAAATCCATTTTCTTTCATCAATTCTTCTTAAGCCTCATGGATAGAGAAGAATCTTTCCATGTTTTTACAGTTTACCTTGATGTCATCGATGAAATTAAATATAAACAAGATGGATGAAAGAAGCTGTAAGTTTTAGCTACTGCAGACTTGTTATTTGATTGAATGCACAGCTTATTTTCTTCATTCATTTCAAGGGAATATATACAAGTAGGTAGCAACCAGCTAGGATCATAAACAAATAAATCTGAGTTGTTGACAGCATGCTAACAGGCTGTTCTAACTTTAACAGCCTGTTCTAACTTTAACAGCATGTTCTAACTTTAACAACCTGTTCTAACTAACACTCCCCCTCAAGTTGGCATATAGATATCTGTCATGCCTAACTTGCTTACAAGAACATTAAAATTTGGCTTGAATAATCCTTTAGTGAACATGTCTGCCACTTGAAGATTGGTTGGGACAAATGGTGTACAAATGCTTCCATCTTCAATCTTTTCTTTGATGAAGTGTCTGTCAACCTCCACATGTTTAGTTCTATCATGTTGGACTGGATTGTGTGCAATGCTAATTGCAGCTTTGTTGTCACAGTAGAGTTTCATGGGTAATTGCATTGGCACTTCTAACTCTGTTAAGACCCTTCTAAGCCAGATAGTCTCACAAATTCCTTGTGCCATTGACCTGAACTCGGCCTCTGCACTGCTTCTAGCTACAACTGATTGTTTCTTGCTTCTCCAAGTGACCAGATTTCCCCAAACATAGGTACAATAACCTGAAGTAGATCTCTTGTCCATTACTGATCCTGCCAGTATGATCAGTCAGTTCATGCACTCTCCCAAGAATGAACATCTAGAAGCAGCCCACCTGGAGTATTCTTCAAATACCTCAAAATTCTGTGGGCTGCTTCTAGATGTTCATTCTTGGGAGAGTGCATGAACTGACCGATCATACTGACAGGGAATGCAATATCTGGTCGTGTATGAGAAAGATAGATGAGTCTTCCCACCAGTCTCTGAAACTGTCCACAATCAACTTCTTTTCCTTCCTTGACACCAAATTTGACATTTGGATCAATAGGAGTTTCAGCTGGCTTACATTCACTCATCCCAGTTTCCTTTAGAAGATCTAGTACATACTTTCTCCGTGACACCATGTTACCATGTTGTGATCTTGCAATTTCCATTCCTAGGAAGTATTTTAAATTTCCTAGGTCTTTAATCTCGAATTCCTCAGCCAATTTCTGCTTCAATCTGCCTTGTTCAATCTCATCATCACCTGTAAGAATAATGTCATCAACATACACAATAAGAACAGTCATTTTACCCTTTAGTGAGTGGTTAATGAACATAGTGTGATCTGCTTGCCCTTGCACGTAGCCCAGTTTTTTCATATACTGAGTAAGTCTTTCAAACCAAGCTCTAGGGGATTGTTTGAGACCGTATAAGGACTTCTTCAGTTTGCACACCTTCGTTTCTCCAATTTCTTTATTGCCTGGAAGGGGATCCATGTAGACTTCTTCCTCAAGCTCTCCATTAAGGAAAGCATTTTTCACATCTAGCTGCTGTAGAGGCCAGTTCAGATTAGCTGCTAGGGACAACAATACTCTGATGGAGTTCATTTTTGCTACTGGAGCAAATGTCTCCAAGTAATCAATGCCATAAGTTTGAGTATATCCCCTTGCTACTAGCCTTGCTTTGTACCTTTCCAGAGATCCGTCAGAGTTGTATTTGATGGTGAACACCCATTTACAACCCACTGTTTTCTTTCCTTTTGGTAGATCAATCATCTCCCAAGTCTTATTCTTCATTAGTGCTTTCATCTCCTCCCGAACTGCCTCTTTCCACTTAGGATCATTTAGAGCATCATGGATAGTTTTTGGAATTTCTAGGTTGTTTAAGTGAGATACAAAAGCTGTAAAAGAAGGTGACAGTCTATCATAGGAAACATGGTTAGACAAAGGATATAATGGTGTCTGTGTACATTTTCTAACACTTTTTCTTAGAGCAATAGGAATATCTAGATCATTAGGTTCGAATTCTAAATCTGAAACAATATTTAATTCAGAATTACCTGGTGTTTGAGGCACAATGGCTGGAGAAGATGATTGTTGAGAAGTGAATTTGTCGTCTCTTTCTCCCTTCTAGAGTACACCTTCAATGGTTTTATTTGATTGCTTAAAACATCACCATTTTCAGATATAGTTTCAGTCATGATTTCAGTGTTACTAGGAACTTGCGTTATTTCTTGTATATTAGGGATTAAACTCTGAGAGTCAGATTCAGACTTTTTAGACCAATCTAGATCTAGGTCTTCATAGCAATTCTCCCCCTGAAGACCAGTGCCATAGAACATCTCATCTTCATTAAAAGTAGCATCTAAGGTTATGATAATTTTCCTAGTTTTAGGATTATAGAGTTTAAAACCTTTCTGAGTTGGGGCATATCCTATGAAGACACATTTTTGTGCTCTAGGATCAAGTTTGTTTCTATTGTGATCATGAATATGAGCAAATGCTACACATCCAAACACTCTCAAAGGTAGGTTATGGATGAGCTTAGTAGTAGGGAATTGTTCTAGGAATACTTGCACGGGTGTTTTGAAGCCTACAACCTTAGAAGGCATTCTATTTATGAGATAAGTGGCTGTTAAAACAGCCTCTCCCCACAGACTTTTAGGACATCCACCTGTAAACAACAAGGCTCTAGTAACCTCTAGTAAGTGTCTGTTTTTTCTCTCAGCTACCCCATTTTGTTGAGGAGTATCAACACATGAACTTTAATGAACAATCCCTTTGTTTACAAAGAAGCTTCCTAAGACCTTATTGAAGAATTCTTTTCCATTGTCACTTCTGAAAATTTTTATCTTTTCATTGAACTGAGTTTCAATCATTTTATAAAACTTTTCAAAGATCCCTTTTACTTCCCCCTTTTCTTGCATTAGGTAAACCCAAGTTAATCTCGTGTGATCATCAATAAAACTGACAAACCATTTTTTATTTGAAGTGGTTTCAATTTTACCCCATACATCACTGTGAATTAAGTTGAAAGGTTTAGTGGCAATATATGTCTTAGCAGGGAAGCTACTTCTCTTATGCTTAGCCAATTCACAAAATTCACATTTTAACAAAGAAGGATTTTCATTGATAAAAAACTTAGGAAACAATAACTTCAGATAATGAAAATTAGGGTGTCCTAATCTGAAATGCCACAACATAAGTTTATTCCTAACAAGGCTGGTTTGAAAGCATACGGACTTTAAAGGTGTACTGTTTTCCAAGAGAAAGAGACCTCCAACTTCTTCAACATTGCCAATCATCTTCCCCAAGACCTTGTCCTGAAATACACAAGAATTTGAGTTAAATATAGTCTTACAATTCAGATTCTGGTTAAGCTTAGAAACTGATATCAGATTGCAGGATAGTTTAGGTACATGTAGAACATTTTCAAGGGTTATGAGAGGTGTTAGCTTAACGGTTCCTTTCCCTGCTATGGCTGAAAAAGTGCCATCAGAGCAATCCTAATTTTCTGATTGCCTGCAGATGGTTTATAGGTAAAAAAAAATTTTGAATCTCCCGTCATGTGGTCACTAGCACCTGAATCTATAATCCAAGAGTCATCCTTCATTTTTTCTATACTAACATAGGCTGAGGGTATAGGTATATTACCTTTTTGGGCAAAAGAACACCTAGGGTTACTATTTTGACCTGTTTGTTTGAGGAGTTGCTGCAAAAACTCTATCTGATCCTTAGTGAAGAGATTCAGTTTTGAAGATGCTTGAGACTGATCCTCTGTATTTGATGTTAAATAGGCCCTTCCTCCCTTTCTTTCCTTGGTGTTCTTCTTCTTCCAATTTGCCGGTTTCCCATGGATTTCCCAGCAAGTGTCCTTAGTATGCCAGTATTTTTTGCAAACTTCACACCAAGGCTTGTTCTTTTCTTCTCTGTTTTCAACCACAAGGGCTGATGATTCCAGGCCCTTTGATCCTTCACCCGCAGCGTCTTGAAGCATCACTCTTCTCCTTGATTCTTCCCTCCTTACCTCTGAGAATGTTTCTCTTAAAGGTGGCAATGGCTTCTTTCCCAAGATTCTGGATCTACATTCATCATACTCTTTATTCAGGCCAGCTAAGAACAAGTAGATTCTCTCATCTTCTTCTTGTTTCTTAGCTTGTACACCGTCTTTAGTGCAATTCCACTCAAGAGTATAACATTGTTCCAGTTCTTGCCACATGGAAACCATCTCGTTGTAAAAGATGGTGACCTCCTTTTCTTCTTGCTTGTTGTTCCAGAGCTTGTTTTTAAGCTCAAAGATCTGAGAAGCATTTTCCAGATCTGAATATGTTTCTTTGACAGCTACCCAAACATCTCTTGCAGTGGGTAGGAACAAATATGGCCTTCCAATAGAAGGCTCCATTGAGTTTAGGAGCCAGGATGTAACTAGGCAGTTTGTTGATTCCCAAGTGATGAATTTGGGATCTTCTATATTAGGTTTTGCCTCACCACCATTTATATAACCTAGCTTACCTCTACCAGCAATAGCAAGCTTAACAGATTGAGCCCATTCTAAATAATTCTTCCCATTCAACCTATGTGATATTGGAAGAATGGAAGTATTATTAGAATCACTGCTGTTACTGCTCATTTTGATGACTGAAGGGACACTAGTAGTACTCCCAGTAATTGTTTCTAAACTCTCAGTACCCTCCCCCTCAGAATCTGATGAATCTTGCCCAATGTTGGCAGATTTCACCATTAATTGGATCTAAAAAATAGGCTCTGATGCCATGTAAGTTTTAGCTACTGCAGACTTGTTATTTGATTGAATGCACAACTTATTTTCTTCATTCATTTCAAGGGAATATATACAAGTAGGTAGCAACCAGCTAGGATCATAAACAAATAAATCTGAGTTGTTGACAACATGCTAACAGGCTGTTCTAACTTTAACAGCCTGTTCTAACTTTAACAGCATGTTCTAACTTTAACAACCTGTTCTAACTAACAGAAGCAAAGAAGACTAGGTAACAACAACATCATACATGGTGTGATCCCACAAGTGAGGTATAGGGAAGATGGGTGTACGCAGACCTTACTCTTACCTTGTATTAGGTAGAGAAGTAGTTTCCGATAGACCATTGGCCAAAGAAAAGTGTTTTCAAAACAGATTTGAAAAATACAAGAGTAAAAAAAGCTATGGTGAAAATACCATATAAAAGAAAGTACTGACAACAAAAATAGTAAAGATAACCCAAGTAGAAGAAACAATAATAATAATTCAACTAAACTACTCCCACAGGAAAGAGAGAAACTACTCTACTACCTACTAACCCTCTACCTTATCCTCGACTCCATATGTTTTTCTACCTAAGGCCATGTCCTCGGTGAACCGGAGATGTGTCATGTCATGTCTAATCACCCCTCCCCAATTCATCATCGGTCTATCTCTACCTCTCCTTAGACCTATCATTGCCAATCTCTCGCACGTCCTCATTCGGGCATCTGCTCCTCCTCTTTACATGCCCGAACTATCTCAGCCTCGCTTCCCGCATCTTGTCCATCTCTGAGGTTACTCCCACCTTTCTGTATATTTTCGTTCCTAATCTTATCTCTCCTAGTGTGCCTACACACATCCATCTAAGCATCCTCATTTCCATTATATTCATTTTCTGGACGTGTGAATTCTTGACTGGCCAACACTCTACCCATACAAAATAGTTGGTCTAACAACCACTCAATAGAGCTTATCTTTAAGTCGCGGTGGCACATTCTTATCACATAGGACATCGGATACAAACCTCCATTTCATCCACCCCACTCCAATACGATGTGTGACATCATCGTCGACCTCCCCATTTCCTTGGATTATTGAACCAAGATACTTGAAGCTTCCTCTATCGGGGGTGACCTGTGTATCAAACCTCACTTCCTTGGACTAGGTGAATGACTCAATAAAGACTGGGAGACTTTCTCCCCAATTTGGTAGGCCTCCTCGAATTTGGAGAATAAACTATCCCTTGGGACTCCAAACAACAATAGAGGAGGGTAAGCAGAAAAAGAGATCCCAAAGTTACATGAGAAGCTTAAGCTTTGGCAAGATGCATAGGTACAACCATCTAGGACAGTAAATTTGTATTATATTCCTTTCTACCCCAATGCTAAATTTGAAAAAAGCATATAGATGGAGGGTGTGGCAACCTGCGGGTAGAATATTGCTAACACTTTATTAAAATCAATGTATACTATGTATTAAAAGTAAGACGAGAACCTAGTTTCCTCATTTCAGATGCAGTGATATGAAAATCAAACGAAAAAAAAAAAGAAAGAATTATTGTCAAACAACAAATAAATGATAAAGCACTTTCAGGGCCACTTTTCATAAGTTATATGCAAGACCCGATCAGTCAAAGAAGTTCAAGCTAACAGAAATGTGATCAAGTTATAGTGTCAGCTACAAAGGCAACCAAGCAAATCTGATGACAATTTGATGTTTTCTTATTCACTATTCCTTTGAACGGAACTACATTGTAGTTTTCCTCCTATTTTCACCAAAGCGGTCGAAGCCCCTTTCAGAGACCATCAAATCCCTGAGAAGGTGGTACATCTGAATTGCCCTACTTACCAGATAATATGACATGAAACAGACTTAGAATGTTTCGAGGTCAAATTCAATGGATTAAGCAAAGCATGAGGTCAATTAGTTAATCTACCAACTACTATGTGCTTCAGTCCCAACTCTAACTAGTTGAACAATTAGACTTGGGTTTACAAGCAACAATGAACAAAAAGAACATCCTTTACTCTTTACACCAGATACTGATGCTGCTACGCAATCTGGAGGTAAAAACAACGTGTCATCTAATCCTCAAATCTAATATTTGTTTTCTTCCATTTGTGTTTTCATGTGAAACATATCCCATTAAGACAGTAACACCGGCTACCTTTTATATAATGATGAATTTGTTAAAGCCTTGAAGACTATATTTGGACACAACCAGTTCATGCATGAAGCCCTTTCCTTCCATCAATCTTTGTCATTGATCTAACAATGAATGGCTTTAGAAGCCACTACACACCTTTTCTCTCTACTGCACTTGTTTAAGCTTTGGGAACGAAGATTGTTAACATGGTAGCTAGCCATTAGAGGTAGCCTTACAAAACAAAACAGAAGGTTAAACAGTGAAAGTAGTAGATGAGCTATCGTTGAAGAATTAATTGGACAAGACTCCCAATCACAACTCTTGTCATAAGCAAAGATCTAGTTCTGATTACGAGAAATACTTACGCCCTGACTAATAACATAGCAACGTATTTATTATAAGACTGGATATAACTGAGTGGATTGTACCTCTATATTAATACCAGCATCACGTGCCTTTTGGAATAGCATATCAACTCGAACCAGATCATTAGACAATTGCTCCTGCAAAGTGCAATCTGATCAGCATCATAAAGACAGGAGAAGAATGACAAAGTAAATTTCTCAGATTAGCATGAAACCAACCGCGTGTAGAACTGTACGTTCTCTATACGTTTATCATGTTTTTAGTTACCCTGAGATCCTGCTTCTCTTATACAATCAGCATACTGATAATATTAAATATAGAAAGACTAAAGCACGAGGGGCACATTGATCTTCACAGTATATGTTAATACTGATATAAAAAGGTACAATACCTGACACGTTTTACCCGACTTTCCTAATAAGTAATAAGCAAATGCGCACTTTGATAAATGAGATCAAAATGGAATGCGATGGTTACATCATACATATTTTTTATTAATAACCGTTGTACATGCCAGCTTGCAGGCATCTCGACTAATTCCACCGGACACCTGCTACCTCTCACCAGCAACAGGTACCAAGTAACTCTATCCATCAAGACTTGGACAGATTAGAAGAAATCACCTAGGGCTTGTTTGGTACGAGAGATAATTTCGGGATAAAAAATTGAGATGAGTTTATCCCATATTTGGTTGGAATAAAATCGAGGTATAATTAATCCGGGATTAGTTGTCGCGGGATTGTAGTGTTTTTTATCCCTATGAAAGGATAGGATAACTAATCCTGGGATAACTGGGATAACTTGTTTCCAACCAAATGACACCCGAGTGTTTTTGCTACCGATGGGATTTGAACTTGGGGCCTCATGGCTCTCAACCCCCTTTATTGACCACTGAGCCAAACCCTTGGGTGCAATTACATCATGCATAATTGGAAGCTTGAAATACTAGCAAAAGTGCAAATCACAATGCGAGCAATCTCTAACAGGTTATTTTATCCCCTGAAAGTTCTATTCAAGAATGATAAAGAGAAGTTGATGTGATGCTCTTCACAGTTCACACTAAATACATTATATATGTTTTCTCCACAACGAACCTATTTCGTATGTTATGTCACAGACATTTGATATGGTAACAGCAGTTGAACACATCAACACATCAAATGAATATGCTACTGAATCTTTAAAAAAAAATACATACTATGTCAAATTGCTGATGTCTCAGTTATATTTTTCCAGTTATTCATTTCATTTCTAACAGCCTTCCAGTGAAGAGCAGCAAAAAATGTAAGCAATTCTAAGTGCATAAAATCAGTCATAAATACTCCACCTTGTAAAATGTCTCCATGCAGAAACTTGGATTTGCTCCTAATGTGACTGTAAAGTAGGAAAATTTGACAGAAAATTTCTGCAACAAATATGCCAGATCAACAGTCCAAATACTGCAAGATTAAGAATAACGTCAATAAACTTTGTGAAGCATTTTATCTCATTCATATAAGAGGTAAGTGAATGAATGTTTCATTTGAATCAAGCTATCCAGCAAGGAACCCAATGTGAGACATGAGGCACACTAAATGAAAAAACAACTATTGGGTGCCGGTCACGCCCTCATACAGTTCTGGGGTGTGACAGTATCATGGGCTTGTTATGTCTAAAACAGCGAGTCTTAATTTCGAATGTAAACATACCAGTGACCAATTACTCCCTGAGTCCTAGAACGCTGGTCTTACTTTCTCTTTGTGGATTGTTAGATGGGAAGTTTAAAACAACAATAACTACGCCTTACTCCCGAACAAGTTGAAGTCGATAATATACCACAATTTTTTTTTTTTGAACCACCTTTAATCTAGTCGATTCAATTTTATCTTTTTATGCAATGTCCACAAATATACCACATGTTTGTCCATGAATAGTGTAATTTTGCTTCTCAATAACCCTGCAAAGTCAAAATCCGACTACCTGTTTTAAAGCATAAAGGGACACTTTTCCTATAGAATTATCTGCAAGATCCAGCTCGAGAATGAGAATATCACCAGAATGAAATGGAAAAGGCAAATCATGTTCGTAGTTTAACATTACAAGAAAACTAAGAACTGATGCAGAGACTTCAAAAAAGAAAGAAGATGGAAGAGGGCTAGACTGGAAGTTCTCTCTTTCTCTAGCATTGAAGACTTTGGTCACTCATCTAAAAGGATTAATCTAGTGTCGGAAATAGGTTAAACATGTGTGACAAGTAAATCTAGGATATTTGATTCAATCTTCATTGGAAAGAAGCATTTCTTCCATAGCACGGTTGATGCCACCAATCAGTGCTTCATGCTTTAGTTTTCATAGTAGGAGGGAAAGTGTGTACTTCCTTTTAACATGCTTTGCAATTTATCATAGGAGCTCATCATTATGTACATCAATGTAGCGACCACCCATTTATAGGAATAGCCTATATTGCCCCAATCACCTCTAGGTCCAAATATATTGACTCTTTACATATAGCACCAAAATGACAGTTAATTAATCCTTCTGAAGATCCAAACACATGGAGAAACATCTAAAAAGTGAAGGTCTAATAAAATAACATAGCATCAACTGAGGTAAGACATCAAAAAATACATGATATATAAATTAACTCAGTATTGCAGAGATGCAAAGGGGGAATTCCTAAATAAGCAATTAGATTAAAACAACTAAAAGAAAAGGATGAATGAAGTAGAAGTTAAATGTGATATTTATCCTCACAACAGAGCAAAAGAAGTACTTATATGGCAAGGATTAAATTTTGAAAGCTTTTAAAAGATGTACCTTGTAGTGCAGCAAAGCTCTTTAAGTTCTTGCATATCATAATCCATACCGAGAGTCCTCAAAACCATTAAAACACAAGCAAGACCACAGTCCCATGAATGTAACTGGTTAATATGTGGAACCTATAGTGACAAGCACAGACTGATTGTTAAGACTAGACAAACAATTGAGCATATATCAAGAAGACGCTGCTAAAAATATAGATTATACAAACATTTATCTACACATATTAGCCAACATCACAATTTTTAATTAGCAAAAGACTTCAAAAAAGTGCCCAAAAAGCAAATGATAGAGCTGTGAATGGAGCAAATGAACTCACTTCACAAAAGTACGAACATGAGAGGACTGTATTGTGGCATTTGTTTGTGCCAACTGATCGTTTACAGAGGAAGGACTCTACCAAGCTTAAACGATCCCTTTCAGATCCTTGAGAGTATTGTTCTTCTGTCCTTGAAAACTTACTCAAGAGAACATATAAAGGCCACATCTGCGATCTGTAGACTGATGAAGTTGCTAAAACATTGAGTCTCAAACCACAAACCTTATGCAGTAAATTACGAATTGTCACATATGAAAAACCTCAATACCTTACCTGTTGTGTCGTAGCCAATATACTTCTAATATGAGATGGTGGGAGGATGCAGCAACACTCAGAAAGCATTCAGGGGCTGGAACCAGAAATGCTGCATATTAGTTCAGATATCCGCGCTTCAGGTAGCAAAATAATAGTTTATAGAATACTTTCCAGTCCAATAAATGTGATTATGATATCCACATCCACAAGTTGGTTGCATACACAAATGGCAACAAAAAAGCAGGCATCCCTCAAATTAATGGTGCTAAGCATTTAATAGTTACAGGAACATATATTAAATCCCAGTAGAGGCAAAAATGTTAAGCAATTTCCTCGCATCTCTCTAAAAATTAATTATCAAAAGCTGACCGAGACACCGGCGTTATGTTAATGGAAGAAAAATGCAATTATAAATAGAATTGATACCTCCTTCTGGAACACTGCCTCAAATAGTTGGCAAAATTAACAACAAAAAACTCATTAAGAGACAAACCCTTTGCAGCTCCTATTTTCAGATATATATAATACAAGTTTCACAGAAATCAAATCACATAATCAGATCAAATAAAATTGTCTGCATTTGACTAGTCTTACAAAATCCTAAGATTAAAGAGGCAAAATTCAGTTGTGGTCCAAACCAGACATTCAAATTCAACAAATGCATCAAAGAGAAAAGATAGAAAGAAGAAAAATCTTTGAGAATAAAATTATGGAGAAAGAAAGGGCAAAAGAACTGACGGAAAGTTGCGGGTCTTCTTCTTCTTCTGCGTCCTTCTTTTCTCTCTTTCCTTTGCTCCGCCTTTCTTAACATTCCATTTGTTGAGCGCTTCTGGGTCCCACCGTCTTATTTCTCTTACAGTGCAGTTGCAATGGTTAGATACGACTTAATTAACAATAAGACCATGTTTGGAAAGCCATGTAGGAGATAGGATTTGGGTGTAATTATACAATTTGGTATATTTGTTTGGCCAAGTAATTACTTGGTCAGCATGAAATTAGGTATAATTGAAGGGATGTAATTACACTCTCCAATTCTTAAGGGGATGTGAGAATTGGTGGTGATTATACTGTGTAATTACAAGATTATTTTTTATTTTCGTTCCTTTTTATTTTATTTTAATTTATTTTCTTTATAATTTTTTATTTCTATTATTTTAATTTTTAAATTATTTTTACTTTTTAATTTTTTTTAAAATTATAAAATATATTTTTTTGGTACATTATTTCTCTTCCTTTATTTCATGTAATTGATTATATTTTATTTTTATTTATTTTATTATTCTATTTTTTGAAACTTCACCTCCTAATATTATAAATAATGAGTCATTTACAAACTATTGTAATGAGTGATGTAATTAAAGTGGAATTTCATTGTTGAATGTGATTATAAACTTATTTATGTTTCATAATCTAAAATTATACTAGAACTTACTATTATTATGTTAGAATTTAACATATGCTAAATAATTTTTTTTTCAAATTTTGAAATTGTGTTACATTCATGGTTCTAATTTACTTGTTTTAATAGTATTGGTTCATTCGCATGTTGTTTATTTTTTAGTTAAAATTGATAGATCAGTTTTGTCAAATATTTGAATAATGTTATGACATTATATTTATAAATATTAATTTATTTTATCAAATATGAATTCCATAATGCTTACAAAATAACATATATTTTTAATTTTTGTACGTATCTAAACTAAATATTATTAATTAAAATATATAGATAAATTTTTATAATATTAGTTTATATATGATTACTTATTAATGTATATTCATGAAAAATATACATCTTAAATATCAAATATAATATTATTTATACTTATAAAGATTTATAGGCATATATTTAGTATATTAACTTTTAAGTTTTGATAATTAGTTAATTTAAAATTTAATCTAACTGTGTAATTACACTTGTACAACCAAACAGTAAACTTGTAATTACACTATTACAAACAAACAGGTCGTTGTAATTACACAACTGAGTAATTACTAGAATATGTAATTACTACCCTAGAAATTACACCAATTTCAATTACATGGTGGCTTTCCAAACAGACTCTAAAACAAATTGATAATTTAATAATCACCCAAACTTCATACATTATTACTCTAATAATATTGTACATTCTTTACAAAAATAAGGGTCTGTTTGGAAACTCACTAGGTAATTAGAATTAGTGCAATTATTAAGATAATAATTATAGTATAGTAATTATACCGTCGTATAATTACAATGACATATTTGTTTGCTATAGTGTAATGACAGTGTCATTACAAGTTTACTGTTTGGTTGCACAAGTATAATTATATCAGTAGATTAAATTTTAAATGAAGTAATTATCAAAACTTAAAAGTTAAAATAAAATTAAAATAACAACAAAAATGAAAGAAACTAAAAAACAACATTGTAATTACATAGTGTAATTATCACCAATTCTCACCTCCTCGATAATTGAAAAGTATAATTACATCTCTTCAATTACATTTGGTTACATGTTGATCAAGTAATTACTTGGTCCACCAAACACGTCAAACTATATAATTACACCCAAATCCATTTCGAATGTGACTTTCCAAACATGCTATCAATGAGACAACTTTGAAATACTTGTGTGAATCCCACACTGATTCTTAACCTTTTTTTGAATTAAATTTACAAAGTTTGAGACCACATAATACGATAAATCATTTTTTTTCAATATTCAAATTTGATTTTTTTTTTTGTAGAAAAAAATGTGTTTAGCTCCTCAATCATCACGTAGAAACAGTGACAAACAAAATGGAAAATTTGTACCTCGTCAATCTTATTTGGATATTCCAAGAAAATTAAGAATATATTCCTTCTTTATTCTATCAACATTTGAATTTAGGGTATTCTTGGATATTACTTGCTCCTTATGCTGATTCTTCCTCTAGGATATTAGTTTAATATCGGAGAATTATGCCGACCAAAGTTTAGAAAGGAAGAAATCTTTAGTGCTTTTAGATTTTACTTAGCTTGAATGTGAATTTTAATACTTAAAATTTGCACTCACTATTTACGATCACAAATATCTAAATCATCTTAATATCTCTATATATTAAGTCATTTTTAAAGCTATCCATAAGACACCTTAAACATGTTTATGTATTTTTAATAAGTTCGAAATTATGTACTTATTTATTTATTTATTTATTTATTTATTTATTTATTTATTATTATTATTATTATTATTATTATTACTATTATTATTATTATTATTATTATTATTATTATTATTATTATTATTATTATTAGACACTTAGAAGAGTTTTCTCAACTTCTTTATACTCAACTTCGACTCTATCTCTTATTGTGTTAGCAAGGAATGAACCCAGAAACACTCTCATCTCATGCACGCGTCCCCCCAAAACCACCTGATCAAGCTACTGATCCTCCACCACCATCAATATTGTCTCGCTATAAAATTCCTAATAATCCCTCGTTTAAAGAGAAATTACTCTCCCACGAAACTATAATAACTACACTTATTAACTCCAATATTGCTTTATTGGATACACTGAACCAATGAGGAAGGAGTCCACCTATGAATCCATGTCCCCCCAATTCAGTCATATTTCCCTATCAGCTGGGGATAGACAGTGTATGTATCACCATGGCAATTCTCTCTCATAATCAAACTCCTTGGTAAAAGAGTGATCCACCAATATCTAAAGAAAAAGATCCATGACCTTTGGAAACCAACTGAAACCTTTCCATTAATTGACCTGGGATTTAGATTTTTACGTGGTTAAGCTTACTAAAAAAGAAAATATGGCAAAAGCTTTACAACAAGCCCCATGGTTCATCAACGGTCATTACCTCTCTGTTAGAAGATAGGAACCAAACTTTGTAGCTAGTCAAGCCAAGGAATTATACCCAACTGTATGGGTTCATCTTCCTCAGTTATCTGCTGAGTTATATGATAGGATAATGCTTAGAAAAATTGAAAACTCAACTGGGAAGTTACTGCGTATAGATGCTTGTACTAGCTCAATAATTAGAAGGAGGTGAGCGAGGCTATGCGTGCAAGTCCCTTTAGATCAACCTGTCCAAACTGCAATTCAAATTGGCACCCATCTATAGCAGTTAGTATATGAAGGACAGAAGCAGTTAGTATATGAAGGAGAGAATTTGTATGCAAAGTATATGGTAAATTAGGCCACACAGCACCCTCATGCATCTATCCTAGCACAAGGATAGCAAAACAGACTCAAATGGGACCTTGGGAGATAGTATCTACTTCAACAACTAAGGGGCAATCCACTAAGGAGCAGTGGCAAACAGTGTCTTTCCCAAAAGGCCATAGACATTAAAAAAATATTGTCACTCCTCCAAGGATCAAAAACACGGGCAACCAAACAGGTATCAGCATCAATATTTTTTATGAAAAATCAGGTAATTTTCGAAATACTCAAAAACTAACTTTCAAGCCTAGACATCTTTCTAATTCAAAACAGGAAAATTTAGAGGAATTAAGCCTCTCTAATACTGAACAATATACTTCTACTGTGGCTCATATTGTTTGTATCCAAACTGCTAATAAGTTCTCATCATTACTGACTAATAATAATGATTTACCTAAGGAATAAGGATCTGCTAATATGGATTTAGATGAAATCTCTCATAGCCAATCCACCGATCATCCTCGCTCATTTCCCATACGAAAACACCATTTTCCCCCATATTGACAGTCTGTGTGCAATGCAATTGCATGCAATACCACTTCAAATGAAACAGCAGCCCCACACTCTAAACACTTACTTAGCACGCCTTCGATTACCCATAATTCCCCTAAAACATAAGTTAATGGCCATGTGGCCATGCAAACAAATTCTCCAATACAAGATAATCTAGAAGCGGAAGTAATGACACAAAGCATGCACACTACAAACCTTATATTAACTGATCAATCATTGCTTCACGAGTCCCAACTTTCTATTGCCTACAACTCCAACCTTAGAAATGAATCCACCACATCCACATGTACGAAGGAGAATAACACTAAATCAGCTACCCCCTCACCATTATCCATTCATACTATCAAGGATGGACAACCAAGTACCAAATCCAAATCTCTCAATCTATGTCACCAATATACTACCCCAGGATCACCAACCAACGACATGATTGGAACAAGGTCTTCAGGGACAAGCTGTCTTCTTCATAGTGAACATCCATAACTATGAGGTTCTCTTTGTACTATAGAACCCTCAGATACTAGCCCAACTAATTTCGGAGGGCATGAGGTTAGTCATGTCCAACCATATCAACCACCTTTAGGTGATGAATGTCCTCGACCCAATTGCCCCAGCATTGGCACCTGTTTTACTGCAAAACATGCAAGCTCATTGGAATCGTCCACACCACTACAATCTATTGCAGAATATGCAACTTCTTTACCAACTTCCTTTCTTTGCTCTGCAAGATCAAAATAAACCCCCTTTGATCCATGCATGGCAACCTCTGCCTCAACATTTTACACCACCGGTGGATATCCATCAACCCCAGCCTTCCCATCACAATGTAATCGTACAAGAAGAGGAAGGAGTAGTAGAACAAGAACATATCATCCCACCACTGAACATAACATCATTCACAGAAATTTTAAATATTTACGCAATCAAGATCATGTTGTTACGCGCTGGAGGACAAAAAGTTTATGTGCAAGTGCCCGCAGGAACTGTACAAATGTTCAATCGATATCAGAACCTCCATTAAACAAGGAGTAGGAAATTTAGCAGTAATATTAAGCTCATCAGTGAAGGGCAGCGCTCAACAATATCACCACCTCGACTCATCAATGAATAGACTCCCAAACTTTGTAATTTGGAATTTCAGGGGTGTAAATAATATTGAGTTTAAGCACCACTTTAGGTACCTACTAAATACACACAACCCTTCCCTAGTTGCTCTCCTAGAAACGCGTATGACCAATCACATTGGCATTCGAGATGATTTCCATTTTTCTAATATGGTAGAGATCCTGCTCAAGGTCAATCAGGTGGTATTGCTATTCTTTGGCATGACTCTCATGTTTAGCTTATTTATATTCATCTTGATGGTCAGGAAGTACATGAAATGATCCAGGTTCTTTCTAATCATCTTCCTCGGTTGTTTAGTACGGTTTATGCTAGCACTCATGTTCATATTAGGTCACAACTTTGGTTAAATCTGAAAACTATTGCTAATAATTATAAGGCGTGTGGTTCCTAAGTGGAGACTTTAATGAGATTGTGAGTCAGCAAGATAAATTAGGGGACCTATAAATTGCAATAGAGCATCTAGATTTCAATCGTGTATTAATCATTGTTAGTTTATGGATCTTGGTTTTAAAGGGGCTGAGTATACCTGGTCCAATCATAAATATAATCGTCCTGATTTAATTTTGGAATGACTTGATAGATGTTTTATTAATGAACAATAGCTTGAATATTACCCGAATGCTTTTGTTATACATTTTCCAAAGACTTATTCTGACCATACCATGTCCTCATTTCCCTATCACAGTACACTAGGCTTCACACTAATCGTATCTTTAGACTTGAAACTTATTGGTGTCATCACCCTGAATTTACTACAATGGTTAGAGAGACTTGGAATGGTCAGAATCTAACCAATGCAACTAATATTTTTACCAACAAAGTTAAGGATTGGGCAACCCATAATTTTGGTGATGTTATTAGGGGAAAAAACTATTCTTGCACGACTTAGTGGGATCTGAAAATCCACGAATTATCCTACAAGTATGTTCCTAAAGAATCTGGAACAAACCCTCACTAATAAATATAGAACTCTTTTAAAAGTATAAGAGGATCACTGGAAGCTACGCTCCCGTATAAATTGGCTTAGTGAAGGGGATTCTAGTATCAAATTTTTCCACATAAGTATCCTTAATAGGAGAAGGAAAATATCGTATCTCTTTTGTCAAGGATGCTCTTAATAATTGGATAAATGATCCTAATCAAATTATCCAATACAATTTACATTAGTTTCAAACAGTCCATGAATCCTCAAATTGGATAACCACCCAAAATTCACTGGTTTTATCTAGTAATGTTGATTTATCAGCAAAGGACAAGCCTTTACATAATCATAAGATCACTAGAGCTATTTCCTCGTTCAAACTTCTTAAAGTTCCAGGTCCGGATGAATTACATCCTTTTCTTTATCAAAAATATTGGCACATTGTTAAAAAAGCTATCTATGACCACTGCCACTCTATTTTTGATAACCCTAGTATCCCAGGACATATTAACACTACCTTTCTTTGTTTAATACCAAAATTCCCTAATGTCAATGGACTGAAATTTAGGCATGTTGGTCTTAGTAATACTTCTTACAAAATTATGACTAAAGTTATTGTCAATCATCTAAAACCCTTTTTAGATAAACTCATAGGCCCCATTCAATCAAGCTTTTTTAAATGAAGACGTGCGGCTGATAATGCTATTATCATTCAGGAAATTATCCATCACTACACTAAAATAAAAGGTAAGAAGGGCAAAATGCTCCTTAAAATTGATTTGAAAAGGTTTTTTGACCGCCTGGAATGGTCCTTTATTTGAAGAGCCTTCCACTATTTTCATTTTCCTCCAAAAACCATCAAACTCATCATGTCTTGTATTACTACCTCTGGTGTGAATGTTCTAGTCAATGGATCTCAAACGGAATTCTTCAAGCCATCTAGAGGCATTGGACAGGGTGACCCTATATATTTATCCTTTGTATTGAACTGTTATCCACTCTTATCAATCACCAAGTTGATTTAACCTTATGGGATCCTATTAAAATAAGCCGTTAGGGACCCACCCATTTCCATTTATTCTTTGCGAATGATTTAACCTTAATGGTTGCAGCCAATGAGAAGTCTGCTTCCACTAATAAACGTTGTCTTGACTATTTTAATAAGTTATCAGGGAAACAAATAAACCTTTCAAAATCAAATCTTCTATTCTCTAACAACTACCCTAATTCCCAATAAAATTCAATACCCACCATCCTAATCTTCAAGGTTAGTAACACTTTAGGAAATACCTAGGCTTTTCAATAATAAATACCAATCCTAAACTAATGGACTATAATTTTATCCTAGATAACCTTAATAAAGGCTTAATAGTTGGAAAACCTAATTCCTTTCCTTAGCTAAGAGAGCCACCCCCATTCAAACCATACTCAGCTCTCTCTCAAATCACATCATACAGTACACCATGCTACCTAACCCATCGGTAAATTGATAAAATTCAACGAGATTTGCTTTGGGGTAGTAATCTTACTTCAAAAAAATCCATTATATAAAGTGGGATACTGTTTCATTGCCTAAAAAGGACGGGGGTCTGAGGATACATAAATCCCTATACAAGAACAAAGTGGCTCTTACAAATCTTACTTGGTATTTTCTTAATCATCCCAACACTATATGGGCAACCTTACTTTAATCCAAATACAATAGTCGATATGCTAATGCGTCTCATTCTTTCATATGGAGAAACATCCTCATATAATGGAATGTTTATAAAAATGCCACTGTATGGCATATCGGGGATGGTTCTCAAGTAGATTTTTTGCATGCAAATTGATTATCGTGCAATAAAAGTCTAAGGAGTATGCTCCATGGCCCGTTGTCTCATCAAGAGTGAACTACAAGGGTTTTCCACATCCTCCATAATGGGACATGGGACCTACCACAACTTCTCCTCGAATTTCCTCCCCAAATTCTAACTTAAATTCATTCTATCCGCCCTAATAGTAACATGAATCACACAGATACACCAATTTGAGCACCCATCACGAATGGTATTTTCACCACAAGGTTTGTGTACCTATTTGTTACTGTTAATATAGTACGCATCCATGATAAGAATTTTCAATGGCTTTGGAAACTAAAAACTTGGAATAAGCTTAAATATTTTCTTTAGCAATGCTACCATGATAGACTTCCCACAAAAACCTTCCTGAATCGCATTGGAATAACCACTTCCTTATACTGCCCAGTATCCCGTATTGTAGAGGAGACATTTCTTCACATTTTTCTTATGCGCCTCATAGCAAAACAGCTATGGGAAGTCCTAGGTGCGAGTATTCACTCAATTAATACTCCCTCTACTCATTGGCTTGATAGTCTATACAAATAGAAACCCCTTACAATTTACTCTTCCCTAACGTGGGACTGCCTATTCTCCTTTACTCTTTGGCTTCTGTGGCTTAATCGAAATAAAAACACCTTTCACAATCTTCGTAACTCAGTGGATAGTAATAGGGTTATATCAAAAGCCATGGAGTATCTGCATTGCAGTAATATCAATTGCAGCAAACTAGATAGACCACTACCATTTGCTGCCAAATGGGAACCCTCACTCTACGTCAATTAAAGCTCAACATTAATATAACCTTTAAATGTAGATTTGAACTAGGTGGAATAGGTGGGGTACTCAGAGACTCAAATGGGGACTGGATTATAGGCTTCAACAAAACTACTACTGGCCCCTCTCCTCTTTATATTGAGCTTGACGCACTATGCCAAGGGTTTGAGATTGTAACAAGTCACCAATTCAAAAATTCACAAATTGAGACATACTCTGCCGGTATACCTTAATTAATTGAATCAAACTCATCACCACTTTATAATACACTTCTTTGTAAATGTAGGTACTGGCTGAAGATGTTAGTGAATCCACCCTTCCTACACAATTTCAGGGAAGGCAACAACATAGCACATAATCTGGCACAACAGGGAGTTCAGCAAGCCAACATTAACCAGATATATCTTGAAGTACCAGACTATCTTAAAAAAGTTGTGCGTGCTGATAAAGAAGGACTCACAGTTATTAGAACTACTAATACTGTTGTACTAAATAATTTGGCCATGTTGGGCAACCCTATAATGACTTCTTTGGTTATACTGCTACATCTACTAGTATGCCGTCGTTTGCTCCTAATGGGAGGACCGGGCTATGTAACCTTGCTACTTAATATTAAATAAAATGTTTCTTCTTTGCAAAAAAAGAAGAGTTTTTCTCACAATAGATGAGAGCTGGTGCGCTTTCCAATATCTTAATTAGGATGCAAATTCTGCAGAGATATCGTTAGGTCAACCACGAGTTGTATGATACAAGGAATTAAACAAAGCTAATACATAATATAAACATTACAAATACTAACAAATAATTAAGTAGCTCACATGATTGTTATTTCAGTTTGTTATTCCTTTCCAGGTGGATATATTTTAGTATTTTTTATGCAAGACTTGCATACGAAAAGTGTATGGAAGTTGGAAGTTGGAAACCATTGGCTGAATTGATTAATGGCAAACCAAAATCGTGACATAAAACCTGGTGCATTTAATTGGAGCCTTTTGTAAGTGTAATAAACGTGACGTTTCTAATTTTCTTCATGTTCAGTTGGAGATTTGCATGCGGCAGATATCGCTAAACACTCATTCCATAGCCCTGCCTACCAATATCAAATTGTTACGACCTAATATTCCTCGGTAGGATATTGTGACGATATCTAGTCTCTAAGACTAGGTAAGCTAATACTTATTGAATTATTAGAAGAATTTTATCATTAACTAATAAATATGAAATAGAAACCTTTATACTCAACATACAATTCCCAAAATCGAAAGTAAAAATCATAAGCTCTACTGAGTTCGCTAAGAATAATCCTTAAGTACAACTGTTCGGAATGAAAATCAATAGCACAAAAATGAAATCAGAAGGTGACTCTCAAGCCTGCGATGCGATGACAGGTTTACCTCGAGTTTTAATAGCACGACCAACCAGCTAATAATCAACAACACAGTGGCACCTGGATCTGCACAAAAATGTGTAAAAGAATAATATGAGTATACCACAATAGTATCTAGTAAGTATCAAGACTAACCCCGTTGGAGTAGTAACGATGGGCAGTCAAGACACCTGCTGGGCTAAACTACTTGAACAAGTAATTAACTAACAAAGAACAGTATAAATATAAGTTTGACGGATAAGGAATACAGAACAATACTTGAAATGATGTACAAGTAACAATAATAGGCAACAAGAAGCAATAAGATAATAATGCTATAAAGTAACTGATCACAGTATAGTCTGGGGAAAAACCAAATAAAGGGAAAACCAGCAATAACTCAATAAGAACAACCGCTTTCACATCAGATTTGTTCAAGCATTTTCACAAGGTACTGAACCTCATAATCACAGCTCACAGGTCCCAATTCTTGAACCCTAATCACTTGGCATCTTGTGCTCACATTTCAATTTATTACTGCACGGACGACTCATGTGCAAGGGAAGCAACTCTCACACAAAAGGCAAGTAGACAAGGATACATGTAACGGTCAATAACGTCAAGATTCATCTTTTTTTAATCTGATATGGGTGAGTAATTTATGTGTATACTTGTGCAAGTGCTCTACCACGATCCAAGTCAACAAATAAGAGCAAAGACAACGAATGACACATAAGAAATGATCACCACAGAATATACAATGTAATTAAGACGACAACGAAGTTTGAAGCGATGAGCAACACAACAAGATTAGCTACATAGAACTGAGCGAATAATGAAACACGGAGGAGAACAATTAATAGTTTACTATGGAAAATAACAATCAAAGATAAGTGCACAAAATAGGGAAAATGACAATAGAGTCCTCCTGAGGTATCGCCTCGTAGTCTCAAATTTTAAAATGAATCACAATAGCACGACATAAATCTCGTGCAAATAGCCACACTACAAAACCACATGCCACAATAATATCCGCACGACAAAAAACCTCGTGCCACAATAATATCCGCACGACAAAAAACCTCGTGCCACAATAATATCCGTACTGCAGAAATCTCGTGCCTTAATAATATCTGCATAGTAGAAACCTCGTGCCACAATAACATCCGCACAGCAGAAAGCTCGTGCCACAATAACATCTGCACGACAATAATCTCATGCCACAATAACATCCGCATGGAAGAAATCCCGTGCCACAATAACATCCATACGGTAAAACCTTATGCCACAATAATAACTACATAGTAGAAACCTCGTGCCACAATAACAAATGCATGACAGAAACCTTGTGCAAATACAATACATGATACAACAGCAACAATAATAATAACACAAGAATACGACAAGTAAATCAACTCAGGTACTCCGGAACACAAAGAAATGGAAGAACGAGCTCACAAGGAAAGACATAACAGGAGATAATGGTACCACATAGTAATATCTCAACATGGAAGAGATATTGTGTAGCAATGATTCCACATAAGCGCAATTCAACGATAAGAGGGATAACATGAATCAATTACTCCAATTGAGGATAAGTCGACAATGATAAGGGATAATAAAGCTTCAATTAGAGTGGATCATTTATGGGAAAGATTCAATAATTCAATAAGGATAATCAGATTATGGAAAAGATAATAGTAATAACTTCAATCAAGGATATAAAAATTACAGAAAGTATAGCATAGCAATAAAAGAAAGGGAGGCAACAACTTTAATGAAGGCACATAAGAGTTTAATTGGTAATCAATGTATAGCATAGAATAACTAATTTCAATTAAGACACGTAAGGGTGGATTTAGTAAATGGAGCATTTAACATGATAACACAACTTCATATTTAATAGACATAATAGTCTAAGAGCCGTAAACGGTCAAATTTCTATAAATAAGCCTAATCACGTACTTGTCACCTTGCGTACACGGATTCAGATGACATAATTCGCAACAAAGACTTAAATCCTAAGGAGTAGTTTCCCCACCCAAAGTTAGACAATATACTTACCTTAAAGAAGATAGATTGTTACTCTAAAATAAACTTCTCGAGTGAAACACCCTCCGAACAGCCCAAATCTAACCAAAATAATTCCAAATCATAAATGAAAATCATAATAAATAATTCCGAATAAAGCCGCAATCTTTAACACGAACTAAAAGTCAACCCTCGGCCCGCACTTCGGAACCTGATAAAATTTACAAAACTCGAACACTCATTCCGATACTAGTTCAACTATACCAAAATATCATATTCCGATACCAATTTGTCTCTCAAATCATCATTTTACATATTGAAAGTTTTATTCAAACATTTCCACTTTTCCTCAACTCAAAACACTAATTGAAAGATAAAAAAAGACAGAATCATGAAATGTGGTGAAGAATACTTACCCCAAATGATTAGCTTGAAATACCCACAAAAAATTATTCAAAATCCGAGGTCTACCACTCCAACAATGATGCTAACCCTCGAAATAGAGTATTTTTATGTTCTTCCTGGTGATTAATACATTGCGATTGCGGAACGTTCCTCGCGATCGCAAAGAAGAAAATGAAAGCAACCCCAAAACATGCTTCGCAAATGCGAAGCCATTGACGCGAATGCGAATAACAGAACTAATCCTACACAATCGCGAACCCGAACGTGAAGAGAAACTCCCCGATGCCCCTACTAGCTCCAACTCTAAGCGAACGCGGGACAAACATTGGGAACGTGTACCTATACCAATTGGACCTTACACGATCGCGTGCAGTATGTTGTGATGCGTTAAACAAAAAAACTAAGTTCCTAGAATCATTTCGAGATCGCAACTCCATCTTCACGATCGGGAAGATCAACAGTCACACCAAAAACCAACAACACCAAAATATGAAGAAGTGGTCTGTGACCTATCCGTAACTTACCCGAGACCCCCCGAACCTCAACAAAATATAACAACACATCCTAAAAAATTATACGAATTTAGTCGAGGCCTCAAATTACATTAAACTACGTTGAAATGGCGAACCGTACCTCGAATCAAACTTATGAAATTTCAAATATTCCAACTTCTAAAACTCGCGCCGAAACATATCAAATCAACCCGAAAAGACGTCAAATTTTGCATGCAAGTCCCAAATAATATAACGGAGCTAATCCAACTCTTAGGATCGCACTTTTACCCCGATATCGACAAAGTCAATTCTCGGTAAAACCTCTCAAGAAGCTATTGGAATCTTCAAAATACCATTTCGGAGTCGTCTACACAAAAATTAAATTTCGGTCAACTCTTACTACTTAAACTTCTAAAACACGAATCATTCTTCCAAATCAATTCTAAATCATCCAAAATTCGAACTCGACTATGCATTCACATCAACACATAACATAGATCTACTTCGAAACTTTTGCCTACGAATAGAATATTAATTTTTTAAAATGAGCGGCTGGGTCATTACACAAATCTCTATGTCAAAAGAGACATGCAGTAAAGTGGGGTCTAACTTTTTGAGTTCGTGATTTCAAATATATTATTTCATGTTTTTTAGGTATTAATCATAAATATATTACCTTCCCAAATTGATTGGTGAATGAACTCTTCACTTAAGGGTTAATAAATAGAGTAATTCAAAGTAACTTATGAGACTTATCACGAAATTACACCCGATGACCTTGAAAATGATTGGTCTTGATTATTTGACCTTAGATTACCTTATGGGTTAAATTTTAAAATCAAAAGTTAAAATTTTTGTCCATGGTGAAAGCTAAGGGTCAACAATTATTAAATTTTATGTTCTGCCCGTGAGACAAGTGGGGTTAAAAGGATGAATAGTGACACCGAAAAGTCCTATTTGTGAAAATCACCCATTATACATTACCAATCAAAATCATTATATAACAGAGTTTTGCCCAAAACTAAATATTTAACACAAGATGCAATTTCATTTATTAAATAAAATTTGCCTTTTAATAACGCAATTGGATACGGATAATTATATTTTTGGCTCCTTACAAAATTATAGTCGATATATATATATATATATATATATATATATATATATATATATATATATATATATATATATATATATATGTATGTATGTATGTATGTATGTATGTATGTATGTATGTATGTATGTATGTATGTATATTTCTTCCTTGTAATTGAGTTGAGGGTCTATCGAGAATGAACTCTCTACTTTCACAAGGTAAGGTTAAGGTTTGTGTGTACTTTATCCTCCCCATATCCCATGTTATGAGATCACATTAGGCGTGTTATAATTGTTATTGTTGGGCAAGCGCCCATAATTGATTTCGACCGACGGGACAGAAAAAAAATAAACAGCCATTGGATATTCGCTAGAGCTTTAAATAAAAAGTGTTGAGTTATATGATTGAGTTGCGTAACCACTTTTTTAATCCATCTTAACCTAACCTATTTTGGATTAGCTTAACTTTGGACATTTTAACATAATCCATTCATAATTATAATTCATTTTAACACGTAAAAATTTGACTAGCATGTAACCTCGCACCCTAATAATTTATCTGTAATGATACGACCGGTTATTTTGAGTACTAGCTTCTCTTTTTATGTTTTGAGACTTTTTATAGCTCTACCTGATGATTTATAACCTGCGTGTGTGATCCGTGTCGATTTTTGTAAAATGTAAATGTAAATTTTTAAAGAAAATATGAAACTTTGACTTAAAATGAGGTTAGTGTTGACCACAGTCAATATTTTTTTTGTTGACCACAGTCAATATTTTTTTTAAACGACCTCGAATCGGTGTTTTGACATTTCTATTAGGTTCGTATGATATTTTTGTACTTGTATGCATATTTGGTTGGGGTCCCAGGTGAGCCGAGCGCGATTCGACACATTTTGTGAAAAGTTGAAAAAATAAGTTTTAAACTAGAAAATTTTGAGTTTGAATGATCGACTCTTGATATTTGACGTTATTTTGATGATTTGAGTTAGCAAGTGAGTTTGTGTGATGTTATTACGCTTGTGTTAATGTTTGTATTGGAGTGCGAGGGGGTTCAAACGAGTTCCAGGGGTGTTGGTATGTTTTGGACTGTTAGAAGAAAAACTGGTGCATCGGGTCTGCTGGTCTCGCAATTGTGAAGGCTTGTTCATAATTGTGAGTCCCACTTTTGTGAAACTGGGATCAAATGCGATAGCTGAGGAAGGGATGTGATCCTCGCTTTTGTCGTTGTTTACTCAAACCTTTTACTTTGTTTGTTATTGAAATATATATTCTCCTACCTTATTTGCCATTGTTACTTTTGTACCTCCTACTTTGTCTGTTTTCATTATCCATATGCTTCTTCCTTATTTGCTACTACCATCTATGTACATTCTAATTCATTGTTACTGTTGCTGGTATTCCTTCTACCTGGTTGGTACTGTTATATATATATTTGGTAAGGATGAGATAAATGCACAAAGGGTGTTGCCATCCCAATTGATTTGACATACATGCATATATTAGTGATCATAAGGTATATGCACGAAGAGTATTACCACATCATTTGATTAGATTTCTTGAACGCATTCTTCGTAGCGTGAAGATTCATGGGTTTACTAAGTTGTTTTGATGGTTATTGCCTTAACCTTATGACTTGAGTTGTTAGTAAAAGATTGATTGTGATATTGAGGAAATTGACTATGATTTTTTTACTTAATCATTTATAACTTCTCATATTTGTTCTTGTAATCTACTTGGTTATTTCTAGTGTTGTTTCTACTATTAACTGCACCAGTTATATTAGTGAATATCTTTTGACTTAAAAACCTAGTCACTACTTTACCGAGGTTATAAGTCAAAATACCTACTGAGTACATAGGGACAGTTGTAATCATACTATGCTTTTGTACCTTGTGTGTAAATACTCAGTAAAGAGCGGTTGTAGAGTTCGAAAGTGTAGCATTGAAGACGTACCGTCACTTTCGATACAAGATACTATTTGTTCGTGGTAGTTTAGGATTTTAATTTTGTTTACTTAAACTTCAATCGGTAATGTATTTATTCTTCATAACAATTTATACTTTTATGCATAGTCGCTCGTGATTTATACTACCAGTCCTTGGGATAGTTCTATTAAACTCTTTCGATTGTTTTATTTATTATCTTTGTTTATTTCTTGTCATAGTAGTGACTTATATTGTAGGACTTACCTAGAGCATTAGGTTCGGTACCATCACGACTTAGACGGATTTTGAGTCGTGAATGTTGGTATCAGAGCACTATGTTCATAGGTTTTGAGAGTCATAAGCAAGTGTCTGGTAGAATCTTGCTGATTGGTATCATTCCGTCTATATCTATATTCGATAGGCTACAGGGCATGTATGAAACTTCCCATCTTTTCTTCCTTATTGTGCGATTTTGTTTCAACTTGAATCTTATATCTTTGATTTCTTTCTATTCACTCATATGTGATGTTGAACACTCGATATCAGTGGTGCACCATCAACTTGTGGTGTCACGAATGAGATGCGAAGAGATATGGATACTTGATCACCATCTAGATGTAGTGTGCAGTTTTGAGAAGTGGGTGTGTCGGTGGATCTTTTGGTTATTTATTTGAGGAATGAAGATAAATCTTATATCTTGTTGGCAAGTGTAGATCCGGGATGATTAATTGGTTGACTAGTTGTTGTGTCAGGGTAGGGTCATAGGAAGATGTTGATTTATGGCTAGTCGGTGGGTTATCTCATGCGTGGAGATTCGAGTTTATGTGTTTAGTATGGGTCTTTTATTTAGTGAAATACATATCTTATTATTTCGAAGCTTTGGAAGAAGTTAACTTTGCTTCCACAAGGATAAGTACACACTTGGAAGAGTCTTTAGAGTGTTTTATGACTAGAGTTACATAAGTTTATGAAGTATTTAGCTGATAAGCTGTGTGGGATCGAGGAAACTATAAAGGAAATGTATGGTGGATTACCGACGTTGTCTTCTATGGCTTAGAGTCAAGTGGATGAGTCACCTATCGGCAATCAGATTGCAGGGTCACGTATTATACCAGTTTCTGTACTAAGGGATTCTTGTGGATTAGCTATAACTTGAAAATGGTGACTTCGGGAATGATTCAAGCTTGATATTCGTTGTAGAGGTAGCATGCAAGGAAAAGGAATCACTTGGTTGCTTCTTAAGATATTCATGTGCTAGTGAAGTGTGGATTATTTGGTGCGTATTGGATGTGTATTGAAGATTAGAGCAAGGTGAATGGCTACCGAAGATGTTCTAATGATTTCAAGATATACATGTGGTATTTAAGGATTTTCAGATTTGTGAATGGATAGGCCGAGAGATTAGTATGGGATGGTCTCTGGATTTACGATACTTATATATCAATAATGACTCTACATGTCAGAAATGAAGAGATGCTAGAAATGGCTTCAGATTCGCAGAAGGTCCCTTTAGAGTGAGCGTTTCAAGTTGAGTTACTTTTGGGTTTGGAAGCCTTATCACTTCTAAGGAAATAAATGTAATTACTTTATCTAATAGTAAGGGAGTTGGAACCGATAAATAACAATTACAGACTCCAGTATCGATTCTCAATTCAATTATGGTAGATACACCGATGGAAGAAACTGTTAAGTAGGGGACACGATAGATTTAGCAGGTACCCAGATCTTTTCAGGGACCATAAGATACGAATAAAACAAAATAAACTGCAGAGAAACTTGTACAAGTCATTTTGTTTATTGAGTTCCCAAAAAGAAAGATTTACCTATAGATGGGGCTAAGTGTAATGACCTGCCTGATCATTTTGATCTCTAGTGTTTCGTTCAACGGTTTGAGTCCCCCAGTAGCTTCACTTCATATTTTATGACTTGTACGTGTGGTCATAATTGAATTTCGGAAAGTTCGGAGTTGATTTGAAAAGAAAATTTTGATTTCGGAAGCTTTAAGTTGAAAAAATTAACTATGGTTTGACTTTTGAGTAAACAACCTCGTAATTGGGATTTGAAGGTCTCAATAGGTTCATATGATAATTTCGGACTTGGGCGTATGTTTAGGTTGAGTATCGGCTTGCTCGTGAGTATTTCAACGCTTATTGCAGAAAGTTGGCATTTTGAAGGTTTTTTGAATTTCCTAAGGTTGGTTTGAGGTAGACTTTGGTGATATCGATGTTCTTTTGGGTTTTCGAGCCTTTTAATAGGTTAATATCAGGATTTATGACTTGTACGCAAAGTTTAGCGTAGTTCTGGAATGTTTTGATATGATTCAGACATGTTCGGCAAAGTTTAAGAGTTTTAAGTTTGAAGGAAGGTTTTGATCATCGATTTATCATTTGGATGATGTTTGATATAATTTGAGGCCTTGAGCAGGTCCATTTTATGTTTTGGGACTAGTTGGTGTGACTGAATGGGGTCCCAAGGGCCTTGGGTGTGTTTCGGGGTGGTTTCAGATTATTTCTTCATGTTTTTGATGTTGCTATTGCTGGTTCTGGTGTTGTCCATCGCGAAGGCAAAAGGGTTCACGTATTCACAAAGAAGGATTTTGGGTTGCTGGATTTTGTTCATCGCAAACGCGACACAAGGGTCGGGAACGTGATAGGTAACCTGGGGCAGCCTATGCAGACGCGATGTAGAGGTCGTGAATGCGTAGAAGGAAGGGGAGCTAGGGGTCTGGAGTTGTTAAGCCTTCGCGATTGCGGCTATGTGACCGCGAACATGAATCATCAGGACCTGGAGGCATCACGAACGTGGTGTAGGTGATGCGAACACGAAGAGGAATATTGGAGGCAGTGATCTTAAGTCTTCACGATCGCGATTATGCTCCCGTGATTGCGATGAAGGACGACATAATGGTTTTAAGTTGGGGTTTTTGACCATTTCACCCATTTTTCACTTGGTTGGGCGACTTTTGGGGTTCTTGAAGAAGAGATTTTATCATCCATTATGAGGTAAGGTATTCCCATCTATTGTGAGTTAAATACATGAGTTATATACGGATTTTTACATAAAAATTTATGGAAATTGTGGGATTTTGAAAGAAACATAAAAATTGGTATTTTTGGATTTTAACCACAAATTTAGATATGTAATTGGGAATAAACCATATATTTGAGTTCGTAATTTAATGAGTAATGTTTATCATGCAAAAGAATCTGGGCACGTGGGCCTAAGGCTTGGCTTTATTAACTTTTCGAGCGGAGTTGGGAACTATTGTAAATTAATTAGTTATGATGTTGGGGTATATTTTTATTTGTTTTCATGATTGTTTGACTAGTTTCGGATCTTTGGATTTAAATGGATGATTTAAAGAGGTGTTGGAGCCGGTTATGGAACTTCGGAGCGAGGTAAGTTTCCGGTCTAACCTTGTGAGGGTGAAACTACCCCCTAGGTGATGTAATTATTATGTGCTACTAATTATGGGTGCTATATAGGCACGAGGTGACGAGAGTTCGTACATGGCTAAAGCATGTTTTTGTCCATGTATACTTAGGACTTTACCACGTAATATATGAATTATGTGAGCTCATTCTGGTGGCTTAACTAATTGAAATTATAATGGAACTTGATTTAGAAATTACACACACACACACACACACACACACACACACACACACACATATACATATATATATATATATATATTATGCCGAGCTTTATCACCTTGAGTCGCTGTCAAGTTATTTGAGAATCGGTAAAGGTTATACTCTCTTTGTGTTCGTATACCGTATCACAAAGATGTGCCTTGTAATTAAAAAATTTCTTTCCTTTCTTGTCGAACGGGTCGAATGCTTCAGCATGATCATGTATCACATTCTTATGGGAGCCGACCATTTGCCTCGACAATATAATAGATGCATATATGGTTCGTGCGTTCGACCCTCGACAGTGTAAACATTATGATGGGATCAGGTCGTTCGCCGCGACATTTCTATAAAACACTCTTGTGGATCGAGACGTTCTTCTCGGCAGTGGTGTGCGTTATATTTGATAAGAAACCAGCATATCCATATGCTTTTCCTGATTTGAGTTGTGACGACGTCCATTTTATATATATTTTGGTTAAGGAGGTAACTGCTAGGTAAGAGCTCAGGTTTACCGTTCTGAGGAGGATTGTACCTCGTATTTGTATTTGTTTTGTGACGATCTGGTCCATCGTCATGCGAGTTACCGCCCCATTTCTCCCATGTTATATTTTTCTACGATTTAATATCAATATTTGAGTTGATCAGGTAGAGTTGGATTGGTTTTAGTTGGAAATAAGGCACTTAGCCTCTTAGAAGGAAGCTTGTTTTGGAAAAGACAACCGGAAGTTGACTTTATGGTTAGAGGGATCGGATGTGAATTCCAGCAATTCGTTTAGCTTTGGAGGTTGATTGTGACTTAGGAGTGCGATCAGAATTCGATTTGGAGGTCCGGTGTAGAATTAGGCTTAAACTGGCGAAGTTTGAATTTTGACGGATTCCGATTGATAGGTGAGATTTTGATCTGGGGGTCAGAATGGAATTCCGAGAGTTTTGTAGCTTTGTAGGGTGATTTTGGATATGCCTGCAAAATTTTAGATCATTCAAACATCGTTTGGTCGGGTTTTTGATCGAATGTGAGTTTCAGAAGTATTTGATAAACTTAGGCTTGAATTCGTGGAGAATCGATGATTTTTGTGTTGTTTGACATGTTTTGATGATTGGAGCAAGTTTTTATGATGTTTTGGAGTATATTGGTATTTTTGGTTGAGGTCCTGGGGTGATTTCAGGTGATCAAACGGAAAACAATTGGCTGGGAGTGCTGCAGAAAATGCAACAGCAGTTGTAGGCTATTTTTAGCCTTCGCGTTCGCATTGGTATTTTCATGTTCGCGTAGGTATGGATTCTTGGCCTTCACATTTGCATGGCATGGAACGCGTTCAAGTAGTCCCGTGTTGTTTTTCATCACGTTCGCGGTGGACACCACGCATTCACGTAGAAAAAGTCTGGGGGCCAGCTTGGTTTATTCATCGCATTTGCGATGGTTTGGACGCGTTCGCTTAGTGGTGGAAGTTGGAGCCTCGGGTTTACGTCTGGTGGTATGCGTTCGCGTAGAGGTAAAGAGAATTGTTGAGCTTTTTTTCATCGCGAACGTGAGAGGACCCTCGCGTTCGCATAGAAGAAAAAACTGGGCGACAGAGGGTTTTATGTTATATTTCATCCGCGACCCATTTCATATTTCCTCTATTTTTGAATCACTTCAAGAGATTTTAGGTCGATATTGAAGAGAGTTTTGACGGGAATCGATTAGGGGTAAGTGTCGTGACCTAGAAACGCTATTTTATCAAAGAATCTACCTTTAATTCTTTGAAAAGTGGGTGAAAAATTGAAGGACTATGGCTTGGTTTTTGGAATGTAATTTGGAATTTGAAGGGGCGTTTGAACTTTGATTTTGATGAATTTTATATGTACAGACTCATGGAAAGACGAGGAATCTGGTGATGTAAACTTCATAATTTTTTGAGAAGTTGGCCCTGGGCTCGGGTTTTGCCAACTCCGTGTTTTTGGGTGTTTTCAAGTTCTTTCAATTGGGTTAGGTCCCGTTAGCTTATTTTAATGTATTTCTTGTGGTTTTGGTTAGATTCTACACTCGAGTAGGTCGATTTGAGAGGAAAGCGCAAGGTGAGCTAGGATTTCGGCCGGTTTTTGGTGAGTAATGGTTATAAATGATGTACTAAGGGTTAGAGACCCTGTATTTGCACTATGAAGTTCTATGTTGAGATGAGTTACGCGTTGTATGATGAGCGTGGTGATGTTACTGCTGGGGATTTGGACTCGGTCCATCTCTATTGACGACTCTACCGTACTTTTGACTGAGACTGAGTTTATGTCAGTATATTTTGGGCTAGTTTCCGTGTTTGGGGCCTTGTACCGATCTGTAGAACCCTTAGGCAGCATGTTGAGCTAATTGACCTCACTTCACCTGTTGAAAACATACTCTCAGTTGTATCCTTAACTGTAAAACATAATATGAACTGATCTTAGCAACTTGCACTCTAATGAGGAATATCTGGGGTTGAAAACCCCCGTCTTAGCTAAGTAGGCTCGAGAGGCCAAGTCTATATTGACTGAGAGGGGTCAAGGACCCCATAGTAAGGGTATTTGATATACACTGAATCGGGCTACATACCGCAGTAGTATATACATATACATATATGGATCGAACTGCACGCTACAGTAGTATATTATATGGATCGGACTGTACGCCACAGTGATATATTATATGGATCGGACTGCACGCCGTAGTAATATATTATGTGGACCGGACTGCACGTCGTAGTATTACAGCTCTTGGGCTGTAGGAGCCCCTCTGGAGTCTGCACACACCCCTAGTGAGTGCAATCGACTATTATTATTGGATCGGGCTACGCGCCGCAACAATATATACTATAATTGGATCAGGCTGCACGCCGCAGTAGTATTAGGTATGGATCGGGCTGCGCGCTGCAACAATATTGATAAATTGTTGGACTGTAGGAGATTTTTACCAGTTTTCCCTGATTAGCTGATCTTTACTGCCTTTACTATTGGTTATAGAACTGTGTAGTATTATTATAGGATTTCTTACTTTAAGTTATTATTTATTGCTATTACTCACTGAGTTGGAGTACTCACTTTACTCCCTGCACCTTGTGTGCAGATATAGGGATCCCGGAGGCATAACTGAGTTTGTTGTTGCTGCATAGTTCAGTTATCGGAGTCATCGAGGTAGCTGCCGGTGTTCGCAGGACCTGATTTCTCCTCTTGTCTTTCTTTTACTACCGCATCTATTCTTTCATATGTATAGGGTGTTTCTCAGCTGTATTTATAGGCTCTTACTCGTGACGCCAGATCTGATATGGGCTATTTTGATATTATTGTGGTTTCCGCACAGTTTTTATTACTATCAGACTGAGATTTTGCTTAATTGGTATTTTTAAATTTAATAACTGATAAGGAGCTTTGTAACCTAGGTAGAGAATGTTCTAAAGGCTAGGCTTGCCTAACAACGTATTGGGCGCCATCACAACTGGGGTTTGGATCGTGACAAGTTGGTATAAGAGCCTAGGTTACCAGGTCTCGCGAGTCATAAGCTGGTTTAGTTGTCACGACCCGAATTTTCCCCCCAATATCGGGATCGTGATGGCGCCTACTCGTGGTAGCTAGGCAAGCCACTGTATTCATACTATCCTGTTTTTAACACAATTTCAATTAAATAAATGCGGAATACTTTATCGAAATAGAAGTAACTAATTACAATATGGAAATCATACTGAAATCCTCTACCCAAGACGTGGAGTCACCAACTCACAAACTACTATGGAATACTACACATAAAAGTCGGAAGGAAATATAACATAATTCTATTTGTCTCGGAATAAAGAGACTACAGCTAATAGCATAAATAAAGAAAGAGACGCCGGGCCTGCGGACGTCCTGCAAGCTACCTCGGTCTCAAATGTGATCAACTCCCACGCAATCTATTTACGGCTACTGCTGCTCCTGATCGTAACCTGGACCTGTGCAAAAACGCACAGAAGTGTAGCATCAGCACAACCGACCCCATGTGCTGGTAAGTGCCCGGCCTATCCCGCGAAGTAGTGACAAGCCTAGGACCAGACACCCACATAAACCTGTAGAATTCAATATACATATGTGTACCACAATATAACAAGAAATAATCAAGTATTAACACAATAAGGAATATCTTAAAGAATTCAACAATTAACCACAGTTAATAATTTCACAAGGAAAAACAAAGTGTAATGTAAACACAAGTAATATCGATTCAAGAAATAGCAAACAGTTGCACGGCATCACCCTTCGTGCTTTTACTCTCATCCTCACATTCATAGTACAGCATGATCCTTCGTACATGGTTCAATAATAGGGCATGACATGATCCTTCGTGCATCAACAAATAAACATGGCACGGCATCACCCTTCGTGCATTATCACTCTTCCTCACCCAAATAACAATCAAATAAGTTCACAAGGAAAACAAGGTATAATAGAAACACAAGTAACATCAAGTCAAGGAATGGCAAATAGTTACACGGCATTACCCAAATAAGATATAATGGAAAAACAAGTTATATCAAGTCAAGGAATGGCAAATAGTTACACGGCATTACCCAAATAAGATATAATGGAAAAACAAGTAATATCAAGTCAAGGAATAGCAAACAATTGCACGGCATCACCCTTCGTGCTTTTACTCTCATCCTCACCAAATAAACAAATAAAGTACACGCCATCACCCTTCGTGCTTTTACTCTCATCCTCACATCCATAGTACGGCATGATCCTTCGTACATGGTTCAATAACGGGGCACGGCATGATCCTTCGTGCATAATCAATAAATAAACATGGCACGGCATTAACCTTCGTGCATAAATAAATAAACATGGCACGGCATCACCCTTCGTGCATTATCACTCTTCCTCACCCAAATAACAATCACAGGTTAAGGGTAGAGAAAGAAACAGTAATTTATAATCCGTCCCATCAAGGGCAATCAATAATAATCTTCCCAACAAGTCCCAACAAGGGAGAACAATAACAATTCATCTGCAATATATCTCAAAATAATTATTTTCCAACGACTCACGGTCATACTAGACGCCAGTGTATGGATGCTCGTCACCACGACCCATACACCGCACTCGATCACATAACACATAACACATAATCCTATTCCCTCAAGCTAGGATAGAACAAACACTTACCTCGAATGCTTATGAACAATCCAATCCGTGGAAATGTCTTTTCTTTCAATTTGGCTCCAATCCAACCGTATCTATACACAATTGATTTAATATCATCAATTCTACTCAACAAACTAATTCTTAATACCAAATACCACTTTTACAACATTCGCCATGAATAGTAAATTTCAACCCCGGGCCCACATGGTCGGAATTCGGGGTTAGGACCAAAATCCGGTTACCCATCCCCCACGAGTTCATGTATATAATTTGTTTCAAAATCGGACCTCAATTCGAGGTCCAATTCCCCAATTTATGAAAAACCCTATTTTCTAACAAAAACAAGAATTTTACCATGAAAACATTTGATTTCTAATGAAAAACATGTTTAATGATGTTAGGAATTGAAAGAATTAAGTAAAAAGTGACTTACAATCGATTTGATGAAGAAGAAATCCTTGAAGAATCGCAAATGGGTGTTTTGGTTTTGTAAAAATGTGAAGAAATGACCGAAATCCGTGTTTTTCAGGTCTCGTGTTCGCATTTGCGAACATGGGTTCGCAATTGCGAACCCCGACCAATTTTTGGAGTTTGAAAAATAAGCTAAGGGTGGGAAGTTCGCATTTGCGAACATTTCTTCGCATTTGCGAAGCCAAGGCAAAACTGGGAAGTTCGCATTTGCGAACTATTGTTCGCAATTGCGAACACAGGCTAAATATGGGGAGGTTCGCATTTGCGAACTATTGTTTGCATTTGTGAACCCAGGCGGAATAGTGGCCAGTTCGCATTTGCGAACTATAGCTCGCATTTGCGAACACAGGCACAGAAGGGTCAAGTTCGCATTTGCGAACTATTGTTCGCATTTGCGAACACGGACACAATAGGGGGGGAGTTCGCATTTGCGAACTATTGTTCGCATTTGCGAACTCTGCAGAATAGTGGGGAGTTCGCATTTGCGAACTATTGTTCGCATTTGTGAACTCTGCAGACCAGTTGCAGTCTTGCAGACAGCAACTTCTAACATGAAAAATTGATCTCGTGGCCTATCCAAAGTTCACCCGAGCCCTCGGGGCTCCAAACCAAATATGCACATAACCTCAAAAACACATTATGAACTTGTTCGTGCGATCACATCGCCAATATCACCTCGTTTTCATCAAATCAAGCCTCAAATGCATGATTTTCATACCTTTAGTTTTCAAAACTTTCAAACTTGGGACTCAAGGTCCAAAACATCTCAAACGACATCCAAATGTCACCAAACTTTACAGAAATCACATATATAATATTTAAGACTTGTACCGGGCGTTGGAACCAAAATACGAGCCCGATACCTAGGTCAATTAATTTATTTCCTTTAATAATTGCATAAAAAACAATTTCACATAAAAATTCATAACTCGGGCTCTAGGCCTCAGAATTCGACTCCGGACGCATGTCCAAATCCCATATTTTCCTACGGACCTCTCGGGACCATCCAATCTCGGATCCGGATCTGTTTACCAAAAATGTTGACCGAAGTCAACCATATCAATATTAATATCATTTTTATCCAAATTTCTCATAGAATTCATATTTTCTATCACAAAATCTTTTCGGATACATGCTCGGATCGTGCACGTAAATCGAGGCAACATAGAATGAGGTTTTCAAGGCCTCGAAGCTCGAAATTATTAATAAAATAAGTGATGACCCTTTGGGTCGTCACAATCTCCACCTCTAAAACAACCGTTCGTCCTCGAACGGACAAAAGAAAGAAGTACCCGAGTCAGGAAACAAGTGTGGGTAACGGCTCCGCATATCGGACTCGGACTCCCGTGTCGATGCCTCGGAGGCCGACCTCTCCACCGAACACGCACGGAAGGATAACTCTTCGACCTCGACTGTCGAACTCGCCGGTCTAGAATAGCCACCGCTCTTCCTCGTAGGATAGATCATTGTCCAATTGGACAATACCGAAGTCTAACACATGTGTGGGATCACCGTGGTATCTCCGAAGCATAGATACGTGAAAAATTGGATGCACGGCTGATAAGCTAGGCGGCAAAGCTAATCCGTAAGCCACCCCTCCCACTCTGTCTAGAATCTCAAATGGGCCAATATACCTAGGGCCTGAGCTTGCCCTTCTTCCCAAACCTTATCACGCCCTTCATAGGCGACACTCGGAGCAATACTCGTTCACCAACCATGAAATCTACATCTCGAACCTTACGATCCGCATAAGTCTTTTGCCTAGACCGAGCTGAACGCAATCTCTCCTGAATAGTCTTGACCTTATCCAAGGCCTCTCGAACTAAATCTGTACCCAACAACCGAGCCTCTCCCGGTTCAAACCATCCAACCGGTGATCGACATCGCCTACCATACAACGCCTCATACGGAGCCATCCGGATGCTAGATTGGTAGCCGTTATTGTAGGCGAACTCTTGCTAATGGTAGAAACCGATCCCACGAGCCTCCGAAATCAATAACACGAGCTCGAAGCATGTCCTCGAGAATCCGAATAGTCCTCTCGGACCGGCCATCCGTCCGAGGATGAAATGCCGTACTCAACCGAACCTTGAGTGCCTAACTCCCGTTGGACCGCTCTCCGAACCGCGAGGTAAACTGCGTACCCCGATCGGAGATAATAGATATCGGCACCCCATGGAGACGAACAATCTCCCTAATGTAAACCTCCGCTAACCTCTCCGACGAGTAGGAGACAGATCCTGGAATAAAGTGTGCTGATTTGGTCAACCTATCAACAATGACCCAAATAGCATCAAATTTCCTCCGAGTCAAAGGAAGTCCAGTAACGAAGTCCATAGTGATCCGCTCCCATTTCCATTCGGGAATTTCAATCCTCTGGAATACACCACCAGGTCTCTGGTGCTCATATTTCACCTGCCTGACAATTTAGACACCGAGCGACATACGCAACGATATCTTTCTTCATTCTGCGCCACCAATAGTGTTGCCGTAAGTCCCGGTACATCTTCGCGGCGCCTGGGTGAATAGAATACCGCGAACTGTGGGCCTCTGCTAAGATCAACTCTCGAATTCCTTCGACATTGGGCACACAAACTCGACCCTGCAATTTCAATACCCCATCATCATCTAGGTTTACCTGTGTGGCACCTCCCCGCTGTACTGTATCTCTCAACTCACGCAAATGAGGATCATCAAATTGCCTCTCACGGATACGCTCTAATAAAGAAGAACGAGCGACTCGTGCAAGCTAACACCCTGCTAGGCTCAGAAATGTCTAATCTCACGAACCGGTTGGCTAAGGCCTGGACATCTAGAGCTAATGGTCTTTGATTGACCGGAATATAAACAAGACTGCACATACTGGCTGACTTCCTACTCAAAGCGTCAGCCACCACGTTTGCTTTTTCCCCGATGATATAAAAAGGTAACATCATAATCTTTCTGCAATACCAGCCACCTTCTCTGCCTCAAATTCAACTCTTTTGTTTAAACAAATATCGAAGACTCTTATGATCGGTGTATACTTCACATACTACACCATACAAATATTGCCTCCAGATCTTCAATGCGTGAATAATCGCCGCAAATTCTAGATCATGCACTGGGTAATTCTTTTCATGCATCTTCAACTGCCTCGAAGCATAGGCAATAACCTTGCCATCCTGCATTAACACTGCACCAAGCCCAATACGGAAAGCATCACAATAATCAGTATAAGGTCCCGCACTTGTGGGTAAAATCAATACCGGTGCTGTAGTCATGGCTGTCTTGAGCTTTTGAAAGCTCGCCTCACATTCATCCGACTATTCAAATTGAACACCTTTCTGTGTCAATCTGGTCAGTGGGATTGCAATAGACGAAAATCCTTCTACGAATCACCCGCTAACCCCAAGAAACTCCAAATCTCTGTGGCTGATGTTAGTCTAGGTCAGTCCTTGACTGCCTCAATCTTCTTCGGATCAACCTAAATACCTGCTTCCGTCACAATATGACCCAGGAATGCAACTGAACTTAGCCAAAATTCACACTTCAAAATTTTTGCATATAGTTGGCTATCTTTCAGAGTCTGCAAAGTCACTCCGAGATGTTGCGCATGCTCCTCATGACTGCAGGAGTATGTCAATATGGAAACAATGAAGACTACAACGAACAAGTCTAAATAAGGCTCGAACACACTCATGCGTATGCACATATCCATGACTCTGAAGTCTGGCCATAAGAGTTATTCTTAAATTACAACATTGTCAATTAACCCTGTTATCAAATACCTTATTCTACAAATCCCACTTTACTCAGAATGAGGTATGGTGACCTCGTGATTATTTTCCCGAATTAATGCGTCATATTTATCCTTACCCGGTGCTCGTCTCAAAGGCTAAGCTCAACGGTTTCAAAATAGAAATGGCTAATATGAATAGAAACTATACAAGAATTGTCAAATAGTCCTAACGGACATGACTCTTATTTACGAATGCGATACGAAAGTATTAATTTATAAAAGAAGAATTTTAAACACATAAACTCTTACTACCAGGACCCAGTCCTCATATGATATCCACCGCAACTTGAAGCTCGGCTTAGAAATATTTCACATTATGCCAAAAATTGGAGGATCTCATCCTCAACTCTGAATCACAGTGCTTGCACATCATATAATCTGAAATTTTTTATTTCCTTTCTTTCTTCCTTTCAATAATTGTCCGTCAAAGATAATCACGACATAAAATGAACCCTCATACCGATAGGGCACACAATTAACGATTAAAATTAGTTATTCCGAGAATTATATCAAAACATACCTGTAATAAGTAATATAAAGTCACTCATAGTCTCATGGATATTTAGTAACTAACACCTAATAATAGGGATGTCTATCCTCATGTAATATCTCAACGGGAGTATTTCCCTAAGTAGTATGATTACGATGCTCGCTCATGAATGGATCATGTTAAACAGACTCGCCTAAATTTTCTTTCAAAAACCAAATCAAATTAAGGGAAAATTATTTGTTTATAACAATCTGAATTACACACGTGATGACGCCATCTGGTGTAATGACCTCCCTCATACCATAAAAAGTATATCAATGGTTAGGTCTCCACCTCTAGGATTTTCACCTCCACCTCTAACATCCTGACCTATACATCTGGCTGGCCATGTAGGATAAATATTAACTGCAATGGAGCGTGTAGCCTGAGTGCTTTCCTAAAATTATATTTCTCCAAAAATTCCACATTCACAGCAATTCCTTTAAGGCTCAGTTAACTTGTTGTTCATGACAATATATATTCGAACACAGTCATTGTGACTTGGTACAACCGTTCGGATCACACATACTACATATTGCAGAGAATCTCGGGGTGACGTCTTCGGAACATTTTCTTAAAATAGAGTTTAGTAGATAGCGTTGCGTTGGCCGGCTTGCCCTCTTCATAGGCTTGACACAAACATTGATGGCCAATTCTTAACACTGCTGAGCTACCCCATTTACTCATATACTCTTTGTCATTCTCTGGGGGCGATCCTTGTCACACCCCTTTTTTACGCACCCGCCAGGGTGCAAAGAGTTTTTCCAATTAAAGGACAATCGAGATGGGATTTATTTTTATTATTTCAGAGTCGCCACTTGGGAGATTGATGGTGTCCCAAGTCACCGGTTAAATCCCGAATCGAGGAAAAGAATGACTCTATTTAACAGTCCGCGAACCGGAAATCCGGATAAGGAATTCTATTAACCCGGGAGAAGGTATTAGGCATTCCCGAATTCCGTGGTTCTAGCACGGTCGCTCAACTGTCGTGTTTGGCTTATCTATCTGCTTTTTACAATTATGTACTTAGTGCAAGTTAATATCTTTTTACCGCTTTATTATTGGTTATGATTTACGAAAGAGAAAGTTGCTTAAAAATATGCTTTCGAATCACGTCACATGAAATGCACCCGGATCCTCGACATATCTTTATTCAACATTTCGGGGTTTGGATTCGGGTCGCATGAAATGCACACCCGTATTTAAGAAGATAGAACTAAAATATGCGCCCGGATCGACTACTTATTTACACTGTTGAGAAAGGCGTGATATTCGTTAAGACGCATCTCGAAACCTAAGTATTTATATGTACATTTATGACGGCTATGTGATTAGTGTAACTATTGGGCGAGGCATACCTTTGATTCAAATCTAAAGCGAACTACATCTCACTGTATCTTACTTAAGAGTTGATTCCAAATTACTTAAAACTTGCTACGAACCACATCGCATGAAATGCGCCTGTGGTTCATGACATGCTTTATTTACTCTTGCCCGAAATTGGGGTCGGGTCATATGAAATGCACCCCCGACTCTTTTAATCTGATTACGTCATTCCGTTGAGTAACAACTCCCTAGCTAATCTTGCTTTTAGCATAAGGTCTAACGTTAACAGATTTGGAGATTACACACACGAGCAGAGAAGATTGAATAGAGATACAACAAACTAATTCGGGTTTACGTGCTTATCTAACGACAGTGTATCTTTGGCCTAGCTACACTTTTCCATAACCAAGACTAGCAATACAAGCTTATTTGAAGAATAACAGAATGTAATCAAACATAAGAACTTTAAACGACTACATGTTTCAATAGACTTTATGCACAAGCTTCAAACTTCATTCTTTTCGAACCAAGGAACTACAATAACAGAGGTGTGTACCTGGAATGCGGAAGAACAAGGAAGAGTGAGCAATGGCAATGCAGCAACAGTAACAGGAACAGTAACAGCAACAGTAAACCAGTAACCAATAGACCAGCAATCAAATAGACCAACAGCCAACAAAAATAATGAAACAACAGCAACAACCACCCAGGCAGCAATACTATAGACCAAACCAAGCCACCAACAATGGAACAACAGCACCAAATCAACCCAGGCAGCAACAAACAACCAGCCAGCAATACAAACGACCAAGAGTAACAACACTACTGACCAAACAGCACCAAATGAACACCACAGCAACAACCACTAATGGCAGCCCTCAACTAAACCAATAGCAGACACTAAACAGTGGCAGCAATCAAGTGAACCAGCAGCAATGAAGACACAACAACAACAACAATGTCTAACAGCAACAACAACCCAGGCAGCAACCCAAAATAGACCAACCAGCAACACAAACGACCAAGAGAACAACTGGACCAGCAGCACCAAATGAATACAACAGCAGCAACAACTAGTGGCAGCACTCAACTAAACCAATAGCAAACACTACCAGTGGCAGCAATCAGTGAACCAACAGCAAATACTAGAGCTATCACAACAACCAAACACTGAACCAGCTAAAGCAATGGCTCAGCACTACCAACACAAGACAACAAGCAACCAAATGACCACACACTCGGCTATTGACTCAAAGCACACGGAACAGTAGCCAACCAAATCAATGAAACAGGACTTCTCTCCCTTTTTCTCTCTATCTGTGACTATGTATGTGTATATCAAAAAATGTCTCTGCTGCCTATTTTCTCTTCAGCTATTACTCTCCAGTGTAACTCTTTTCTTTGCTCTCCAGATACTCTCCAGTCTCTACTGTATGTCTCCCCCCCTTTTACTCTCAGATTGTCTCCCATCTTATAGCTGACCAGCAGCCCCTAAGGTTACCCCTACCCTGACTCCCCAACCCATCATATTCCCTGCAAACCCACTATCTACTGTCCAAGGTATGGACTCCAGCATTAGACAATGAGGCTGGGGGCAGGGCATCAGTGGGATACCCTGCTGTGCAGGTTCCACTAGCCCCTTTATGGGCAAGTGATTTAAATAAACAATCTCAATTAAATCCTAACTCTGTAAACAATTAACTCTTTAATCCAGAATTAAACAAGCAACAAAATCCCACACTTGCATTGCATACGGGCAGGCCAGGGCAAATTATACAAACAAATCGAATTGTTGACGATATTAAACGAACTAGGCATTGAATTCAAACAACAATTGGTAAAGAACAGGAATCGACCACATAAAAGGTCCGTTGAAGGAGGAGAATAGATCAACTGATATGAGAAATTAATAACAGATAAAAATAGAAACACAAACCAAAACAAGCACATATGTTCACACAATTGAATTGAATTGACCAGAGAATGAATGGATACCTCATAAGAAAACTGCCGACCCAGGCTTTGAACCAAAATTTGTGAACTATTGAAGCCAAACGGGCTTTAGTCAAGATGTTCTCGATTGAGAACACCTAGACTAAAGTCCCTTGGACTTCAATTACGGCTAACCCGGCTTGAATTGAGTTTCTTCAAAAATTAGGGTTCTTGGGCTCGGATTTGGGGCTTTTGCATTTTTGGTTAGATTCGAAGCAAACCAATGTCATTGGGAGTGTGGGGGAGGTGTGAGGAGACCGTGGTGTGAATTTGGGGTGATTTGGCATTGGTTCGAGTTTGACTCGAATCTTCAAATGAAGATTCGAGGAGCTCCGGCATGATTCGAGGTTAGTGGAGGCTGGGTTCGTGATGGGGGAGGTGAGGGGAAGGCTTTGGCATTGGTTTGGTGGTGATTGGCCTACCGGAACCGCCGTGAGGCGATTTCCGGCAGGCGGAGTACGGCGGAGGAGGGCGGCGTTACACTGGGCTTTGAGAGCTTCTGAGGGACGAAGCAGGGGGGGTCTGAAAGGGGGGCGGGGTAAGGGATCAGGAATATATACCACGCGTGGGATGGGATCTAGGCCGTTGGATCAACTTAGATCGACGGCTTGGATCTACCCACTTAATGAAACGATGTCGTTTGGGTGAGTCTTGGACCGGGTATGTTTGGAATTAAAGGATTAATCTGGGCCGTTGGATGATAAAATCCAACGGTCCAGATCGAATGCCACAATAACAGAGGCTGGACGGATTGGGATTCGTTTGGGCCTGGTTTTCCTGGACTAAACTATGGCCCAATTTGATCTCATTACTACACATATATATATGTACATGTATATATATATATATATATATATGCATACAATTATCCCACACAATCACATATCACTTAAATGTAAATCACATGACTTCGATATCAAACACTAAAAATGCAAAGCTTAGCATATATTTTTTTTTGTATTTTTAATTTAGGTAAATAAACGTGCACACAAAAGATAAAATAACACAAAATCACAAAAATCATACCCAACACGAAACTATTTTTATTTTTGAATTTTCTGGGAGTACTTCTCAAGTGAGGCAAAAATCACGTGCTCACAATACCCATTATTTCCGCGTAAACACGCAGAGTTTTCGTGCAAAGATAAGTGAGCGGATATGAGCAATTTTGCCCATTCGAGTACTCCGTATGAAGCATTTTGGAAAAGTTTTTGACCGAACCTTGCTTCAAAGGTCTCCTACATATCCCTGGCTAAAAGGGAATCAGGTCAATGTAGTTCGGGAAGTTCTGGTAGCTGGGACTACCATGACCGTTGCGATCTCGCTGTTACTGCTGTTGCCGCTGTTACTGCTGTTACCACCTGCTCAGCTGATTTCCTTGTTACACCGCACTAGGCAACGAAAAACAAGAAGCTAGACTAAGTTACAGTGCTACAAGTTCTTATCTATCCTTTTTAACTTGATCTTGTCGCGCTCCTTGCCATCCTGTCTGACTTGGCGTTCCTTCTGATGCTTCTTCTCTTCTTATGAACTTGGGTTCATGCCGGAGATTTCTGTTACATTCTACCGCTTTCTTCTACCAAATTAAAACAGATCGCCACTCCATTCTCCAGGCGGGCTCCCTGACTTCAATTACTACTCCAAAATTAAATCGCCACTCCATTCTCCAGGCGGGCTTCCTCACTTCAACTACAACTTCAAAATTAAATCGCCACTCCATTTTCCAGGCGGGCTTCCTGACTTCAACTACTACTTCAAAATTAAATCGCCACTCCATTCTTCAGGCGGGCTCCCTGACTTCAACTACAACTTCAAAATTAAATCGCCACTCCATTCTCCAGGCGGGCTCCCCGACTTCAACTACTACTTCAAAATTAAATCGCCACTCCATTCTCCAGGCGGGCTCCCTGACTTCAACTACTACTTCAAAATTAAATCGCCACTCCATTCTCCAGGCGGGCTCCCTGACTTCAACTACTACTTCAAAATTAAATCGCCACTCCATTCTCCAGGCGGGCTCCCTGACTTCAACTACTACTTCAAAATTAAATCGCCACTCCATTCTCCAGGCGGGCTCCCTGACTTCAACTACTACTTCAAAATTAAATCGCCACTCCATTCTCCAGGCGGGCTCCCTGACTTCAACTACAGCTTCAAAATTAATCGCCACTCCATTCTTCAGGCGGGCTCCCCGACTTCAACTACAACTTCAAAATTAAATCGCCACTCCATTCTCCAGGCGGGCTTCCTGACTTCAACTACAACTTCAAAATTAAATCGCCACTCCATTCTCCAGGCGGGCTTCCCGACTTCAATTACGACTTCAAAATTAAATCGCCACTCCATTCTCCAGGCGGGCTCCCTGACTTCAATTACAACTTCAAAATCAAATCGCCACTCCATTCTCCAGGCGGGCTCCCCGACTTCAACTACTACTTCAAAATTAAATCGCCACTCCATTCTCCGGGCGGGCTTCCCGACTTCAATTACGACTTCAAAATTAAATCGCCACTCCATTCTCCGGGCGGGCTTCCCTGACTTCAACTACAACTTCAAAATTAAATCGCCACTCCATTCTCCGGGCGGGCTTCCCTGACTTCAACTATAACTTCAAAATTAAATCGCCACTCCATTCTCCGGGCGGGCTTCCTGACTTCAATTATGACTTCAACATTAAATCGCCACTCCATTCTCCAGGCGGGCTCCCCGACTTCAACTACAACTTCAAAATTAAATCGCCACTCCATTCTCCGGGCGGGCTTCCCGACTTCAATTACGACTTCAAAATTAAATCGCCACTCCATTCTCCGGGCGGGCTCCCCGACTTCAACTACAACTTCAAAATTAAATCGCCACTCCATTCTCCAGAGGCGGGCTTCCTGACTTCAACTATAACTTCAACATTAAATCGCCACTCCATTCTCCGGGCGGGCTCCCGACTTCAACTACAACTTCAAAATTAAATCGCCACTCCATTCTCCAGGCGGGCTTCCCGACTTCAATTACGACTTCAAAATTAAATCGCCACTCCATTCTCCGGGCGGGCTCCCGACTTCAACTACAACTTCAAAATTAAATCGCCACTCCATTCTCCAGGCGGGCTTCCCGACTTCAACTATAACTTCAAAATTAAATCGCCACTCCATTCTCCGGGCGGGCTTCCTGACTTCAATTATGACTTCAACATTAAATCGCCACTCCATTCTCCAAGCGGGCTCCCGACTTCAACTACAACTTCAAAATTAAATCGCCACTCCATTCTCCGGGCGGGCTTCCCGACTTCAATTACGACTTCAAAATTAAATCGCCACTCCATTCTCCGGGCGGGCTCCCCGACTTCAACTACAACTTCAAAATTAAATCGCCACTCCATTCTCCGGGCGGGCTTCCTGACTTCAATTACGACTTCAAAATTAAATCGCCACTCCATTCTCCAGGCGGGCTCCCCGACTTCAACTACAACTTCAAAATTAAATCGCCACTCCATTCTCCAGGCGGGCTCCCTGACTTCAACTACTACTTCAAAATAAAATCGCCACTCCATTCTCCAGGCGGGCTCCCTGACTTCAACTACTACTTCACTGATTTCATCCTACCTTGATTACCTTCCTTCGCCTCTTGTACCATTTTCTTCTTCCTGCGTTGCCTCTCGGACCACCTTCTCTTCCGAATTAACCTGTCTTGGAATTGCCTTCCCCTGGGTCGTATTACTTTTCTTCTGGCTGCTGGGGGGGTATCTTGGAACTGTTTACTCGCCTGCTGGGGGTGATGCTGCTGAGGAAGTATTCTTTGTTTCCTTCACCCCTCATTCTCTTCCTTCTTCCCCTACCTCTTCCGGGACTCACGCTTTTGTTTCCTTGATCAAATTATAGGATGTAATACTGCTGGGGGAATCTCGAAGCCATTTTTCTTTTTCCAATAACTGCTGGAGATGATACCCGGCTCAAAGATCACCCCATCTTGTGTTGCTTTCTATACTTATCCTCTGAGTCTTGCTTTCCAGAAAATTTTCGCAACAGGAGAAAATTTTCTGCCCCAGTGTGATAAACTTCTGGACGGTATGCTTTTCTGCCGTCGGACCCTCTTTTCCTGCTTTAAATCAAAGAAAAATTGTTAGTTTCAAAACGCCGCGAGTGGTCGTGCCACTCTTGTTGAGGCCATTCTCTTTCAGCTGCTTGGCCCCTCTCGAACTTTGAGGACGACGTTGACGCTTGCTTGGGAAGGTGCTTTTTCCACGAACGACCTCTCATCTTTCCTTTTATTCCCCTCTTTGGTTTGGTCCGACTCTTTTTAGCCGGTGATCTGTTGCGTGAAATCATTTTTCGGACATGCCACATGTGTCCATCATACTCCATAGTTCTTGCGAACCTTCCACTCAGCCTGTCATCCCAATCTCACTATCGTAACGACTTCTGTCTCATTGCCTTGTTCCATGCCTATTCACTTTCAATATACTGCTTTGGGAGACTTGGTAGTAAGCTTTGAAAAATCAATTTTTCGAAAATGAAAGAAAAGAAAAGAATACTGACCGCAAATGACAAAAGAAGAGAAAAACTTTTCTGAACTCAAAAATAGGAAAACTTATCTGAATGTGTGCCTGATCCAATGTTATGCCGCGCCTTTGAGATTAAACTACCCAGTCTATTCATGTCATTCACTTCCTGATACCGCGTCCTGCTAGAGGTAAACGGATGTCCCAACCTTGTCTCATGCAGACATCTTGTAACCATCTCATCCTGCCACCTCACAGTGCCCTTCAAAGGGTTTTCACTAATGAGATTCTCTCATTTCTCTCTATCTCCCGTCGCCTTAAGGTGCCCGTAAAGGTTTTCACCGTAAGACTCTCTCATTTTACTTTTCTCAATTTCCTTCGCCTTAAGGTGCCTGCGAGGGTTTTCACCGTTAAGACTCTCTCATTTATGCTTTCTTTCCCTGCGGCAGGGTATCACCCCTGAGATTCCCTCTAGAGCGTTATCCCCTTTCGGCTTGTGCATCCTGGATTCAATCGAGGGTCGGGATGTCACTCTTGGCTTTCATTCACATGACTTGGCACTTCTCAAATACTGATCGAGAGGTCTTTCTGGTTCTTGATATGGTTTCCGCGCGTGAGGCTGAAGAAAGGGGTTTAGCCTCAACGGTTAGCTTATTACAACTTTCGGAATCCACACTATCTTTCAAACGAAACAATGACTTCTGCCCCAGTTTTGTTGCTTGGGGGATTTTTTTGATTTTTATTTTATTATGACCGAGCCGTGTGGCGCCTACGTATCCTTCTTGAGGAATCAGGTCGAACGTAGTTCACTTTTTCTTGTATTTTTTCTTTGTCTCTTTTTCTATTCCGTTACACATCTTCCTTGATGATTCCGAAAGAGGGTATATGAAAGAATAATTAAGGCTCAAATGGGAAACAAAGGTTAAAGTGTTTGGGTAGTAGAAAAATTGCCTCTGTCATTTCATTCTCCGAAAAATGCCAAATACACACAAACGAAACCAAACGTTGACAAATGCATTAAAGAATTACACATAATATCTCTTGACCGCATCAGAATTGATAGCCATATCGGTGCATCTTCCCTCAACATCCGTCAGACATAGAGCGCCGTTGGATAATACTCTGGTTACCACAAAAGGTCCCTGCCAATTTGGAGCGAACTTGCCTTTCGCCTCGGCCTGGTGTGGTAGAACTCTCTTCAGCACATGCTGTCCCACTTCAAATCTCCTGGGACGTACCTTCTTGTTATATGCTCTTGCCATTCTCCTTTGATACAATTGGCCGTGACATACTGCTGTCAATCTCTTTTCATCAATCAAGCTCAATTGCTCTAATCGGGTTTTGACCCACTCGTCGTCATCAATCTCAGCTTCAGCGACGATTCGGAGGGATGGAATCTCAACTTCTGCGGGTATTACTGCTTCAGTCCCGTATACCAATAAGTAAGGAGTTGCACCTACCGAAGTCCGGACGGTAGTGCGATAACCCAACAGCGCGAATGGTAGCTTTTCATGCCATTGCCTAGATCCTTCTACCATTTTCCTCAATATCTTCTTTATGTTCTTGTTTGTTGCCTCGACCGCACCATTTGCTTTTGGGCGATACGGTGTGGAATTTCGGTGTGTAATCTTGAACTGTTGACATACCTCTTTCATCAATCCACTGTTAAGATTTGCACCGTTATCTGTAATGATCATCTTTGGAATTCCAAACCTACAAATGATGTGGGAGTGTACGAAGTCCACCACCGCCTTCTTGGTCACTGATTTGAATGTTTTGGCCTCCACCCACTTGGTAAAATAATCAATCGTTACCGGAATGAACCTGTGACCATTGGAAGCCGCAGGCTCAATAGGTCCAATAACATCCATACCCCATGCGACAAACGGCCATGGTGCGGACATCATATGCAATTCAGTCGGTGGAGAGTGAATCAAATCTCCGTGTATCTGACACCGATGGCATCTTCGCACGAAATTTATACAATCCCGCTCCATAGTGAGCCAATAATATCCTGCTCGAAGAATCTTCTTTGCCAATACGTATCCGCTCATGTGCGGTCCGCAAACTCCCGAGTGTATATCTGTCATCACTGTTGTGGCTTGACTTGCATCTATACATCTCAACAATCCCAAATCCGGAGTTCTTTTGTACAGCACCCCTCCACTAAGGAAAAATCCGTTCGCCAACCGCCGAATAGCTCGCTTTTGGTCTCCAGTTGCTTGCTCTGGGTATACTCCTAACCTGAGGTATTCCTTGACATCATGAAACCATGGCTCACCATCCACCTCTTCCTCTATCATATTACAATAAGCATGTTGATTCCGGACATGGATGTGTAACGGATCGACACGAACCTTGTCCGGGTGATGTAGCATTGACGCTAAAGTAGCCAACGCGTCGGCAACCTCATTATGCATCCTTGGGATGTGCCTGAACTCTACCGATCGAAAGCGTTTGGTCAAATCATGCAAACACCGACGATATGGGATAAGCTTTAAATCTCTGGTTTCCCATTCTCCCTGAATCTGATGTACCAGAAGGTCCGAGTCCCCCAAGACCAAGACGTCCTGTACATCCATGTCCACCGCTAATCGTAACCCCAGGATACATGCCTCGTACTCAGCCATATTATTGGTACGGTGAAAACGCAGTTGAGCAGTAACAGGATAATGATGTCCTGTTTCAGATATGAGCACAGAGCCCCTACTCCGACTCCTTTTGCGTTTGCCGCTCCATCGAAGAAGAGCTTCCATCCCGGATCCTTGGTTGGTTCTAACCCCTCAATCTGCAATACTTCCTCATCTGGAAAATACGTCCTCAAAGGTTCGTATTCGTCGTCAACGGGATTCTCGGCTAAGTGATCGGCCGGGGCTTGAGCTTTCATAGCCGTCCTTGTCACGTATATGATGTCGAACTCCGTAAGTAATATTTGCCATTTTGCTAACCTCCCTGTAGGCATGGGTTTCCGGAAAATATACTTCAACGGATCCAACCGCGAAATGAGGTACGTGGTGTAAGAAGACAAGTAGTGTTTCAGCTTTTGGGCTACCCAAGTCAAAGCGCAACATGTCTTTTCTAGATGAGTGTACTTGACCTCGTGGATCGTGAATTTCTTACTGAGGTAGTAAATGGCCCGTTCCTTCCTGCCGGTAAGATCATGCTGCCCCAGTACGCAGCCAAACGAATTCTCCAAAACCGTTAGATAAAGAATCAGGGGTCTACCTGGCTCAGGCGGAACTAGTACGGGTGGATTTGACAGATACCCTTTGATCCGGTCAAACGCTTCCTGACATTCTGCCGTCCATTCTATCGCAGCGTCTTTCTTCAATAGGCGGAATATGGGTTCACAGGTTGCCGTAAGCTGGGCAATAAACCTACTGATGTAATTCAACCTTCCCAACAGACTCATTACCTCTGTTTTATTCTTCGGCGGGGGTAACTCCTGAATGGACTTGATTTTGGATGGGTCTAACTCAATGCCCCGTCGGCTGACGATGAATCCTAGCAACTTTCCCTGACGGAACTCCGAATGCGCATTTGGCCGGATTGAGCTTGATGTCGTACCTTCGAAGTCTTTGAAAGAACTTCCTGAGGTCGGCAACATGGTCTTCTTGACGCCTAGACTTTATGATCACGTCATCCACGTACACCTCAATTTCCTTGTGTATCATATCATGGAATACCGTAGTCATCGCCCTCATATAGGTTGCCCCTGCATTCTTCAAACCAAACGGCATCACTCGGTAGCAATAAGTCCCCCACGGTGTGATAAAAGCCGTCTTTTCTGCGTCCTCTTCATCCATCAAAATCTGATGATATCCCGCATAACAATCCACAAAGGATCCAATTTCGCGTCCGGCGCAATTATCAATCAGGATATGGATATTAGGAAGTGGGAAATTATCCTTAGGACTTGCCTTGTTGAGATTGCGATAGTCCACGCATACCCTGATCTTTCCGTCTTTCTTTGGCACCGGTACTACGTTAGCCAACCATTCGGGGTATCGAGTGACACGAATGACTTTCGCCTGCAACCTGCTTGGTTACCTCCTCCTTAATCTTCACACTCATCTCCGTCTTGAATTTCCGCAGCTTTTGCTTGACGGGAGGATATGCCGGATCAGTGGGTAATCTATGAACCACTAGATCAGTGCTGAGTCCCGGCATGTCGTCGTATGACCATGCGAAAATATCTTTAAACTCCATGAGTGTTTTGATCAATTCTTCTCTCAGATTGGGTTCAATATGGACACTTATCCGGGTTTCTTTGACGTCATCCGCATTCCCTAGATTAACGGCCTCGGTATCATTTAAATTCGGTTTGGGTTTTTCCTCGAAGTGACTTAATTCTTCACCGATTTCTTCTACGGCTTCATCATCGCCGTACTATGACTCACTCTCGTCACTTCTTATTTCATGCGTTATTATTTCCAAACCCGATTGACTTTCTAGACCGGGTTGATTAATCTTTAAGCACGCCATATCATTAAGATCAGTTGCAAGAAGGCTGTTCAGAAAAGTAAAAAGAAGAAAAGATAAACAAAATTAGACACGAAGGAACCAAATTTCATTGATGGGAATTGTACAAAGGGAAAACAAACTGCAAACTTAAATCAAAAATGAACGAAACAACGGGATTTTACTCCGGGGACAAACCCCCAACACAAAATTTCGAAAGAAAAACAATCCAAGACAAACTACCAAGACTCCTTCCGGACGGGGAGAGGAGTAGCCTTCCAGTTATTCAGTTTTGCCTTTGGTCCCACAAATTGTATCTCGGCATGACTAGATCCTTCACCGTCCTCGAGCATACATACATCTGTGAATAGGTCCTCGAACTTCCTGAAGAACTCTTCATCTGGCCTGATCGTAGGACCGGGAATCTTTGTCGCGGGATATCCTCTTTCTCCGGACCTGATAAAAGATTGGGAAAGGCGTGGAACAGGTTTCGAGAGCACCCATGTCTTTTGCTTACTCTTCTTTGCTCGCCGGATGTCCTCTGAGGTTGGCTGGAATCCCAAGCCGAAGGTTCCCAAGTTTTCGACCACTGATACCGGTTGTATGATTCCTTGCAGAGATGCACCTAGACCTTTATCGGGTACGAAACCATGTCGCAACATTTCATGCGCCACCATGACATCCGCGGTAATTGTTCTGTCGCCGGGAATGCATTCCCCTTCTGGAACTCGGTGGGCGGACACCAGCTCGCAGATCTGATATACCCACGGCCCAACATCTTCTTCTGTTTCAACAAAGGGAATGATGGTGCCTGATTGTGGATCGTTCTCTCCATGGACGACGATCTCCTGCTGGTCCCATTCAAACTTGACGAGCTGGTGTAAGCCGGATGGAACTGCTCTTGCGGCATGAATCCATGGTCGCCCTATTAGGAGGTTATATGACACCACCATGTCCAGCACCTGGAATTCCATGGTGAACTCCACTGGCCCAATTGTCAAGATCAACACTATGTCACCAACCGACGCTTTGCCTCCTCCGTCAAACCCTCGAACACATACCCTATTCTCGCGTACCCTGCCGATGTCTACTTTTAATTTGCCCAGTGTAGAGAGAGGACAAATGTTAGCACTGGACCCATTATCGACCAAGACTTTGGTAACCACCGCCTCTTCACACTTCACCGTAAGATATAAAGCCTTGTTGTGCTCAGTGCCTTCCTCAGGCAACTCGTCATCGGTGAAGGTGATCCGATTTGCTTCGAAGATCCTATTGGTGATCTTCTCCAAATGGCTCACCGAGATTTTATCCGGTACATGTGCCTCATTCAGGACTTTCATCAATGCTTGCCGATGTTCTTCAGAATGTATCAGCAAGGATAGCAATGATATTTGTGCCGGAGTCTTCTTTAACTGCTCTAAGACAGAGTAGTCATGCAGCTTCATCTTTTTCAAGAATTCTTCCGCCTCTTCATCGGTGACCGGCTTTTTCAATACTGCCGGAGTGGTCTTCCTCAATTCCGCAGGGGCAAAACATCTCCCCGAGCGGGTCAACCCCTGGGCTTCACAAACTTCCTCTTTCACCTCCTTTCCTCTGTAGGTCGTTGTAATCCGAGCATAATTCCATGGGACGGCCCGGCTATCAGTTACTGGCAACTGTGTTGCCGGCTGGATGATGAAAGGATCCATTCGAACGCCTGCTACTGTCAGGATGGGCTTGATTGCTGCCCCTGGTACAACTATCTTGGCCGGCTTCACCGGTACTTCGTTCACACTTTCCTTTCCTGCTTCCGACTCTCCTGGTATGTCTTTCTTGCAATTGGGCGACTCATCAAAGCTTGGCCCTTTTCTCGTTCCTGCCCCGCTAGACTTAATCATCATTACAGTCCGAGAGGCTTTCTCCTTTCCTTCCTCCGCCCGTACCAACTCGATCATATTAGTCTCATGATGAGTTGGAAGCGGGTTTTGGTTGATGTTGGGCTCTGTTGGAGTCTGGACCTCAATCCTGCGAGTGTCAATGAGCTCCTGGATGGCCGTCTTCAGCCTCCAACACTTTTCTGTATCATGTCCCGGACATCCCGAGCAGTAGGCACAATTTACTGAATGGTCCAAGTTCTTCGGAAGAGGGTTTGGCAACTTAGCTTCAACCGGATTTAGCAAACCTACTTGCTTCAACCGGTGGAACAGACTAGTGTAAGACTCTCCTAAGGGAGTGAAAGTCTTTGGCCTCGGCGCCCTGTCGCCCCTGAATGCCTGGTTCGGACGGAAACTCGCGCCCGAGGGGTTTCTGTAAGCTCTTGGGGGTGGATGACTGTTCTGGGGGTTTGGTGCACGCCACGGTGCATGAATGGGAGGTGCAGAGTAGGACTGTGCATGGTGGACAGTAAAATGGGGATCAGGTGCGGGATAGTAATGTTGCGGGTGGCTATATGGGTTGTGGGAGTAATTTTGGTGGTGAGGTTGGGGTGGGCTATATTGGGGTGCGGGGCCTCTATTTCTGAACCATGCCCCGGACTCGACGGCCGCAACTTCCTCTCTCCTCTTTTTCCCTAGTACTCCTCCAGTACCACTTTGGATAGCTTGAGTGGTGGCTTTCAGTGCTGAGTAACTCATGATCTTGTTGGCCTTCAAACCCTCCTCGATCATACCCCCCATTTTTATCACCTCGGTGAATGATTTGCCTACGGACGTTACCAGATGTCCGAAGTAGGTGGGCTCTAATGTCTGCAAGAAGTAGTCCACCATCTCGCTCTCTCTCATCGGTGGATCCACCCTGGCCGCCTGTTCCCTCCATCGGAAACCAAATTCCCTGAAGCTTTCAGCAGGCTTCTTCTCTAATTTTAGCAATGATAGGCGGTCGGGGATTATCTCAAGATTGTACTGGAACTGGCCGATAAAAGCTTGAGCCAAATCATCCCACGTAAACCATCTACTGGGATCCTGTCTAGTGTACCACTCCAACGCCGATCCTCCCAGACTCTGGCCGAAGTAGGCTATCAGAAGCTCGTCCCGTCCTCCGGCCCCTCTCATTTTACTGCAAAACCCCCGCAGGTGGGCCACTGGGTCACCATGCCCCTCGTATAGGTCGAATTTGGGCATTTTAAATCCTGCGGGCAACTGGACGTCCGGAAATGGACACAGATCCTTATAGGCGACGCTGACCTGGTTGCCTAAACCGTGCATGTTCCTGAAGGACTGCTCCAGGCTTTTAACTTTTCTGACAACTTCCTCGTGTTCCGAACTTTGGAAGTGTTTTTCCGGTTCTGCCAGATTATCCCAGTGAGGTGTATGTGATTGTGGTTCAGGAGCCCTGAAAGTAGGCTCTGGACGATAGTAAGAGTTGTCATGGATCTGAACATACGGCTCGCTGGCCGGCCTTTGCAGAGGAGCAGGTGGAGGTGCCACAAAAACGGGGGTGGCTGGAGGAGGATTTGGTTTGGTCGGTGGAATGTGGGTGGCATATGGGTTTTCCCCCTGAAAGTATGGATAGCTTGGGGCGCTTGTTGAAGGATCGATGGGCGGATGTTCGGGAGCTGAGGCGAGAGTAGGGCGGTTTGGTGAAGACTGTTCCCTGGCCCAGGCCAGGTGCATCTCCGTTATCTGTTGTTTTAACCGGTCTACCTCTTCTTTCATGATTTGTAGCTCGGATTTTTCTTCCTCGAGACTCTTGCCAGAACTCGACATGCTTACTGTAACTGGTCCTTTGGATCTAGTGCGGTAGTGATGGCTGGCCAGTATATTCTGTCAAACCAACTGCTAAACTTTCCGGAATACGCAACAAACTTGTTAGTTCACCGAGTTTGACAGATATGTTATAGCACGTTGGATGCAATGCACCTAACCAAATAACCGTTTCTACGTGTTACTCTTTAACATGCGTCATTCCGGCCCTTTTTCTTTTTCTTTCTTTTTCTTCTCTTGTTTTCTTTTTCGACTATCTTTGCAAGCCTTTATTGTTATTTAACCTATGGATTCCTTTCTTTTTAGTGGTGGTCGAATCTTATGTGGATTGCCTACGTATCACGACCCCGCGTGAATCAGACCGAGCGTAGTTCTGGTAACAAGATTGTGGCAAAATTCAGTAACTTTTATATCAAATAAAACCATGTAGTTACAAAACACGTCTTACAACAATCAACAAAACAAAAGAAAATGCTTGACCGGGGAAAGTAAAGATAGAACTGCCAACTGGCTTGACTTAATATTTCAAGATACATTTTCAATCAAAAATCTAATGCCCTAAAACTCCTGGGGGCCTGCGAGGCATCATTCGGCCTTGCCGCGGGCCTTGGTGTGAGGTCCTTGTGCAGTTCCCTCAACTCTTCCATGATCCGATGAACATAACCCATAATTGAAGTGAAAAGGTCGGCGCGGGGCATTCGTTCACAAGCTAGGCACTTCATGGTGACATAGTGCCCGATTTCTCCAATTCTATCCTTGATCATGTCCCTTTCTCCGAGTAGCCGCTCTATTTGCTGATTTTTCGCCCCCAATCTTCGAGCATTGTTGGTGACTTGATCTAGGAGCCTATCCACTTGTCCTTGCAGCCGGGCCATCAAATTGTGGCAGCGGTCGAGGTCTGCTCCTGGCATCTTGGGCTTGCTTGAAAACCCGCTCCCTAAGGACAACATTTGCTTCCCTCAGGCTAGTGATGATATCGGTGTAATCTTCTTCCACCCGCTTTAGGTGAAGTGCATGTTGATGTGCCTCCTTTTTCCAGCTAGCACGGATCCTCGTTATTTGGGCTTTTGACTCGTCCAATTCTCTTTGGGTGTCGGTGACTTGGCTTCTCAAACCCCTTATCAATTTTTCGTCGGCCCGACTCCTCGCCTGTCTGTCCGCATCTCTTTTCATTTGCTGGATTTGAGCTCTCAAGAAGTCATTTTCTTGTGCCAACTTCTTTTTGTCTCCTTCGTCGGTGGCAGCTTGCATGTTCTTCTCGAATTGGAGGTCCCGGACCTGCTGTTCTATCCTGCCAATCTTCGCCCTGTATCCCTCCTCCTTTGCTAACCAATCCCATTGTTCCCGTGAATCTTCCGTGAACTGTTGGACATGGGCTCTTTTAGAACATTTCCGACGAATCTGAAATCTTTTCCCGAACCACACGTTGTACTTTGGGTCCACCTCTCCCCTAGATAGCTCCCGGACCATGGTTTTAGGCTCAAGGAACCGACATTCGTGCCACGGCCTTCTAACCTTCTCTTCGGGGAAGACAACTCCCGGGCTCAACTCAATGGCGTACTTCCTTAGGTCTTGATCGGTAGGAATAACCTGAAACCTTCCTAGTTGACGTAATACACGATGAAGGACATATGGTTGGACACTGCGGATTCCCATCAGAAGGATATAACACTCCTCGGCTGCCATATATATTACTTCAGTATCGGGTAACCACCCGAATGCCCATTCAACCTGATCGGCTTCTATTGAGCTCAGTCGTGCAAGCCATGCCTCGACGCCTTCAGGGAATACAGCACCCATCATCCGTTCTTCGAAACCCCTGATACAGGTTTTTTCCGGTCAACCCATGGTTCATGTATTGTGTTCGGTGATGGAGGTGTTCTTGCATCCATAATTGGAGTAACGGATTGCAACCTTGGAAGAAATTGCCCCCTTCTCGGCATACAGTCAAGGCTCGATAGATTTCGGACAAAACCAAAGGGACCACCGTGCTGGTAGCCTTTTTGATTGCAACATCGGCTATTCCTACCAGACCTATCTCTATTTTCTTATCTTCGCGCGGACAAATCACAACCCCCAAGAATGTCGTTAGGAATGCTAGAATTCGTCTGGCCTCCCACTTGGTTCTATTCCCTGCGTGAGTCAGTCCAAGGTTTGACTCTTCAAAACCCCGAGGAGTGCCGTACCGTTGATATAAGAATTGGAGGTCGCAATACCCTTTCAGTAGATCATCATTTTTCACCTTCCGACTAATGCTCAGCAGATCCAGAAACCCATGTGGAGATACCGGTCTTGGTGAGAGTAGGTATTGCCCTCTTAATTTCCCATTAAGTCCTGCATAGCCCGCAATTTCCTCTAATGTGGGCGTCAATTCAAAGTCAACAAAACGGAACACATTGCGGGTCGGATCCCAGAAAGATACCAGTGCCTTGATGATGTCTTCCCTTGGCTCAATATTCAACAGATCAACCAAACCTCCCAAAATTCTCCCTACGACCTTTTTGCTACTGTCTTCCAAATCGTTCCACCATATACGGAGCTGTTGAGGGACCTCACTAAAGATTGAAAATGATTTATTCTGATTCGTGCTCATCCTGCACATTTATTAAGGTGATGTAAATAAGAAAACAACTTTGTTTTGCTAAAAATGAAAAAGTCAGTTTTCAATCACGGCCTTTCAACGTCTCGGGGACGAAGGCTTTTAAGGCTGTGGGGTAACTTGATCGAAATCAAAATTGACCCAAAGGTGGCCGTTTATACGAAATTAGCCTTCCGGCGTCCCTTTCGGGAACATTCGGCTATTTTTAAAAACAGCGTCACCGACTTATTTTAGTACAAAAGTTAGTTTTGATTTTTCGGCCATTTTTTCAAAAGGTGAAGTTGGACCCGATGGAGGTTGCCTACGTATCTCACATCCGATGAGAATCAAACCCCCGTAGTTCGGTTTTGACGAAACAAACGACATCATTTATTTATTCATTTTACTAAAAGAAAACAAATAAGCTATTTCTATCTTTGAGAACACACATTTTTTTTTTTTTTTCTCTAAAAGCCAGTCAGCATGCAAGTCTATAACAGATAAATGCGCAAGACAAACAGGATGCAGCAGGATAGTCTGTTCATTTCAGGTCATCTGTCCTAGACGGACCCAACCCCTGTGTTGAGTCCCCTAAGCCAAATGCGACATGATGCAAATAAACGTTTCCTACTAGGGATCCGGCATGAAGCTTTGTTATTCTAGGTTTAAAACCTGGGTTTATTGTTCTAGACCTGGCTTACCCGAGCGGACCGCTCGAGCCGAGGAGGAGGCAGCAACCCGGGAATACGGAAGCTTCACCGGTTTTGCAACTTATCCAAACTTCGTTCTAAAGTGGGAACTAGACACTATACAGAAAAGAAGTCACACGAAGTGCACCCTTCTTCATGATTTAGAAGACTCGGAGAGGAGATTGGTTCCGGCACAATTTATATGTACAGTTCACACAATATCAAAGCAGTAAAAACAACATTTTGCACATTGATGCCAACATGTAAAAAAAATCAGATAATAAAATATGCCAAATACAACAGTTATTCCGAGCTCGAATTCTAAAGAAATCCCCAGCAGAGTCGCCAGAGCTGTCACACCCCTTTTTTACGCACCCGCAAGGGTGCAAAGAGTTTTTCCAATTAAAGGACAATCGAGATGGGATTTATTTTTATTATTTCAGAGTCGCCACTTGGGAGATTGATGGTGTCCCAAGTCACCGGTTAAATCCCGAATCGAGGAAAAGAATGACTCTATTTAACAGTCCGCGAACCAGAAATCCGGATAAGGAATTCTATTAACCCGGGAGAAGGTGTTAGGCATTCCCGAATTCCGTGGTTCTAGCACGGTCGCTCAACTGTCGTGTTTGGCTTATCTATCTGCTTTTTACAATTATGTACTTAGTGCAAGTTAATATCTTTTTACCGCTTTATTATTGGTTATGATTTACGAAAGAGAAAGTTGCTTAAAAATATGCTTTCGAATCACGTCACATGAAATGCACCCGGATCCTCGACATATCTTTATTCAACATTTCGGGGTTTGGATTCGGGTCGCATGAAATGCACACCCGTATTTAAGAAGATAGAACTAAAATATGCGCCCGGATCGACTACTTATTTACACTGTTGAGAAAGGCGTGATATTCGTTAAGACGCATCTCGAAACCTAAGTATTTATATGTACATTTATGACGGCTATGTGATTAGTGTAACTATTGGGCGAGGCGTACCTTTGATTCAAATCTAAAGCGAACTACATCTCACTGTATCTTACTTAAGAGTTGATTCCAAATTACTTAAAACTTGCTACGAACCACATCGCATGAAATGCGCCCGTGGTTCATGACATGCTTTATTTACTCTTGCCCGAAATTGGGGTCGGGTCACATGAAATGCACCCCCGACTCTTTTAATCTGATTACGTCATTCCGTTGAGTAACAACTCCCTAGCTAATCTTGCTTTTAGCATAAGGTCTAACGTTAACAGATTTGGAGATTACACACACGAGCAGAGAAGATTGAATAGAGATACAACAAACTAATTCGGGTTTACGTGCTTATCTAACGACAGTGTATCTTTGGCCTAGCTACACTTTTCCATAACCAAGACTAGCAATACAAGCTTATTTGAAGAATAACAGAATGTAATCAAACATAAGAACTTTAAACGACTACATGTTTCAATAGACTTTATGCACAAGCTTCAAACTTCATTCTTTTCGAACCAAGGAACTACAATAACAGAGGTGTGTACCTGGAATGCGGAAGAACAAGGAAGAGTGAGCAATGGCAATGCAGCAACAGTAACAGGAACAGTAACAGCAACAGTAAACCAGTAACCAATAGACCAGCAATCAAATAGACCAACAGCCAACAAAAATAATGAAACAACAGCAACAACCACCCAGGCAGCAATACTATAGACCAAACCAAGCCACCAACAATGGAACAACAGCACCAAATCAACCCAGGCAGCAACAAACAACCAGCCAGCAATACAAACGACCTAGAGTAACAACACTACTGACCAAACAGCACCAAATGAACACCACAGCAACAACCACTAATGGCGGCCCTCAACTAAACCAATAGCAGACACTAAACAGTGGCAGCAATCAAGTGAACCAGCAGCAATGAAGACACAACAACAACAACAATGTCTAACAGCAACAACAACCCAGGCAGCAACCCAAAATAGACCAACCAGCAACACAAACGACCAAGAGAACAACTGGACCAGCAGCACCAAATGAATACAACAACAGCAACAACTAGTGGCAGCACTCAACTAAACCAATAGCAAACACTACCAGTGGCAGCAATCCAGTGAACCAACAGCAAATACTAGAGCTATCACAACAACCAAACACTGAACCAGCTAAAGCAATGGCTCAGCACTACCAACACAAGACAACAAGCAACCAAATGACCACACACTTGGCTATTGACTCAAAGCACACGGAACAGTAGCCAACCAAATCAATGAAACAGGACTTCTCTCCCTTTTTCTCTCTATCTGTGACTATGTATGTGTATATCAAAAAATGTCTCTGCTGCCTATTTTCTCTTCAGCTATTACTCTCCAGTGTAACTCTTTTCTTTGCTCTCCAGATACTCTCCAGTCTCTACTGTATGTCTCCCCCCCTTTTACTCTCAGATTGTCTCCCATCTTATAGCTGACCAGCAGCCCCTAAGGTTACCCCTACCCTGACTCCCCAACCCATCATATTCCCTGCAAACCCACTATCTACTGTCCAAGGTATGGACTCCAGCATTAGACAATGAGGCTGGGGGCAGGGCATCAGTGGGATACCCTGCTGTGCAGGTTCCACTAGCCCCTTTATGGGCAAGTGATTTAAATAAACAATCTCAATTAAATCCTAACTCTGTAAACAATTAACTCTTTAATCCAGAATTAAACAAGCAACAAAATCCCACACTTGCATTGCATACGGGCAGGCCAGGGCAAATTATACAAACAAATCGAATTGTTGACGATATTAAACGAACTAGGCATTGAATTCAAACAACAATTGGTAAAGAACAGGAATCGACCACATAAAAGGTCCGTTGAAGGAGGAGAATAGATCAACTGATATGAGAAATTAATAACAGATAAAAATAGAAACACAAACCAAAACAAGCACATATGTTCACACAATTGAATTGAATTGACCAGAGAATGAATGGATACCTCATAAGAAAACTGCCGACCCAGGCTTTGAACCAAAATTTGTGAACTATTGAAGCCAAACGGGCTTTAGTCAAGATGTTCTCGATTGAGAACACCTAGACTAAAGTCCCTTGGACTTCAATTACGGCTAACCCGGCTTGAATTGAGTTTCTTCAAAAATTAGGGTTCTTGGGCTCGGATTTGGGGCTTTTGCATTTTTGGTTAGATTCGAAGCAAACCAATGTCATTGGGAGTGTGGGGGAGGTGTGAGGAGACTGTGGTGTGAATTTGGGGTGATTTGGCATTGGTTCGAGTTTGACTCGAATCTTCAAATGAAGATTCGAGGAGCTCCGGCATGATTCGAGGTTAGTGGAGGCTGGGTTCGTGATGGGGGAGGTGAGGGGAAGGCTTTGGCATTGGTTTGGTGGTGATTGGCCTACCGGAACCGCCGTGAGGCGATTTCCGGCAGGCGGAGTACGGCGGAGGAGGGCGGCGTTACACCGGGCTTTGAGAGCTTCTGAGGGACGAAGCAGGGGGGGGGTCTGAAAGGGGGGCGGGGTAAGGGATCAGGAATATATACCACGCGTGGGATGGGATCTAGGCCGTTGGATCAACTTAGATCGACGGCTTGGATCTACCCACTTAATGAAACGATGTCGTTTGGGTGAGTCTTGGACCGGGTATGTTTGGAATTAAAGGATTAATCTGGGCCGTTGGATGATAAAATCCAACGGTCCAGATCGAATGCCACAATAACAGAGGCTGGACGGATTGGGATTCGTTTGGGCCTGGTTTTCCTGGACTAAACTATGGCCCAATTTGATCTCATTACTACACATATATATATGTACATGTATATATATATATATATATATATATGCATACAATTATCCCACACAATCACATATCACTTAAATGTAAATCACATGACTTCGATATCAAACACTAAAAATGCAAAGCTTAGCATATATTTTTTTTTGTATTTTTAATTTAGGTAAATAAACGTGCACACAAAAGATAAAATAACACAAAATCACAAAAATCATACCCAACACGAAACTATTTTTATTTTTGAATTTTCTGGGAGTACTTCTCAAGTGAGGCAATCACGTGCTCACAATCCTTACCCCATGAAAAGAACCAACCTTAAATATGTATAAATTATTTGGAGGACATTTCCATACCATATATATATACATTCCAATAACTCATCATATTTGTCCTTCACAACTCCAACACATCGACCGGACGTCAAGGTCCGTTGAAACCCAACACGATTTATTAGGTGATCTCCCGATATAATTGCGTCTTCCGTTGGGACCATAACTTGTGTGGTAAATACATTATCTTCCCACTACTTCTGTGTGCCTTCCGTAGCACAGTAAAATGAACTCCTCGCATTCGACTATTCCCACGTTCTGTAATTCCTCATAAGAACTGTCAAGCACAATCTCGTGGGTTCTCAAAAGATGCACCGCTGAAGGTGGCAGCAAAGACTTTGGTGAAACTTGTCCTCCGTAAAACTTTTGAAGGAATAGTTGATCTATCACCCGTCTGTGCCATTGTTCGGCTGGATAAGCGGTACGTGACTACGCCATTCGTGGGAAGACAAGAGTGGAAATTTAACTTAACACTTTGAAGAACAAATTCGCACGATAAGAAAGAACAAATGAGAGACTCTTTCCTAACTCGATAGACTCTGGAGGACAAGTACAGACGTCTCCGTACCTACCTCTCAAACTCTACTAAGCTTGTTAGTGAGTGGTGAGACCTATGTAACCTAGAGCTCCGATACCAACTTGTCACGACCCGGATTTTCCCCCAATATCGGGATCGTGATGGCGCCTACTCGTGGTAGCTAGGCAAGCCACTGTATTCATACTATCCTATTTTTAACATAATTTTAATTAAATAAATGCGGAATACTTTATCGAAATGGAAATAACAAATCACAAGGTGAAAATCATACTGAAATCCTCTACCCAAGACGTGGAGTCACCAACTCACAAACTACTATGGAATACTACACATAAAAGTCTGAAGGAAATATAACATAATACTGTTTGTCTCGGAACAACGAGACTACAGCTATTAACATAAATAGAGAAAGAGACGCCGGGCCTGCGGACGTCCGCAAGCTACCTCGGTCTCAAATGTGATCAACTCCCACGCAATCTATTTACTGCTGCTGCTGCTCCTGATCGTAACCTGGACCTGTGCAAAAACGCACAGAAGTGTAGCATCAGCACAACCGACCCCATGTGCTGGTAAGTGCCCGGCCTATCCCGGCGAAGTAGTGACAAGCCTAGGACCAGACACCCACATAAACCTGTACAATTCAATATATATATGTGTACCACAAAATAACAAGAAATAATCAAGTATTAACACAATAAGGAATATCTTAAAGAATTCAACAATTAACCACAAGTTAATAATTTCACAAGGAAAAACAAAGTGTAATGTAAACACAAGTAATATCGATTCAAGAAATAGCAAACAGTTGCACGGCATCACCCTTCGTGCTTTTACTCTCATCCTCACATTCATAGTACGGCATGATCCTTCGTACATGGTTCAATAATAGGGAACGGCATGATCCTTCGTGCATCAACAAATAAACATGGCACGGCATCACCCTTCGTGCATTATCACTCTTCCTCACCCAAATAACAATCAAATAAGTTCACAAGGAAAACAAGGTATAATGGAAACACAAGTAACATCAAGTCAAGGAATGGCAAATAGTTACACGGCATTACCCAAATAAGATATAATGGAAAAACAAGTAATATCAAGTCAAGAAATGGCAAATAGTTACACGGCATTACCCAAATAAGATATAATGGAAAAACAAGTAATATCAAGTCAAGGAATAGCAAACAATTGCACGGCATCACCCTTCGTGCTTTTACTCTCATCCTCACCAAATAAACAAATAAAGTACACGGCATCACCCTTCGTGCTTTTACTCTCATCCTCGCATCCATAGTACGGCATGATCCTTCGTACATGGTTCAAGAATAGCAGGCACGGCATGATCCTTCGTGCATAATCAATAAATAAACATGGCACGGCATTAACCTTCGTGCATAAATAAATAAACATGGCACGGCATCACCCTTCGTGCATTATCACTCTTCCTCACCCAAATAACAATCACAGTTAAGGGTAGAGAAAGAAACAGTAATTTATAATCCGTCCCATCAAGGGCAATCAATAATAATCTTCCCAACAAGTCCCAACAAGGGAGAACAATAACAATTCATCTGCAATATATCTCAAAATAATTATTTTCCAACGACTCACGGTCATACTAGACGCCAGTGTATGGATGCTCGTCACCACAGCCCATACACCGCACTCGATCACATAACACATAACACATAATCCTATTCCCTCAAGCTAGGATAGAACAAACACTTACCTCGAATGCTTATGAACAATCCAATCCGTGGAAATGTCTTTTCTTTCAATTTGGCTCCAATCCAACCGTATCTATACACAATTGATTTAATATCATCAATTCTACTCAACAAACTAATTCTTAATACCAAATACCACTTTTACAACATTATGCCATGAATAGTAAATTTCAACCCCGGGCCCACTTGGTCGGAATTCGGGGTTAGGACCAAAATCCGGTTACCCATCCCCCCACGAGTTCATGTATATAATTTGTTTCAAAATCGGACCTCAATTCGAGGTCCAATTCCCTAATTTATGAAAAACCCTATTTTCTAACAAAAACAAGAATTTTACCATGAAAACATTTGATTTCTAATGAAAAACATGTTTAATGATGTTAGGAATTGAAAGAATTAAGTAAAAAGTGACTTACAATCGATTTGATGAAGAAGAAATCCTTGAAGAATCGCAAATGGGTGTTTTGGTTTTGTAAAAATGTGAAGAAATGACCGAAATCCGTGTTTTTCAGGTCTCCTGTGTTCGCATTTGCGAACATGGGTTCGCAATTGCGAACCCCGACCAATTTTTGGAGTTTGAAAAATAAGCTAAGGGTGGGAAGTTCGCATTTGCGAACATTTCTTCGCATTTGCGAAGCCAAGGCAAAACTGGGAAGTTCGCATTTGCGAACTATTGTTCGCAATTGCGAACACAGGCTAAATATGGGGAGGTTCGCATTTGCGAACTATTGTTTGCATTTGTGAACCCAGGCGGAATAGTGGCCAGTTCGCATTTGCGAACTATAGCTCGCATTTGCGAACACAGAGGCACAGAAGGGTCAAGTTCGCATTTGCGAACTATTGTTCGCATTTGCGAACACAGACACAATAGGGGGAGTTCGCATTTGCGAACTATTGTTCGCATTTGCGAACTCTGCAGAATAGTGGGGAGTTCGCATTTGCGAACTATTGTTCGCATTTGTGAACTCTGCAGACCAGTTGCAGACTTGCAGACAACAACTTCTAACATGAAAAATTGATCTCGTGGCCTATCCAAAGTTCACCCGAGCCCTCGGGGCTCCAAACCAAATATGCACATAACCTCAAAAACACATTATGAACTTGTTCGTGCGATCACATCGCCAATATCACCTCGTTTTCATCAAATCAAGCCTCAAATGCATGATTTTCATACCTTTAGTTTTCAAAACTTTCAAACTTGGGACTCAAGGTCCAAAACATCTCAAACGACATCCAAATGTCACCAAACTTTACGGAAATCACATATATAATATTTAAGACTTGTACCGGGCGTCGGAACCAAAATACGAGCCCGATACCTAGGTCAATTAATTTATTTCCTTTAATAATTGCATCAAAAACAATTTCACATAAAAATTCATAACTCGGGCTCTAGGCCTCAGAATTCGACTCCGGACGCATGTCCAAATCCCATATTTTCCTACGGACCTCTCGGGACCATCCAATCTCGGGTCCGGATCCGTTTACCAAAAATGTTGACCGAAGTCAACCATATCAATATTAATATCATTTTTATCCAAATTTCTCATAGAATTCATATTTTCTATCACAAAATCTTTCCGGCTACATGCTCGGATCGTGCACGTAAATCGAGGCAACATAGAATGAGGTTTTCAAGGCCTCGGAAGCTCGAAATTATTAATAAAATAAGTGATGACCCTTTGGGTCGTCACATTAGTAGAGTCTCGCGGATCGGTATGGAGACGTCTGTACTTATCCTCAGGAGGCTGCATAACCTTTAGGAAAAACTTCATATTCTTGAAATTCTTGTCGTGCGAATTTGTTGATCTGAGAACTAAATTTATGTATTCTACTCTCTCACAGATGGTGAGAACATATGCTAACGGACGTAGAGGACGACCACCAGTACCACCCCCTCGAGGCTATGGACGCGGTCGTGGTTGTGGTCGAGGCAGGGCAGCCTGGGCAGTACCAGTTGACCCACTAGTTGCCCTCATTCAGGATCAGCCTACAGTTGTAGAGACTCCAGCAGCACCTGCTCAGGCACCAACTATGCCTATTATGATTCCGGGTATTCATGAGGCCCTAGCTCAGATTCTATCGGTTTGCACTGTCCCGGCTCAGGCGGTCTCGACCACTACTACCGCAGCTACTTCTCAGATCGGTGGTGGTCATCAGACCCCCATAACTCACACGCCTGAGCAGGTAGTGCAGGGTTTGTAGACTCCAGAGGCGCCACCAGTTCAGCAGGTTGCCCCAATTCAGCCAGTTGCCCCGATTCAGGGTGATGGGGTTCCAATGAGGCCAAACGATAAGCAGCGTCGCCTTGAGTGGTTCAGCAGGCTCTCACCTTCTACTTTTAGCGGTATTTCGGGCGAGGATGCCTAGGGTTTTCTCAGCAAGTGTCGATTTATGCTTCGAACAACAGGGATCTTAGAGTCGAGCGGGGTATCATTTACCACCTTTCATTTCTCAGGAGCAGCCTTTACATGGTGGGAGGTATATGAGCGGTGTAGGCCGGCAGGTGCAATACTGTTGTCATGGCAGGAGTTCTCCACTATATTTCTAGAGAAGTGGGTACCATAGTCGTAGAGAGAGGAGCTGCGTAGGCAGTTTGAGTGGCTTTGTCAGGGAGATATGACTGTGACGTAGTATGAGATGAGATTCTCAGAGTTGGATCGATGTGCTCCATGAATGGTCCTGACTGATCAGGAGAGGATTAGACGGTTTGTGGACGGACTCATTTATCCCATCCGTATTCTGATGACTCAAGAGAGGAACCTGAGCCATACCTTTGAGGATGCAGTGGATATTGCTCGTGATATTGAGATGGCTCGCCTTCAGGAGAGAGAGGAGAGGGATGCCAAGAGGCCTCAAGGATCATATAGCTTTAATGGTGCTCTATCTAGGGGCTAGTTTTAGTAGAGCAGAGATTGTTCTTTCAGGCCTCCTCAGCCAGCTCGCTCAGAGTACTGTGGGTCATCTTCTGGTCGGGGTTATCAGGGCTCTCAGTAGGGTCAGCCATCTCTTAGTGCACTTTTAGTGTAGAGTTCGTCTCATGCCCCATCTGTTCAGTGTTCATCTCGGCCGGGTGTATCACCTAGCCACTTGGCGCGAGGGGTTCCCTTCAGTCCCAGTCCCCAGCACCCAGGAGTTGCTGAGTGTGGTGAGTTCAATTTTGCTATAGAGTCAAAGATTATCTAACCATCCCAGAGTGTCTTTTTCTTGTGTGCCTTGTTGTTAAAGGTCTTATTGTTTTCGTTGAAGCTTTCTTTGTAGTATGTTTTCTATTGTTGCCTCGTTAAAAACCTTGCCATAAAAACTCAATTGGGACAAAAACTTGATGAAGGGAAAAAAAGTGCAACACATACTTTCAATTCAGGTGATGTTCGTCAGCGATAATATCTTTTGAGGTGTGCCACATTCTAGTTGTAGGGAAACTTTTCTCCATCTTTATTTTCCAATTCATACGTACCTTTCCCGGTGACAACTGAAATCCTATAGGGGCCTTCCATGTTGGACCTAGTTTTCCTGCGTTGAGCTCCCAAGTGTTTTGAGTTACTTTCCATAAGGTCAAGTCTCCTACTTTGAAATAACAAAGGTTTAATCTTCGATTATAATATCATTCCATTCTTTTCTTTTGGGTTGCCATTCTTACATGTGCCAAATATTACGTCCCTCAAGTAGCTCTAAGTTGAATAATATTGCTTTATTGTTGATTCTTCATTTGCTTGGAAATATTTTAAGGTGGGTTCCCCTACTTCAACAGGGATGAAGGCTTCTGTCCCGTCCAAAAGGGAAAAAGGAGTTTCTCCTATGCTCAATTTGGTCATTATTCGGTATGTCCATAAAACTCTGGATAATTCCTCGGGCCATTTACCTTTATCTGCTTCCAACCTTTTCTTGAGGTTTGTATAATCACTTTGTTCGTTGACTCCGCTTGACCATTTGCACTCGGATGGTAGGATGACGATGTGATCCTCCTTATTTACAAATCTTCGAGGAACTTTGTGACTTTTACACCGATAAATTGTGGCCCATTATCGTATGCTATATCTTTAGGTATTCTAAACCTGCAATTTACCCACAAAAAAATCCACTACCTCATGCTCGCCAATCTTCTGATAAGGACTTGCTTCCACTCACTTAAGAAAATAGTCAGTCAAAATCAAAAGATATCTTACCTTACTGGGAGCTGGCGGCAGTGGTCCGACGATGTTCATCCCCATCTCATGAACGACCATGGGGACAGAACCGAATGCATTGGTTCTGCTGGTTGTTGTACCAGTGGTGCGTAGTGTTGTCACTTATCGCATTTTGTACTAAGGCTTTAGCCTCTTGTTCCATGCGGAGCCAATAATATCCCGCCCTTACCAGTTTTAGCACTAAGAAATCTACACCCGAATGTTTTCCGCATATCCTTTCGTGGACTTTCTACAAAACATAATTAGCTTCAGAAGCCCCTAAGCATCAGGCCAACGGGCCTTGGAAAGATTTTCTGTACAGTTGGCCTCTCTTGAATCTATTTCGTGTTGCTTTGGTGCGAAGCGCCCCAGATGCTTTGAAGTCTTCGGGGTAGCTTTACGTGCTCGAGATAATCGATAACTTCATTCCTCCAGTCCTAGACCAAATTAGTCATATTTACTCATAGTAGCTATCTGTATCCAGGACCAAATTCATCAGTTGTACTACCATCGTAGTCTCTGATCCCTTTATTTTTGTCGATGAACCAAGGTTAGCCAATGTGTCTATTCACGTTATTGGAAGACCCAAATAACATTTGATTAAACTCCATCATAACCTTATCCTGCCGCATGAGGTGGCCTAAATCGTGTGTTGCTCTTGTAGGACCCTTACTGCATCAACAACATGCTTCTCTTCAGCTTTATCGAGAGTTGCCTCCCATACATGTCGTGTATATCGCATGTAGTGTACTGGCGTGGCATCGTTCCCCTCATTGTGGGTGTCATTAATTGAATTCTCGAAGTGAGGATCTTCCCGAGCTTCAGGATTGTGTGTGTTATTAATACCATTATCTACCATTTCTTATGATTTCGTTAGACAAAATAATCAAAACAGGTTAGTAAAAGAGGCAAGGATCAACTTAATTACACGGTTGTCTACGCCCCATGGTGGGTGCCAAATTATTTACCCGTAAAATAGTATAGTTTAATTTATACGTAATTTTTAGAAAAGTGAATTAATTTGATCCTAAAATAATAAGATAATTGAGTAAATATATAACACTTTGATATGTAGACGAAATGGCAGATTTAAAGATTCCGGTAGCGAAGCCTCCGGGCAAACAACAGTAATAAGAACATAAAATAAGAAGAAAAAATCGTATAGAGCTTTGAATAGATTGTGGTATCAGTTTACCATAAACCCCCCCCCCCCTACAATGATAACAAAGCTCATTATTTATAACTACGTCTAGAGAACAAGGTCCTAGGATCATGCCTTTCTTTAATGTCAATTATGAGGGTCATTGATGAAGATGTAACGATGAGCATAAATGACAGATTCTTTGTAATGGGCAATGCACTTAATGTCATGGAATATTCTTCATTAATGCCCCTGGACGAAAAGTATTTATTGCTTCTTTATGAGTTTCATAGTTGCCTTCGATTCCCCGTGTCATTCTTTTAAGCGGTTACCTGCCATAGCATATTTTACTCTATATATGTGGGTTGAGCTATGACCTAAATTTTAGCTCATCTTGACCAAACCCATCTTACCCAAATGACTTTTGGGCAGATCATTTGAGCTGCCCAATTGTTGGCTCAATCCATTTGACCCATTCAAAATCGGCCTAACCCACCCATTTAACACCCTTAATTTTATCACAACTACTCAAATTCCATATAGCTGAATTGAGAGTATTTGAGTCATGCCCCCGGGCGAAAAGTATTTATTGTTTCTTTATGAGTCTCATTCCCTACGATGCCAAACGGGATAGTTGCCTTCGGTTCCACGTGTCATTCTTTTAAACGGCCACCTGCCATAGCATATTTTCCTCTTTATAGGCATGTTGGGCTATGATCCAAATTTTAGCCCATCTTGATCGAACCTATCTTAGCCCAAATAACTTTTGGGCGGATCATTCGAGCTGCCCAATTATTGACTCAATCCATTTGAGCCGTCCAAAATCGGCTCAACCTGCCAATTTAACAGCTTTAATTTTATCACAACTACTCAAATTATAGCTAGATTGAAAGTATTTGGTTTTAGAAAAAGTAATCAAATGAATTGGGTGCTTCGTTTTGTTGAACATGTGATAAATGGTATTAGTGATCATTCTTTAAAAAAACAGAGATATTTTAAGAATCCATTATAACCCCTTGGCAGAAAGCTAAGTTCCATTAATGTAACTTAATTTGAGTTCAATATATTTTAATACTCACCTTTCTCCGTTAGAAAAAAGTTAAAAGCTCCATAATATATGCATTAAACATTCTTTTTACCACCGTAGGAAGCAGTAGTAAAAGGAGGATTTTCGCTAAGGGGTTCAAAAAAGAAAAAAGTTGGAAAATATTATAGTTAGTGGGAATTGAACCAATAATTTTGCTAAGGTTTTGAATCTCTTTTACCACTAAATTGTGCTTTTGAACAATATCAGAGGAATTCAAAACATAATATATAGAAATAAAAAAATATTATCTTATATCCGCCCTTCCACCTTCAATTCGCCCCGGGCAAGGGGTGTGGGTAAATTAACTAGTAGAGATATAAAAATGAGTTTTCTTATACTTGTAACATTTTTGCAAACTTCTGATATGTGGATCAAATTCAAGTCTAATTGAAATCGTGACACCGAATAAGTAAAGGGTGACATGTTTCATCATCATGCCGTTTAGAACATGCGGAGAAGGGCTAGTATGATCATCTGCAACTTAGACTGCAAGAAATGGTCAAAAGGGAAAGAAAATGACCTTCCATTTTGAACAACATATATAGCAGAATTCAAATTTTCCTTTTTTACAAAAGAGACACTACACCTTTTTACTAACTGTTTGAAAAATAAAAGAATAATTGGAGCGACAATGAGGATGCTGCACTGACACAATTACCTAACTAAACTCTACAAAAAGAGTGCCTTCGGTGCAACTGATCTTTTTAAATCAAGCATTATTATTATTATTATTGTTGTCGTTGTTATTATTTTTAGGACTAACAGATTAAATTTCTCTTTATTCTTATTTCGAACAATGTGTTTAACTGGAAGTTGTAGACTTGTGGCATTGCTCATTCTATTTTTAATGGCAAGCAACGGTCAGTAAATTTACCATTTGTTGATTCTCATTCTATAGTCTATTTGGGAAAGTAAAAGGAAGCACCATTTACATACCACAAATTTAATATAGATGATTGCGCCAAGGGTCGATTGGAAACAGCCTCTCTGCCCTCTCGGGTAGAGGTAAGGCCTGTCTACATATTACCCTCCCCAGACCCCACCTTGTAGGAATATACTGGGTTGTAAATGTAAATTTAATATAGATGATGACTTTTTGGCTTTTTCCTGATTAACGGTAAAGAAGAAAGAACGTGAAGGCTTTTTTTCTTTTTTTTGGCCTTTTTCTTTTTGGGTTAATCTTTTCCAACAACTTTGGTTCAAGTTAAAAAAAAAAACTTTTAAACCAGTAAATCATCTAACCGTTGGGACTTTTGCAATTCTCTAGCTACTTCTCCTTTTGTGCTTGTAAGTTTCAATTAAAGCGCATCAACTCTCATGCACGTTCTCCACCCTTGGACACACTTTAATAACTGCTCTATTCGGTTCATTTTTATTAATCTTTTTGTTAATATTTTTATTAAAATATAACAAATACTTCTAGACTCTTTATTTCAAGTACAATTTTGGAAAAAAAAATTAATTCTTTCTTGATATAAAAAAAATCAAATATTGTGGACCATAAAATTAAAAAAAAATCAATTAAAGTGTATTGGAGGGAGTACTATTCTATTCCCATTGTTTTATTTCCTTTCCTTTTTAAAAGAAAATTGTTTTGCAGTGTTTACTTTAAAATTTGCAGGAAGAGAAAGAACGACAAAGATGAAAGATTAGTTACATTTTCGTTCTTGTGACTTGTGAGTTCAATTTAGGACGAAATTAGTCCTTTTCTTTTGGTGCATTAGTTCTTCTTTTTTTTTAAAAAAAAAAAAAAAAATCTAATATACGAGAATATCATATTTCCACTGGTGTGCAGGATAAGCTTTAACCCAGCTTCAGTATATTCGGTCTAATACGAAGAAAAGAAAGCTAGTAACTAAAACTTTTACAACAAATAAGCATTTTTAATGCCTATAAACTCTTTATTAGTTCCTTTTTTTGTTTCACACCGGGTGCATGGTATTCGTATTGGAGCCCGATTATATCTGGATCGTACCGTTTAAGGCCCCATTCGGAGAGAAATACTTCTTATCAAGGATTTCTTCATGCCCAAAGGGCTCGAATTCGAGACCGCTGCTTAAGAGGAGAACAATCTTATCCACTGCACCACATCTTCGATGATAATTTTGGTTTCATAGCTTTTGCAAAATATCGTCTCTTTCCTATCTTTGTATCAAATGGCCATTTCCTGATTATACGGGTACGAAAACCTTAGGACCTCAATGATTATTTGGTGATACGAGGTCACAAGTACTACGAGTATTCCTTTCTTTCTCTTGATTAATTTAACTCATTCTGTTAGGAATAGAATTTTATTTAGAGTGAATGCCTATCTTATGGAGAATTTTATTTGTGACTAACTCATATTTCTCCTATAAATAGAGGGGTCTTACCCAATTGTAATTCATCCCAAAATTCAATAAGAACTTCCTCTCTCTCTTTCTATGCAAATATTGCTCTTGTTCTTTATTATTTCATAACACATTATCAGCACGAGACTCTAACCAATTGAGTATTAGCTTTGGTATTGAGCACAATAATTATCAATTGCTCCATGAACTTCCTTCACGATTAAATCTTAGATTTAATGTAAGTACATTCTATTATTTGATTTTAAATACAAGCAAAGACGATAAATTTTATTTGCAACTCTAATGGGGTTTGAAAGAAATTATAACCACCCAAAGTGGTAAAATTTCTATGTCTTGCCATGATTAAATTCATGTATAATTGTGGACAAAGAATTGAAAACCATTCACATTGAATTTGCTCCATTCTCATTCCCTTTAGAGAATGTGATAGCAGTATGTAATAAGTCTGAAAGAAGACAAAATTATTACCATGAATAATCAATGGATATGGACGTGGCAATAGACCAAATTATGCCGTCATCATTGTGGTAATGAGAACAATAAGTATTCTCAAAATAATCCTTCACTCTATGAAAGTAATATTTGTCATCGATTTGACATGAGATTTTATAAAGTACATATAGATGATTATGGTCCATTCATGATGTGAATGTGGCAACATCTTACTTATGAATACATATTCATTCGTTAAAGAATATGAACATGCTAGTGGTAGTGAATATACCACACTCACCTCTAGAAGAAGGTTTGAGATGATACCATAAATAATGTCATTATTATGGCATGAATGATCATTGGTCACGTACCTATTGTATGCCAAAATATCTTGGCATTGTGATTATTAAAAGACAACGGTAATGCAAGAAGCAGATCTTGCATATAATTTTGACCATACACATAATGGTATAACTTTCTCTTTAAAAGAGATATTTACAGAATGTTGATGAATCCGTGGTAGTACAAAATTAATCGAGAGCTCTAGAAGAGCCAATTATTACTATAAACACAATTGATTACCAATAAGGTATTGTGTTGTAGTAAGTCTCAAAGAAACTTATTCAGTTCCAAAGTATACGCGAAAGTGGTTGATTATATTGAGACTATAAATAAAGGAAAGAATATCTTCTATTACTACAATTTGTAGCTGGGTAATATGAATGTGAAAAGCTACCCGCTTTATTCTCCAATTTGTACTACATAAACAAAGAATACCACAATGAAGTGGATATTGATATAAAAACACATATCATAATAAACTTGGAGTTTATTCATAATTGCACACATCGTGGTGTAAATCTAAAGTTTATTAATATTGATAATTTATTCAGTTGCCATAATTGATTTAGCCATATCAATTTAGTATGATGTGCAAAAATAATAGAGAATTCATATTGGTAAATATTAAAGAACTAGAAAGTTCTTTACGAATTCTCTTACATTGCTTGTTCTCATTAATTAATTGACTAACTAAAATTGGGATTGAATCCCATGAATGCTGAAAATATCAAAGGTGAATATGGGCCCATTCACCTGCCATGTATACCACATAAGATGCATCTATGAGATGGTTACATGTGCAATTATTATTAACCCGCAACCTAGCCGGTATGTGCGAGGTAACTTGCTCATTAATTTAATTTCGAGCATAATTTCCAGATTTCCTATTCAAGATAGTTTATCTTGATAAGTTGGTTTACATCACAGTTGATTTAGCAAAATAATTTTTTGAGTGCTTCCACTTAATAGCTAAACTATTGCTTATGAGAACAAAGTTTATATATATCAGTTTGATATACGTTATATACAAAAGTATATTAGTTTCTCCCCTCACAAGTGGTTCAGGGTCAGGAACCAAATAATTCCATCTTATTATTATTGATATGCGGCGTATATTTTGATTAACACCATAACACACAAAGATGGATTCTCAAAATTGAGAAAACAAGTTAGTTTTTCTAACATGAGGGGGAGACAAGATACAACAGTTGAGAAAAGTTACATGGAATAAATTATCATTTATACATCGAGATCCTCGAATAAAATAATATGAACTTAAAGTTCATAAAATGTTAATTAATGTGCAATTTATTGCAAAGCATGCTAGACGCATTTGTTGACCCAAAGAAAGTAACTACGTTCTCATTGCAAATGCTCCTATAAAGTCCTAGAAGGACGAAGTCTATAGTAGGCTTAAAGCATAGAGACAAATCGGTTTCAAATAAACTTCTTGACAAAGAAAATGATCAAAATGATCATAACAAATGAGGCAAGTGATCTAGAAGATCACGTGACATAACATTTCATTAAATCTCATGAGAGATTCATGTACCTGAATATATGAGTAAAGATATCTCTATGTTATGTCATTATAAAAATACATTGAAACTGATATAAAATCTTTGTCGACGTCAACCTTCAAGAAGCTAGTGTACATGATTGGGATGTAAAGGCTTAAGGATGTGAATTGATGCTCTCATCAGGGGGGAGTTAATGCGCGTTGCACTCTTTTTCCCTTACAAGGTTTTGTCCCACTGGGTTTTCCTTGCAAGGTTTTTAACGAGGCAACCAAAAAGCGTATTGTTAGATATGTGTACTCTTTTTCCTTTTCTAGAATTTTTTTCCCATTGGGTTTTCTTTTTGTTAAGGTTTTAACGAGGCACATTATCATTTAGTACTCTTTTTAATTATTTCCCTCACGTTAATAATAAGTGATCAATTTGCTTTTAGCATGATTATTAAAAAAATATTAAATTCTATGCAAAAATATCAACTATGACTAAATTATCCCTAATTAAATATTAAATGTGAAGAGTAATAAACGTTTTAGGAATATGTATATAGGAGTTATTTTTTAAAAATAAATTAAATTCTTTCTTGATTGCATGACTACATTATTTTATTTTAAATAAAAATAAAAAATTAAATTAGTCAAATGTTCTGATTAATTATTTGTTGCTGAAATGGTCAACAGCTCATAGGCCTTGTTTTCAGGCTATTGAGAAATCAAGAAGAATATATATATTTAAATATCTCATTAAGATCAAGTCACGAGGGTGCTAATCCTAATACACTGATTAGAAAAAGCGACAAAGTAGATAGTCCAAGTAGCCCCCCTCCTAAATCCTAATGGTCTCACTTCCTAATTTTATGATCAGCCGACTAGTTCAAATCAATCAATAATTTAATTATGGAATTAGGACAAACCTCGAGCTTCAACACTACAACCATACCCCAACTTTGTGTAATTCTTTTATAAACCTTAGTCTAACTTTATTGAAGTAATTTATGTGCCCTACTGAAAGCTGGTAACTGATTTCTGCTTTTGTATATGCTCTAGAATTCAAATTTATAGGTCACAATTTGGTGAATAAGTGGAGCAGGTCTTATTTTCAGACCTCTCATTTGTAGTTATATATATATATATATATATATATATATATATATATATATATATATATATATATATATATATATATATTTGCTTCTCCAATAATTTGAGTTTATCTGATTTTCTGGAATTGGTATAAATATTAAGGTTTTCGAGTCATTTGAAAGGAAAATCATAAAGTATATTTCCTTTAATTATGCCATGTGAAGGTAATTAAGATGTTGCATGCACACCAAAAATAACGTGGAATTACTTGAGACTCCATTGAATGGAACGCTCCTCCGTCACATGGAACAAAATGCATTCACCTTCATAACTAAATATATCCTCTTCATTGATTTAAAAAATATATCCTCTTCATTGATTATGTCCACCTAACAAGTTTTACTTCTCAAACCTAACGAAATATATCCTCTTCATTCATTATCTTTTTTATATGTCCACCTAAAAAGTTTTACTTCTCAAACCTAAGTACCTTAAATATAAAATATCCTCTTCATTGATTACTTTCTTATATTACTAGTTCTCTGTTTTCTGTCTTGCCTCTTTGTGGGCGAAGGTAGCCTTTAATATACCACAATATAAATATGAAGAAACACAATTCATAAAAAGATGCGGGTACAATTCTGTTTATTCCTTTGATTTTTCTTTCCTGATTATCTCCGTGATTCGAGGGCTAGAACAACGTATTTCTCGAACGTAGGATAGTGCGGACTTTCATGGATTTAATTTATTTGATATCAAACTTTCATGGATTTATTTGATATCCATGAAATATGTTGTGGACTTCTTGAAGAATTTGATTATCAAGAATTATCCGGCCACTTTTTAATCTCTTTGTGAATATCCCCCGATATGATCTCCATGTTTGAGATCTTTTTTAAAGGATTATGAAACCCTTTTTAGGAGTGACCTAGGGTTTTGGTAGAGTAGCCTCCACGCAACACTGACAGACTCCTAGAGTTTCAAGAGGTCTTATAGTATCTGAAATTTAGGAGTTAGTTTGATCCATTAAAATTTTGATGTTACAATATGATAAAAATCTAGGTACAAATATAAAATTAATTTTTGAATCCAATTACTTACATTTGAGGTCATTGTTTTGGCATTGAAGAATCCATAAAATTCAAATATTAGCTCAGTCTCTCTTTGCAAAACTTCATTATGTATGTGGTAAATCACCTCAAATTGACTTAGACTAACTAGACTGGAAATCCACAAAGCTAACGTGTCACAACTAAAGTTTCAATCGTTATGCCCTCTAATTTAACTATTTTTCATTTTTCCTTGAAGTATGATCTAGTCATTGTTAATGGAACTTGGTCTTTTATGAGCACGACAAGCATAGGGAATTTAACTATAGTGTATGTCACTTGAAAATATTTTAAAAGCTGGCAGGAACTATAACGTTCGTAAACACATGCATGGAAACACAAAGCAGGCACGCATGTGTACATTCCTGCTAATTTTCAGTCTTATAGTCACGATATATATTTATTTATATATTGACCTTAATTATTATATGCCGCTAAATGTATTTAAGCAATCCAGACATATAGATTAATTATCTATGTATATATCCTATCATTTATATACTAATTATTCGCTTGAAAAAAATCTAAATTCTTTTGCAGAAATCCTAGAGCAACTTATACACGATTATTATTTTTCACACTGATATGAACCATATATTGACTGGGGAAAAAAAACCACTTACCGAATCTATATATATATATAAAGGAGGGAAATGAAAAGATGATGTGGCATATCTCATAGTGTAGGAATTGTATTTAACTTTTTTTTCATTTTTTCCCCTTTTCAAACCATTTTATCTTATTTTAAAATCAACATTCATATCTCACCCCTCTTCATTGAAGGTGTGAC